>JAYXIM010020233.1:600000-992541 GCA_037575425.1 Anastrepha fraterculus | reverse complement strand
GTTTTTTGATGTTTTTTTTAGTCTAGGAAAAATGGAATCATTGTCTAAAATCATATAAATCTAAAATCTAAAAATTTCGAGTTTTTATAATTCTTCTAGAAAGTCACAAACTCCGATGGATATGGTCTTTATTATATTATATTTTATTGTTATAAAAAAATGTATTTAAATTAAAAAAAAATTAATATATAAATTAATAAATATAAAAAATTTCTAGAGGAGAGTCCATATAGTCAAAACTAAAAAATGATATTCATATCTGTGTTACTTATGGGTTAATATTTTTCCAATGTATATTGGTTGAACAAAAAATGCACCCGTTAGCTGCCGCAGTGATTTAGATATTCTGAAAACCCGTGTTTATGGACAGTTTCGTGAAAATTTGCGATATTTGTTAGATACATAGTAAGAAATATATTTAGAAAAACTGGGCCCGCTAGATGGTGCTTTAGCCGAATTATTGATTGATATCAATGACTTCTAATATCTTCGCGTCAGTTTTACCGGCAGTTCTCCACATCGGCGTTAAATGCAGGGTTTTTAAAGGACTTTATAAAAATAAAACAAAAACCAGAAATTGTAATAATTTCTATCTTTCAGTCTGTTGCTAAAAGTGTAGCTTTGTGTCGCTCTTTTACTGCATTTGTAATCTAGTGCCATTCATTTCAAAAAATTGTATTTTTATAAAATTTGTAGCTAAATTTTTTCTCGCAAAAATGCACAAAAAGTCAATTAAAATAAATAGACTAAGCAATTGCATGCAAATTTTTACTATTGTCCCTTGATATGCAGATGATCGATGAAAGATTCATGGGCAGATCCCACTGATACACCGAAAAACAATTTAAATGCCTATATGAAAAGAGCGAATACTTACCATTCAAATCAAATGTAGAGCCAATGCCAAGTAAGGATGACGTTTAAAATTAAGTTTTCTTTAATTAAGTTTACTTTATTTAAAATTAAGACTATACGCAAGACCGCATTCTCGTTAGAAAATAAGACGTATACAGCCACTGATTGATAAAGGCTGGAAAACGAGCCATTATTGGTCCTCAAAACAGACATGTTTGTAAGCAATTTAGTCCTAGCGATCTTTAAAGGATGAGTTGTTATTTTATTTCACTCGTGTGATGCCAGCACTTCGATCCACTATTATTAAAGCGGACTTTTTTTTAAAATCAATTCCAACCAATATCGTCTACTTCCACTTGAGGGCATACACTTCTATAATTTAGCAAGACTCGTACTTTGTCGACGGAATAAATACAACTTCACTGCACAGATCGCGCATTGGCAAACTTTTTATTTTAATCAATTTCAATAAATTTACTTTTCAAGTTGATATCTTTGGCTTTTCGAAATTTCTGACAATCTTCTGCTTGTCATTTGGGCCGCAGTACCGTTAATCGGTTCTATGGTGTAATGGTTAGCACTCTGGACTTTGAATCCAGCGATCCGAGTTCAAATCTCGGTAGAACCTTAACAATGAAAGATAACTTTTTTTAATGTTTGTGATTTGTTTTTTTCTTTTCTTTTGAAAAAACAAATTTGAAGAGATGCGTAATATAGGCACATATGTATATGTATATGTGTATATTTATTAGCATGTGCACATTCATATTATGTAAGGCGTTTTTCAATAGGTGCGCTTCAACTTTTTTCCGATAGGGAGGGCGAACGACGCAATATTTTTTATTTTTCGCTTGTCATTTGTAAACTTCATTAGTATACATTTCATCATGGAACGCTACACACTTGAGCAACGATTGCAAATCGTGCAAATTTTTTATGAAAATAATCGTTATGTTGCTGCTACTTTAAGAGCATTGCGGCCATTTTACGGTCCATTTAACAAGCCGCCCCGTTTTGGGGTTATGTGAAGTCATTGGTCTACAGTAACAAGCCGGCGACAATTTGTGAGCTCAGAGCCAATATTGAACGCGAAAGTGCTGGAATTTCGGCCGATTTATGCAAAAGAGTGGTCGAAAATTGGGTTCAACGATTGGACTTCGTAAAACGTGCACGCGGTGGTCATGCAAAAGAAATCGAATTTCATACTTAAATGTATATGTTCAAACTCGATAATTAGTTAAAAAAGTCAAACCGTTTGTATTTTATTCAAAAAAAAAATTGAAACGCTCTTACTGAAAAACGCTTTATATTAATGACATATAGAGAACAAAAGACTTTAAATTCTTTAGTGTGCAAAATGTGCATACACCAGTGTTCAAAATAATATGAACGAGATGAATTACCAAGTTTTTGTATAATATAAAATTCGTATAAAGTAAAATGAATTTTAAAGCAAAAGCTATAAACTCAAAATGCCACTCACTGAACAAAAATGTTTACAAAAATTTAACAAGTTAAAAAAAATACATTAAAATTTCGAACTTTTTATTCACAACTTTTAGAACAATTCTGGGTATGCAGTTTAAGTTTGAAATCGCTCAAAGCACATATTAGGAAGTATTTTATATGGAAAAAACGCTCGATACATCTGGAAAAATTTTTTTTTTAAATCAACTATACTTTTTAGCTACTTGAAACCCGCACTTTTGTTATACCATATTGATAGTGGTAATATCATTTTGAATGTATGTACATATGTATGTCTGTAACACCAGAACAATCCACGTAATTGTAGATTAGATAAAAAAATGTACTTAAAATCGCTAGGCAATTAATTGGTCGTGAAATGCTCTTATACTTTTTTTAATGCATATAAAAGAAAGTAAACAATTTTTTTATTATTTGATTTTATAATAACTAATATTGTTATTGTTATTTGATCTTATAAATACAAATTAAACATTAGCAATTTTTGATTTATTTTGAATTACTGTATTGAATTAATTTAGTAACTTAAAATTAATAATTGTATGCATGCTTCTGTATATTTAAATAAACTTGTATAAAGTATTTAATTTAATTTATTTTCATTTAATGTTAATTTTATTATTTTGCTTAATTTTTCGGTTTTTTGGTTTGTGCACAAAATTTTCCTTCATGCTTCTATTTTTTAATACTTCTTTTTTGCTATGACCGTCGGTGCCTAACAGCGCTCAAAAGAGAGTGTCCCGTTGCCCTTTTGGCTGCCAGTTACAAGCCTACTTGGCGTGTGTGGTGAGTAGGGTGGTGAGTATCCAGCATTCAGCGAAGTACATTGATCAGGGGTGGCTTTCTGTAATTCGATATCGAGCAAAAACGATAGTCGAAGTATCGTTTTTGCTTTCTGTAACAAAAAATGTCGTAGCGTTACATCGAACGTTCGATAGATACAGCTCGACATCACTTTTGCTCTCGTTTTCATTTTCTCAGCTGTTTTTTCTTCAACTGAAATGTGAAATCGCATTGCTAAAACGAAAAATAAATTAATAATCAGTTTACGTATATGATAACTTTAAGCGTAGTTTTTTACCTTTTATAAAAAGAAAGACTTATACCTGAGAAATGAAGTACAATTTTTTGTTATACTTAAAAAATTTTATTTAATTTAACAGCAATAAAATGAAATCTTTACATTGCTGATTGGGAAAGATGGTCTTTTATTCTATTTCTTATCCTCTCTGATAATCGATTGTTTATGTCTAATTGTATACATTCTAACAGTCCTTCTTGTCTTTGAGTTAGAGTTTCGTTGCTGAATTAATATGGAATATTTCTATTGATGCATACATTGTGAAGAGCGGCGCACACGTTTGCAATTTTTGCAACCAATGTTGGATTGTACCTTGGCTTTCCATCGTCTGATAATATTCTCCAGCGGCCTAAAGTGAACAATGCAATTAATATTAGTATATTTACCTTTAATACAGGAACCTTTGTATACGCCAATGCCTCTTTCGACAATGCTTCTAGCCTTACTGTGAATGTCGTTGAAAATACATTTGCCTACGTCGGTCTTATTTTCGCGTAATCGATACGGGGTCATAAGCCATGGCTCAAGAGGGTATCCAGAATCCCCTAAAAATATACATATTTATTCCCATCACTTAATTTTTCCCTATTTAATTACTCACCTAATAGCCACGAACTTGTATCTCCATTATTATAGCGCGGCTCTATTACCTTCCTCTCATTTGAGGCTTTCCAAACAAAGGAATCGTGCGCAGCCTCTCCGTACTGTGGAACCACTCTTTGCACGGCTGGAAGTTTTTTTCGAAAGATATCCATTGGTTGCATAGAGTTTCTTCCATCGACGATAATGTGCTGCGAAATATCTTCGACAGAGTACTATGCCCCATTGCTGCTGTGTGTGCACCGCCAGTTTGCCACTGGTGACCGCCACCTGCTAATATCTCCAGCGTTGCAGCTAGCCTCAAAATTGGAGGTATAGATGTACTCCTAATTCCTTCTCTAAGGTTTATTTCACAAAGGACGTACATAAAAACCTCCTTGGTCAGTCGGTATTTTGTTTGGAAGCTGTGCAAAAGAAATACCTTGATATTTACTTAATGAAATTTGTATTAACCTTACTATAAATAGGGCAATTCCATTGGATTCGACGCATCGCGTATTCTCCTTCTATTTATTGAAGAGTTTTCTTTATTAAAATCTTCCAATATTAAAAAATAGCGCCAATTGTACATATTTACTTTTAATTTTTATTGCTTTCGTGCACTTTTTGACAACTATAAACCACTTTCCAAACACTTCCGAAAATATGAAAACGATAGTACAAGTATCGAAATACGGGAACCAAAATGGGATCGTCGCGCATTCGATATCGAATTAAAGTGTCGAGCAAACGAGTGTCGACTATCGAATTACAGAAAGCCACCCCAGGTCAAATACTTAACCTAAAAGTGGGTAAAATATATTTTGTATGAGGTATTTTTGTAAGAAAAAACACCAACCAAGCTGTTAATCTATTTAAACTAGTGCAAGACTACAAATTCAAGTAAATAGTAAATAAAGAAGTGGTTTAAAAAAAAAGATGATATTTTCTAAATATGAATTCAACCAGATGCAGCCTCCCTTCATTTCTACCAGCAATAAAGTTTGAAATCGCCTCACTCTCCACACAATTAACTCGCGTGGGATTGGGCATCACTCAATTCCATAAATCTCTTTAGAAATATCCATGCAATTGCGGCCATTTTAATAGATATAAAACGAAATTTAAAGCTACTTATAGGAGGAACTTATTAGATCTACCTCTCTAAAAGGGCTAGTGCTAGTATGTCCAACGGCTTCTGGAAGAATATTTGCATTAAAGAAGGCTGCAGCAACATCGTGCATATCAAAACAGAAGCAACAATGGTCGGAAATATATTTTTTAACCACTTTTAGAATAAATATTCGGGGAAAATCGTTATTTTCTTCTTCTATATATTAAAAAGAAAGGTTTGCGATATAAACACTTGGAAAAAATCTTTATTTTCTTCTTCTATATATTAAAAAAAGGTATCGCAACATTTCTCATTCAATATAGTGGCCAATTTCAAATAAATCAATTTTTATCTAACCTACAAATGCATACCTATATGGAGTGACGCTGGTGTTACACTCATACAAAAAACTTGTTTGCACACTAACAAATTGTATGTTCTTTGTTCTCTATTTTCCACACAATATACGAAACATATAAATATACCCTACAAGACACTGCTGCACACTTTAGACACTGTGGTATTTTAGATGACAACAAAAAAATTTTTTAGTCAGTAGAATTACATTGAACTTGTAAGCATTAAAATTATCGAGGTTTTGTCTTTCGAGCAATGCAGGTATATTTTTCACTTATATGGATATGGAATGACTATAAGAACAAATGTCATATATATTACACATATCAGTGCTTTGCTTTTGTTAAGGTTTATATAATGAACTTTAAGTTAATGAATAATAAATATAAATAATACCACCAACCAGACCAGACATTTGCACTTATTTGAAACTCACTCAGCTGTGTTTGCAGTGTATATACATATATTAGGAACGTATATATATTTTATAAGTATTTCTGCGCTTTAATACTATTTAAATTCAGTGTCGTTTTAAATTTGAACCAACATAGACGTTGTTTCAAAATATCAGCTTCGAGATGATAAGGTTCTACCGAGATTTGAACTCGGATCGCTGGATTCAAAGTCCAGAGTGCTAACCATTACACCATAGAACCGGTTATCTAAATATTGACCAAAGTGGCAAGCAGAGGATGGCCTAAGATACCCATACGAAATCGTAAAATTTTGAAGACTACACAAAATATGTATAAATAAAAATAATATTATATAGATTTAAATTAAATGAAACGTAAAATAATAGACGCAAACTTAATGTAAAGTAAAAATAATTAAAACAAATAACAATCACAAAAATCGCAAATAAATAATAATAAAAATACAACAAAATTAAAGCTAAATATGTTTGAGGCCGAGAGCAATTAAATTATTAGTTTCTTACTAATATTTAAATTAAGAAATAGTTTTGTTGTAAAATCATAGCAACTAATTTTGGAATAAAGTATTTGTGCGTAATATTCCCCCAACATCTAAATGCTTTGCATATACATTTTATTTTTTAAACGAAATTGCAGTAGACTTCATTGTTGGCTAACACAAAAAATGCGCAAATATTCTTCTGAACAGCAGCGAAAATTGAGTTTAAAAAATTGCCCATTCAGACTATAAGAAATTAATTTTCCATGCTTGAATATAAAGTTCACATTTTAGTAAGCAATCGTAATTTTTAGTAAGTTAAATGAATAAGAAAAACGTTTTTTAAAATTAAAAAAAAATGTATAATTAATTTTATTCAGTACTTTCTCAGTAATACTTTTCTTCCAAAACGCCGTAGTCGCACAAAATTGTTTAACACTCTGATTTTCGCTTCTGCTTTTTCTATTTATGTGTGCTGTGTTTATCTTTTCTTTTTTTTCTTGTCTTCTGCTCAGTAAACATTTAAACAAATACAACTAATTTTATACAAATAAAACTTTTACAGAATTTATAAAATATTTAATCTCACAGGTTCTACCGAGATTTGAACTCGGATCGCTGGATTCAAAGTCCAGAGTGCTAACCATTACACCATAGAACCGTTGATGGTGCGGAGCTGCTCAAACCCAAACACTCAATACCATTCATTGCGTCGCTCAATGCATACAACTACCCTAGCTCTCAGTACGTAAGTTTAGTTGTTGCCGCTTGCGTGAGCGTGGTGTATATGGTAAGTAATGGCCTGCCATGGTTAGTGGCGTGGTGTCTATTTATAACACACAAATTTCGACTGTGGTGCTTATTTTTGGCATCAAACAACTTTTTGCTTAGCAAGCGTCATAAAATTTGTATAATAATTTAAATTAGTAGAAATTAGAAAAAGAAATGTTAATATGCAGGCGCGTACATACGCACATATCTATGTGATCGCTGTATAAATACACTGAAGAGTCAACGATTGCTTGCTTCTTTCCTTTTTCGCTTCTTCATTCAGCTTTTTTTTAATTTCCCCTGCTGCCAAATCGTAAAAACGACTGCTTAATTAAATTATGATTGCTTAATGCGGCTGTAAAATTGCAAATGTGTCACTTTTCATTTGGCGAGTGATTGTATTTTTAAAACGATACAATTTTTATGACCGCTGACAAATGGGAATTTTATGCCACTCGTGCACTTTTGGCGTTTACGAGGTCTTATTTCCCCCAAATGTTGAGTGCATTGAGTTTATGGAACGCTTCTTACGAATGCACTAGCGCATATACATACATATGACGAATTTTCGTTAATAAATTCAAATGCCTTAAAAGGTACGTAGGTAAAGAAAATCTTAAGTGAAGTCATAAAAGACCTTTTATAAAAAGTGTTGAAGCGGAACAAAACTGTTGCCTAATTTATCTTCATACAAAATATTTTAGCTGAAGATACAATGTTGCAGATACAGTGCCGGCAAAAACAATGGCACTGTAGCGATGAGCCTTCCAAATCGTAAAAAAAGTTTTGGCCGGTTCACAATTTTCTTCTTATCATCTTTTTCTGCATTTGAACAACAAAGTTTTAACTCTGATATTCCTACCATTTATTTAAAATAATAGTCGTCATTTTTAACGTGAAAATCATAAAAATTCGAAACTCCTCACTTGAGCAGAACTGGAACTTGTAATTGGCTGTGCTGAAGGATTTGTCCCAAAGACCGAAACTTGTAGATCTAATTGCTTAATGGTAACTCATCCAAAGTACTTCTTCGAGTTAAGCTAGTGGCAGAAATGAAAAAAATAACTTAATATATATTTAAAAGTTTAAAGTCGGTCATGCTTCAACTGTCACGCCTGTGCTTGTGTGTTAGATATGGACCGCACAAAAAAGGTGACATGGAAACAAAACATCAACAGTAGATTTAGTTTAGATTAATAAACGCAAAATATATGATGTTTCAAAGGCTCTTTTGTCTACCATCAAATTAATAGTTGAATACCAAGTAACTGAAAATTAAAATATTTCCCTTTCATTTCAATATACGCTAATATTTGCACAGCGGCATTTTCTATAATTTGTTTTTTTTTTACCTTGTTCACTCCACTCGGGAGCATAGGGCTTCGAGAAGACTCAGTCTTGCGTTGGTTTCGTTAATCAATTTTGCTTTTCTGACAGGGTAGTTGATTAGCCTGCCGCTATTTCTATAAATGACTCAGCAACAAATAAATACAATGCGTGGTTTCCCTATAAAATTTCGTGTAAAGAATTCAACATGAAAAGTCATATAATGTCGCTCCAAATTATATACTCTTCCCATGCCCTTGCGCTGAATATTGCCAAAACACACCACACACCGTACAGCAGCTTTCAAATCAATTTCCCAATTACTTTTAATATTTTTTTCATATATTAATGTTTCTAAATGGGAAATGAAATTAGTTTTTTCTTTGTACAACCAGTAAAATTGATTTTGCGACAATAACAAAACCCAAGTAGAAGTGTTCGCGACAGCCAATTAGCGAAAAACTCATAGGAATTCTTGCTTTACATCCTACATACCCAGATAAACTTGGTTGCTTCTAAGGTGTGCCTACTTAGCGCATCGTTGAATTTGATGTAGAAATTTAGTCCTGCAATAAAGTATTATTACATCACCGGAGCCGCACTGAACAATATTACATATATAAATATAAATACAATATAATATAAAATATAAGGGATTGCTGACGTCAAATATCAATCACATTACTTTCAATGTCTTCTTTAAATAAAAACTTTCACCTTCAACCACATTACTTACCCTCAATTTGTACATACGTATGCGTAAAGAATAACTTGGACAAAAACTTCAAAACCTCCTTCATTAGCATATTGCAGCACATTAAAACGTCGTCATTTAAATTATAAACATTGCATCTAATAAATTCGTACAAATTACGCCTTTTGCATTAAAGTATGCGTGAATCGCATGCAACAAGTGTATTAAATGCTTTGTGTTGTCATAAATTTGAATTATTCCATTGCCGGTTTTATATACTCATATACATACATAAGTACATTAGTACCTGCTTGGGTAAATGCATGAATGTTTATAGAATTGTATTTATGTATTCGGTGCGGGTAATCATTACAAATGCCGGTTTTATAGCTTCAAGCATCGCAGTCGTTATGCTCAAGAGCGGATTTAGTCATTATTCTCAGCCTCAATAACAACCACCTGCAGCAGCATTTGTATGCGCCGAAGCGGCAACAATATTGCGGGCAACAAATGTTTGTCAACATGCTGCGCTGTGAAAGTGCATACAGAAAAAGGCCGCGAAACAGTCAATTCATGAATGCCTAATTGTTGCGAAATGTAAAAACCAATTTAATCTTTTCTAATCTACAGTTCTTATTGTTATTTGCCATAATTAAATTTTTCCATCAATCAGTATTGATTTATTGAACATTTTCTTCGCTTACTAGCGTTACTGGAAAACCGAGCGTGGTCTTCTGCCCATTATTTCCTTCTTTGCTGAAATAGGCGAACACATTTTTACTTTTGCAAATGAAGCTGCAGAATCCGGAAGAACCGATGACAGTTCTTCAAGAATTTACTCCAGAATATTTTCTTGATTTAAAAAGCATTTTAATCAAAGTTCCTTTCTCCCTCCAAATTGCAAGGATTTCCGATTTCCGTTGACAAAATGTTGTTTGTTTCAGTGACAACTGTTAACGAGTCAAGTAAAAAAAGGTGTGTCATTAATATTAACAATAAGTCATGCAATTAGTCTTATCAGGCATGATAAATCATCTTAGATGAGCTATCTTGGTTGTTAGTTCCATCAGCCGCCCTCGTATGGCTAACGCAATATAAACAAACGGTGAATTCGCAATTTCTTAGCTGCTGCCCAAGTTATATTTGCCCTTATGTACAGTGTAGGTATGTATGTATGTGCCGGGGTGCAAAATTTTACTCCTCTCCTCTGTCAATTTTTTTGCACTGATATCCTATTTTCCTTTCACTTTTCTCGTCTCTTGATTTATGAATGATTTATTTGATGTAAACAAAAAGGCGCGTTAAATCAATCCTAATACTATACAGTGCCGATGTGTGAAATAGTAAACAATAGAATTAGGGAGAACTACAAAGCAAAGTAAAGTAGAAGAAGTGCGACGTCATTATTCATACGCAACGGAAAATGAAATTAGCCTAAGGATATAGTAAAAACATAAATAACAGAATATGAATTTTGGAATTAACTTACTGATGGTGACTATTTTCCATATTAAAGTACTTTATTCATGCAATATAGAAATTAAAACAAAGCATTTTAATGTAACGCCTTAAATACATTTTTTGGATTTCCCAAAGGAGAGCAGGCGACTAGACTGACGATAAAAGTAAAGTTTTCTATAATGCGGGGATATAATAAATAAATGTTCCCCGTGAAATTTCCTCCCTTCTTATAATGCAATTATATTTCATATTTTCCTATTAAGTAGCTACAAATTTATTATGGACTAAATTTCGAAAAATCTGGACACTGAAAGCTAATGATATAAACCAGCTATTGCGATTTGAAAGATCCATAATGAGAAAAGTCGACGGTCCTAGTCGGCTTGGAAATGGCACGTATCGCATCCGTTATAACAACGAAATTGAAAGCCTTATTGGTGGTGAAAATGTAATACGTTTCATTAAAGCGCAGCGGATCCATCCAGGCTAATCAATCTAGGCCAGATCATTAGAATGCCCAACGAAAGAATCCAAAAAAGGGTGTTTACTTTGCGTCCAATTGCAGGAAGAAAGAGAGGCCGACCAAGAAAGAGATAGCTTGATGACATAGAAGCAGACTTAAAAGCGGTGAACGTTCGTATTTGGAGAAATGAGGCAAGAGAGAGACTGAATTGGAGGAGGATTGTTGATGATGTTGCTATGGTCCACCACAGACTGTGAAGCTAAGAGAAGGAGAAAAATTTCAATATGAGCGGAAGTGGCTCAATTTCGGACTGTAATTTTCCATACCAATTTCAGCCAAAACTATTGTTTCTCTACTCTCATGCTTCCTAATGGGTCTGTTTTTTGCCAAAATACTGATTTTATATTTTAAACAATCTGAACACAATCTGCCGCTCCTTCCCAGGCAGAAAATGGCGAAAGTATTTCTGACTCTCAAAATTGGTTTAAAACTGTGGGTCAGAAGGTAGCTTCATTTATCTTCTTAAACGAAAAAAAGTTTGAGGAAGGTGTTTTTCAGAAACGGTAAACAAAATTTCCAAAAATGTTTAAAAAAAAATTAAATTTTTTTCATCAAATTGTTTTTTTTAACTATTTTTCCTTTAATTTTAATTAATTATTGTTTAAGTTAATTTCTTTTTCTATACTTTTTCAAAAAAAAAAAATTAATAAAAATTAAACTATTTCCAAAAAAATTTTTGTTAAGTATATTTTTAGTTAATTTTAATTAATTATTGTTAAATTTAATTTCTTTTTCTATACTTTTTCCAAAAAATTTTAATAAAAATTAAATTATTTCCAAAAAAATTTTGTTTAACTATTTTTTCCATTAATTTAAATTAATTATTGTTAAAGTTAATTTTTGTTTTTAATTACATTTTATCACAAAAAAAAATGATATAAAAATCTCATGTTTATATTTAAATATTTTCATCTATAAAAATTTTCAACATTTAATAAATCTAAAAATTATAAATCTTTTTTAAAACTTTTTGAGCTTACTTCATCTGTACTTTTATTCTCACGCCTACAGAAAAACTAATTTTAGGAACATTTATGACAATGTTCAAAACACTTTGATCACTTGACATGAATTTTTTATTTGCTAGAGGACTTTACATTGAAGGAAAATGCCTTCAGCTGCTACAAGTGCATATCTCTATTAATTAGGAAGTAATCTGCGTCATGTTTTTCTAAGCACTTCAACAGCTAACTGGCGCCTTTTGTCAGCCTAAGATCGGCTTAAGAATATAATCAGCCCTATCATAGAACCTGTCGTAGAAAACCTTCGAATACGAATGTCTACTACGAATATGAAAAAATTGAAATCGTGGGCTCCATGTGAACACGAAAAAAGTGCTGCAAAACTCAAAAGCGCAATTTTGATATTTCGACAGCAGCTCACTTCAATGTAAGCAAGACAATTGATAAATATTCTTTAAGTTTTTTGTCAAGTTAGCAGAATTCTCAAATTAAAAGGTATTCGTTGAAATGTGCGGCTGTATTAATGGAGAAGGAAAGTGAGAGAGTCAGAATCTCAGAATTGACCGAAAAATATTTAAAAATGCATGCAACCCTCTCGAAATGGACGAACCAATGTCGTCTTTTTGTTAAAGAAAAAGTTTACTTCAATACGGTTTAAAACAGGTTTATCAAAAATTACCGGTTAAATAAAGCTGCATTTACATACATTTTGAGTTTTATTAAAGGCAGCGCAAGCTCAGCGAGGTCGTCGTCCATAACTCTAGTTCTCCGACTATCCCCATTTTACGGTTTCTTGCGGAGGGAGGCGATCAGCATGGAGTTGGCAAAGATTTCGATGTACCAATTGAACAGTCGACATTGAAAAACGTATTGGTGTCACTACAAAAACGATTGTGTCCGCAGTGGGTAAATCCCGACATGAGTGCCAATGAAAAACGGCAATGCAAGATGGAGTTCTAGCAAAAATAGAGATTTCCTGGCATCATTTTGTGTGTGGATGGGACGCACATAAAAATTATTTCTTCCAGGCTACTATAGTATCAATGCCATGATTGATTGCTCCTTTATGAGCTCCAACAAAGTGGCATACTGCTGCCGTGTTGTTACAACTTTACACCTGTGGAAGTCACATATACTTCAAAAATTTCATTTTATTTATAGTTTAGTTGATATAGGACTTCTATTTTCCAGCTTTTTTATTTGTTTCCTTCTAAATCCTCTTTTTATTACTCGTTCTAATTTTTTTCCGTTAGTCTAACCTCGTCCTCGAAAAATTCTACGAAACTCTAAGATTTGACGTTACGAGTGTATTCGGTGAAAGCTACTCTACGAATTTCGAATGTACGTTCGGAGCTATTCGAAATGTACGATTGCAATTTCTTAGTTTCTACGAAAATCGGTGTACGATGAATTGCATGATAGGGCTGAATATTAAAGGCAGGTAAGGCAATGTAACAAAATTTCTTTTGGGACATTGAAAAATATCTTCTTAGTAAAAAAGGGGTAAAAATAAAATTTAAGTAATAAATACATTTTTGGTAAAATAATCAATTTTTAGTAATAAATACAGTTTTAGTAAAAAAATACATTTTCAGTAAAAAATTATTGTACATTTTTAGTAAAAATAGCTTTTTTTATTAGTTTAAAGTGAAAAAAAAAACATTTTTAGTAAAAATATATATTTAAAAAAATTTATTTTACTATATTTTGAGTAAAAAAATACACATTCAGTTAAAAAAATACATTTTCAGTAAAACATATTTAATAATAAAATAAATTTTTGTTTTTAAATATATAAAAGTATACATATATGTATATAAATATAAAAATGGTAAAAAATATATATTTTTGGTAAAAAATACTGTTTTAATAGTTCTTTTTAATATATCAGAATTTATATAAGCTTCCGTTTGAAACATTTTTCTATTGCCTGGAAAAATTTCTTAAAGTTTCTTAACATCGGATTCTTTCTACACTACTTTAAAAAGTCAAAGTTCAAATTATTCAGGAAAAAATGTAAGATATACTCACTTATACATATGCATACTGATACGTATATGTGAACTTGTTTTCTCTCTCAGATAAAGGCTTTAAGAGCCCCATTATTCTTACTCCGCTGTTGTCTGCAGAAGTATCAACAAACTTTCATGAAAACACCCGCCAAATACGTATACATATGCAGTATTATAGTATATATGTATGTATGCATATGGTACATACTTACGAGCAACCCATTTATTGCCTTTTGGTACATTTAAGAAAGTACTCATATTAAGTTTAGAATATATCATATGCGGCTGTGTGTTTCTATACACATATCATGTGTTTATGTTTGTGCAAACAAGTATTTCGATACCGAAAGGCACTTAACGCCTTACTTTCAAATGGGTGTGATTTGATTTCGCCCACATACCAATTTAGCTTTGCGCTTTTTTCTTCATAAATTTCCTTATTCATCATATTTTTATACTATTTATTATCAGCTCAACCGAAAACAGCAGAACCTTGCACTGATTTCATCATAAAACACCAACTTTATCTGCTGCTTCATCGTGCACATCATCAATTCAACATCAGGCGACAACAGCGGATGAAGAGTTTCTGTGAATTTTTGATTTGTTGCCATTCTAAAATGTTGCGATTTTTTCAGGCCGCAAGTCGATGGTCCTTTTCGCAATATTATTTAAATGTACTAGAAAAACCTCTGCAATTTTTTTACCACTTCTAGTTAAAAATATATGTATGCAAAATTTTATATATGTACATATGTACTCGTACATACACGCCCTAGCAGTTTAAGGTGGTCGCTTGCCTCCCGTCACGACAGATCGCATTCTCCGATTACTTTTAGTATTCATTAGCATAATTCCGCCATTTGGCTGTGGCTATGAGTGATGAGCTGTGCCGAGATTGGACAAGTAGTTTGAGTGCGAAAAAAGTTCAAAGGCATGAAGGCATCTATTGAAAAACGCCAAAGCATTTGGTAGTCAACAAAGAAGAAGAAAAACGAAAGCAATAATCAAATGAGTGAAAAGAAGAAGCAGATTCAGAAATATTTTGTGAAAGAAATAAGCTCAAGCGATTTCCGAAAGAAAATTCATTCATTTCATGTGATGACAAATGATGAAGCATCGAAAATGCTGCACTTAATTTGTGGCACGCGCTGAATTTTTTTGTTTTCACCAAGTTTTTTTTCTTCTCTTCGGTAACATCTGAGCAATTCATTATTAGGTTTCTGTGCTTTAGAAGTTAAAAAACAAAAAAACAAATCTAATCATTTTCATTTCACTTCATTTTCTCCATACCTTGGAAACACAATTTCCCTCTTTCCCACAAAACCACTCATTTGCGGAACTGCTCGCACAACTTTTGCCGAAATGTGTCAATGCCGTCAGCGTTCGTTACGCAAATCTAGCGAAGTGTTGTGGAATGGGCTATAATAGGCCACATGCCGCAAGGGCTGTGTGAGCGGTGCCGAAGTGTGGAAGAAAAAGTTTTTGCAACTTAAAAGTTAACGGGAGCAAGTGAACGGAAAATAAGTAGCTGCCTAGGTGCAAATGTGTGTGTGAGCATATGTTATTACATGCTTTTAATATGGAAATCTAAAATTATTTTTAAAATGGCTTGCCGTTATGCATAGTAAAAAACACAACACGTGGATGTATTTTGAGACAAAAAGGAACTTTTTCTTTTTTTCCTTTTCATGGGAAAATCAGGAAGCCCCAGAAGTATTTAAATGATGTGCTTGATAAGATATGAAAAATATTTATTGGAATAAATTTCGATAAAAAATTTGTAAATTGAAAAAAAAAGAAAATATTTTTCTCTTCATTAATACAAGTTGGAAGCTTAAGAGGTATTGGAATGAAATTCTTCTTACTTCTTTAGAAAAGGAAAATACTTGCTTAAATAAATTTCGAAGAAAATAAAATAAATGAAATTTTTGCTTAATAAAACAGGGAAGTTAAGGGCACAGATACCTGTAAAATTTCGATAACTCGAAAAGTTATTGACCGATCTTCCTGAAATTTTGCACACATCTTTTTTATGATATTACTTACTATGTGAATTAAAGTTTCCGAAAATTTTTCAAAAAAATAATTTTCTCGAATCTAAAATAGTAGGAAAATTCGCCCCAAAATTGTTTTTTTTTTTGTTTTAAGCATTTTATTCTGTAAATATTTTTTTAATTTATATAGAAATTATTAACATTAATAAACAAAAAAAATTTTGGTTTTTTGTGTTCAGGTCACTGACGCCGATGCTACAATGCTCGCCCTTTAAGAAGCCCCGCTGCGACCTTCCTGGAAGAATTGAGTGTACATCCGCCATTTTAAATGATTAAAATAAAAAAACAAAAATTTTATATTGTTTTAATGTATAAATAAACTGTATGCCAATTTTGAAAAAAATATATTGACTTCTTCATTTTAAATAATTTTAATGAAAATCAGGGAAAATATGACCGTTTACAGGTATCTGTCCCCTTAAGAAGTATGAGGATGAAATGATTCCTAAGAAATCGGAAATATGTTATTTGAAAAAAAAGTTATTTGAATAAAATGCTTCTTAAGAATTGAAAAATATTTACTGAAATGCATGAAAAGGTTCGTCCTTTTATTACACATTTTATTAATAAAAAGCATCTTTTATACATAATATAAAGTGTTGTTAAATTTCAAGGGCCGATGTTGAATGTGAACCACACCTATTTGGAAGAAAAGGTGTACGTCGATAAGCCAGCAACAATTCAAGAGCTGAAGGATGATATAATTCGGCACATTAACGGCATAGAACCTCAATTATGCCTCAGCGTCATCGAAAATTTGGACCATCGGATGGAGGTGTGCCGCCGAGGCCGCGGCGGCCATGTGGCCGATATTTTGTTCCATACGTAGTTGAGCCATACCACTATTATCATAATAAAGAGAAATGACAATAATTTCCTAAAAAAATTGTATTCTATTCAAAATCACCACCGGCCCTTAAAACTTAACCACCCTTTATATATTTTAATTTATTACAAAGGTAAAGGGTGTTTTTTTTAGAGGTTAGGTTTTCAAGATGAAATAAAATGTATATGATTTAATGTTATGGCCAAGAATTTAGCTTTATTATAAAGATAAGGGTTTGCCATTATGTTTTAAAAATGATTTCGGGCAAGTGGCCGCCGCGGCTGGCTCGAATAAATTCCAGCCGAGAGGCCCAATTTTCGACCACTTTTTGCAGCAATTGGGGCCGTATGTCAGCAATAACGCGCCGAATATTCTCTTCCAAGACGTCAATCGTTTCGAGCTTATCTGCGTAGACAAGCGACTTCACATAGCCCCACAAGAAATAGTCCAGCGGTGTTATATCGCACGATCTTGGAGGCCACGCCACAGGTCCACGGCGCGGAGATAATGCGCTCACCAGAAGTTTCCTTCAATAAATCGATTGTTGCGTTGGCTGTATGGCATGTAGCGCCGTCTTGTTGGAACCAAAGGTCGTCCACATCAACATCGTCCAATTCAGGCACGAAAAAGTCATTAATCATGGCTCTATAGCGCTCTCCATTGACTGTAACATTATGGCCGGCTTCATTTTTAAAGAAATATGGACCAATGATTCCCTCTGCCCATAGAGCACACCAAACAGTGACTTTTTGAGGATGTAACGGCGTCTCAGCAATGGCTTGTGGATTATGTTCACTCCAAATGCGACAATTTTGCTTATTGACATACCCATTCAACCAAAAGTGAGCTTCATCGCTGAACAAAATTTTCTTCGATGCGTCGTGCGAACCGAACTATTATTTTCGTAATAAATTTGCACGATTTGCAAACGTTGTTCAGGTGTAAGTCTATTCATTATGAAATGGCAAACCAAACTGAGCATAAATCAAGTGACAGTTGTCAAAAAGACCATCTACGAAAAAAGTAGTGCCAACTTGAAAACCTAACGTCTAAAAAAACACCCTTATATTATTATTTTTTTAGTTCTCATTTTTAAGCATAAGAGGAGATGGAAAAAATTCATAGAGATGGAAAATGTTTACAAAGAACTTAACTATATTTTTATTTAATGTCAAGCTAATCATGATGTGAAAGCAACAACAATTTAGCAAAGATCAAGCCGTGAAATGGCATAACAGTTTGAGTGCGAGCGGATCCAAGGGATTCGTTCATTTCATTTCATTTTATTTACTACTCCCTGGGTGTCAGTGAATTAACAGCAGCTAATATAAAGTAAATCATAAGTCTGTGTCAACAAATGTACTGAATTGTCCAGCGAAAATTTTAATTTCATACTCATAAACTTTAAAATTGATTTCGTAATATACAACTTATAAAGGTATTTTTCTTCAGCCATATTTCTTTAAATATTTCGTTCGGTGTCTTCAAATTTCTCAAGAGTTGAGAAGATAAAAAAACATTAACTGTTTTAAATTTTCCGTACTATTATATGGGTACCACAATCCACACACAACAGAATCTCATCTTAGCAAATGAGAAAAATTTTTACTTAAAATATTTTCAGAATTAAGAAAATTTTTTTTTGAATATATGGGACGAAAATTAATTTTTTTTAAGTTTATCAAACAAGTTGTATTTTGGCTTCAAAATATCCAAATTTCAAATTTCTGTAAATATTAGTAAGATATTAAACAATTCAAAAAACTTTCTTAAAAAATCATACACTTCTTTCATTGCTGATACACTAGGAGTGGGCGTATTGAAGAAAACCATAATGGCAACAATAATAAGAAAAATCAATGGTATTTTTATTTGATAGTAATATTTAGCTACATTTTCAAGAAAAAAAAATCAGGAATGCAAGTCCAATTTCAATGCTTCCAAGGTTCTACCGAGATTTGAACTCGGATCGCTGGATTCAAAGTCCAGAGTGCTAACCATTACACCATAGAACCGAGTAACAGTAATATAGTCAAAAAGAAAACAGTGAGTGGTCAGAATGGACATTGATTCATTGGGTCTTATCTGTGCAAGCACAATTGTGATGGCTCGAACAAAAACTGAGATATTCCGGTTGCACTGAGATCGAAGCTGTCTATTATGGAGCCGATAACTCAATCTTAAGTTTTATAACCTCAAATACGTTGTGTGTCTGAACATGGTATTAGCATTGAATTGAGTCGATGGAGATGTGTTTTTTGGCAAACATTTGTTGATGAGTCCCTTAAACCTATTTTCATTTTAAATTATAATTTTGAAAATATGCAAAAATAAAAATTTATCGCATGAGCGCCGTTGTACAAACCGACGAAAAATTTGATTTGTGCTAAATATAAATCCGCAACATTTCATTTCTTCCTAGTACAGGACCATCAAAAGCTGATTAAGAGTTTCTTCAACCTTTTGATAGTTTCTTTTTCAGTAGAGAACAATTCTAGAGACTGTCGCAATAAATACTAAGAAGTTGGATTTTTTTGGAACCACCCTAATACACCTATATATGCATATAGAAACATACACTACAGCCTTAAGCAAATTTCGTTATCGAATTTGCTGAAGAAACACGTCGAAAATATTTCTTAAAGGTATCCATTTTTGACTTCCCTTGATGCAACGCCAATAAAATTTATGGCACTTTGTTGCCATGCGATTTAATTTAAGGAACTAGCTCAGCTAATATTTTATAACGGAATACAAGCACATGCCTATAACGGTATTTATCGCTTAAGCAGCTCCTTATATACCAATTGGCGTTGCTAATCCTAGCATTTATCAGATCCCGAAAATTAAGGGACTAGTTCGTATGAATCCTGGGATCCCGAAAAACCCCAAACAAGAAAACTTTTTCAATTTCCAAGAAACTTGATTTCATTTATTTATGCAATGTGGTTAATTTGAATTCAAAACTGCGTCATTAATATAATATTAGCAAATTAATCAACTCATTCAGTTGAACTGAGTTAGCTTTCTTTTGTTTACAATTTTTTACAAGCAATTCTATCTTTGCCTGAAATTAAGAAGAAGCTTGAAACTATACTTCCGAATTATTGCCTGAGCCTTTTTGTGAGGAAAATAAGTTTTAACAAAAAGTTGCTTAATTTGCTGAATCAATCTGCAAAACACTGTCAAAAACTTATATTCGTAATTTAACCGAAGCGCAGAACAGGAGTTGAAATATTTTGTATTGCTGGAGTTGGGAATCAACATCAATGGCTTCTGGTTTCCTTTTGGCAGCTCAACCGAAAACTGCTCAGGTCCAAACATGTTTTTCATCAGCATTTTTTTTTGTATGTAACTGGCTCAGGTCAAAATTAGAAGAGTCCACTTCAAATTCTTTGATGATTCTACGCAGGCATTTTAAATGCAAGAACAAAAAACTTAATTTTTTTGTGGAATATGGCAGTAGTTTATTTACGATTAGATTAGATTTGTGGGGGGCTGGACAAGTCCAAGCACTCAGTCAGTAGACCATTGTACTACACCCGATTAGTTTGAGTTCACTCTTCCACAAATCTTTTGGATTCATTGATAAATTTTAAAATATCCGCAAGAGGAAGAGCATGATCTTTATCCATACTCAGTGCATCGCAACCCAATATGCTAAGTCTGATTCTGGAAAACGCAGGGCAGCTACAGAGAAAAAGCTCTGCAGTGTCGTCATTCTCAAGACAGGATAGGCACATCGGCCTGTTTACGACCCCCATGGTAGCCATATGCTGACCACAGACGTTATGCGCTGTGATTACACCCACCAGTACTCTCAGGTCCTTCCTGCTGAGTTTTAGGAGAAAGGTCGCTGTTTTCTGTTTGGTTCTTTCACAAAGCACTTGGCTACTCTGCACGAGTTCAACTCAGACCAACGACCTCTGTGGGTAGACCTCATGAAGTCCTCAATCCACAGTTGAATCGATGCGGAACCGACACCTAAAAAGGGTTCAGGGCTTAGTGGCATACTTGCAGAGCCTTCATTTGCCAATTTATCAGCTAACTCGTTCCCTGCAATACCACAATGTCCAGGCTTTTTTGTCTTACATTCACCGCCTAACTTCGAAGAGCAGCGTGGGTTAGCAAGGTCTTTCAGTGTAGCTTGACTGTCACTATAAATTCCAATACTGTTGCCCCGCCTCTTTTTCTCAATTAGCCAGTACGTCACATTCAAGATGGCATAGACTTCCGTAAGAAATACCGTGGCCATCTGTCCTGTGGCATAGGAGTTAATTACGATTATTTGTATGTACATACTTGTTTTATAGAGCATAATAAATATGTCCAAGGGTTTTGTTCTTATAAGCTTGCGCTAACCACTATTGATTCGTGGATTGCACGATATTTTCTTCTCTTATCTATTTTTTATTTTCTTTTTTCTCCTAGTTACTATTTTGAGAAGCAAAGGGCCTCTACAATCTACAAGGCTACTCCAACGTACGCGGTAGGTACAATCGTCTTAGCATTGTCTCAGCTTGTGTTTATGCAAGATAAATCATGCAGGACGGGGCTTTTCCAGGTGTTCTTTCACTGGTCGCGGCTGCTGTTTCGCTGAAGGTTTCAATCTAGCGCCATTCTTATGATGCCGTGGGGTGGTTTACTAAGGTCGTGGCCTATCCAACTCCATTTCCTACGTATTGGCCGGCGTACGATGGGATCCACGTTCCTTTGTCTCCAGAGTTCCCCGTTACTTATTACGATGGGAAAGAATATTCTGCCCATGCTACTCAAGCATTTGTTGGTCAGCTTCGCCGTCCCTCGCTGTAATGCAGCCCACGTAGCAGCAGCTATGAACAAACTCCACTTTTTTGATATCTTTCATTAAGTGGTTATTCTTGGTTTGGTTGATTCTCAATGCATTGGGCTTCGCTACGTTTATTTCCAGCCCGACTTTGCGCACCAGCGTTACTAGCTCAGCCGCCTTCGCTTGTGTATCGGTCAACTTGTGCGACTGCAGACAAATATTATATTCTCATATATTAATACATACTTTTTCAAATATACTTTTTACTACAACAAAACCCATAGTTTCAAGCAAAGTTTCAGACTTTTCCAAAACATTCAAAATTTTCTCAATACTTTGAACTTTTCCAATCGAATTTACAGAATTTTTTTGAGTACGCAGTTTCATTGCCTGCTGAATTTTAGTAAAGTGTTAGTTTCAAGTGACTGCAAAATACCGTTGACTTTTGGCTTTTTTTTAAGACGGTGCTATGCTTTCTCTTCCATATAAAAATATCTAACTTAGAGTAAGGAAACCTGAAAATTTGTTCAAGTTTTGAAAAAAAAATTTATTAGGCTTGAGATTTTGCTTTACGCGGTTTTTATTGTCGTATGAACTATACGAGTACTTTTATCCCGCGATTACTTTGAAAATATCCCGAAATCGCGGGACAAAAATTTTCCGCTAGTATTGGCATCCCTACCACCAAATAGCTATTAAGTTGTGCTTCTTCTAGCTTGTGGGTAAGACTCCGTCAGAAAATATGAGATTTGCAAGTGGTCTTTCGATTTCTTTGAAACTTTGGGAAATATTAGTTCTAGGTAAGATACATTCAAGCCTAAAAGGATTTTGAAAAATTTTCAAAATTGAGTCATCTACGCCATGTTGAATATCGGGACCGTGTTTTTTCAAAAATCAATATTTCTTGAACCGGTGGATGGATTTCAATGCAATTTACAGACAATATAGAAACAAATAAGTAGTTTAAATTAGTATTATGTAAAAAAAAAATTTCGAAATTTTGACCAAAAAAAAGTCAAAAAATTTTTTTGAATCAATTTTTAGTTGATTTGGCCACTTTTTTAGATTTTCTGTTATACACGTAACGATTCCTTATGATTTAACCTTTATTTTGAAAAAAAAAAATGTTATGGTGTCTATAATAGTTCTCGAGATATTGCGATTTTAGTGGAAGCGCGCACCGTGAAGTTCGCGGTTACGCAGTGCAATGTAGAAAAACGCGCACAGACCTGCAGCAGTCTGCTCCAGTCACTTCATACAGGAACACATAACGCAGCGCGCATTGCACACATTGCGCTGCGTAACCGCGAACTTCACGGTGCGCGCTTCCACTAAAATCGCAATATCTCGAGAACTATTATAGACACCATAACATTTTTTTTTTCAAAATAAAGGTTAAATCATAAGGAATCGTTACGTGTATAACAGAAAATCTAAAAAAGTGGCCAAATCAACTAAAAATTGATTCAAAAAAATTTTTTGACTTTTTTTTGGTCAAAATTTCGAAATTTTTTTTTTACATAATACTAATTTAAACTACGTATTTGTTTCTATATTGTCTGTAAATTGCATTGAAATCCATCCACCGGTTCAAGAAATATTGATTTTTGAAAAACACGGTCCCGATATTCAACATGGCGTAGATGACTCAATTTTGAAAATTTTTCAAAATCCTTTTAGGCTTGAATGTATCTTACCTAGAACTAATATTTCCCAAAGTTTCAAAGAAATCGAAAGACCACTTGCAAATCTCATATTTTCTGACGGAGTCTTACCCTTGTCTTAAATTAACGGCGGAAAAGTCAGCCGACAAGTGACTTTTGCATATCAATGAATTTGTTTTGGGGTTTTAATAGCTGGTGCTTTATTCCTTTTACGCGACATTCATTGAAAATCTCTCCCTGAATTATGTGCTTTATCCACCTATATTAAGGCGCGAAATAGCGTTGGTGTTGAAAGCGTAAAATGTGTGGCGATACATACATACGTACGTGCAAATGTATGTGCCTGTTGGCGTGTTGCCTCCGCAAATGTGTAGCCAAGCACGTACGCTACAGCCGCTGCTGAAAGTTAAAGTTTAAATAAGCGCAGCTGACAGGTGGGTTATATTGCTTGCGAATTTGTTAGTGTGAAATACACCAGCATACTCGTGCTGGTACTGCATACGAGAAAGGGGTACCGCTGCAGTGGCGCACACTAAGCGGTGGGAAGGAAAACTCTTTCGCGTCGCTAATATATCACTCTGAAATTCGCGAATTTTGTGAAGTTGATGGAGAGGAACGTGGAAGAGTTGGAAATGTTGTTAGAATGCTTACAGTATGAGGAGTAGATGCTGTTGCTTACATGCACTCTAAAGGTGCGGTCAAACACTGCAAGAATAGTACTTTTTCAACTCGCTTTTGAATGTGCCTTTGTGTTTGTATGTAATTACTTTGAGGGATCCAATTTTTGAAGTGAATTTTCTTAGGCGTTGATGGACGAGCGAGAATGGAGAGTAAAATTTCAAGGTCATGCAACGTTTTGGGCATTTTCGTTCCGCGAGAGAGAAAAAAAATGTAACGTAGAGGAAAAGGAGAGAGAGAGAGTTATACCTTATATATATATTATATCTTAGATACACTTTAGGTTATTTTTCCAGAGTTTTTCCTTGTGGTTGCTAATTTCTAGTCAGAAATAAGACTGCCTACTTTTTGGCGCTTGTTTCTTAGTGCAAACTTGTAGGAAATATATTTGTGGTGCTTACTTTTTGGCGTTATATTTCCTTGGTGCCTACTGTTTGAGACGTTTTTTGGTCCCAATTTTTTGGCGTTGTTTTTTGTGCCTACTTTTTACCGCTTATTTCCGTTTCCTGATCAATGCTTGTGCGTACTATGAAGTGCTATCCATTCCGGCCGCTGCCGTCCTGGAATCGCTGCGTTGGTGCGATTTGTTTTGTGTCCGGCGCTTACCAACACCGGTCGACCCTTTTCCGTTTTTTGTAAATTTTGTCTATTTGTATTCTCTGCAAATGTTGTGAATTTATTTAGATATATATTGACGTGATAACGTCTTATAATCCGATTTAGCCGGGTGCACGCACCAAAAAATGTGTCGTTACCTTGCTTATTAGTGTTACCTTGAACGAACTGCAAGCGAAAGCGCGGAACGAACAAAGCAAACGAACGGCAACGTTCGACATCTTGCTCTCTCCTACTTAAGTGAGCGTATATATGTATGTATATGCGCATATGTACATATATAAATTCAGGTATTTGTATTTGCATATGCCTTCTTACTGATTATTATTAATTTGATTTACTTGAAGAATTTAAAATAAAACCAAGTTTGTTAATAATACCTGTTGTTTTAATGTTATTATTATTAATTTTTTTATTATATATGAAGGAAAAAATGTATGGTAATATTTACCATATACCTTATAAGATATGTTGTATACTAATATATGTATATAAACATGCATATACATATACAATTTCGTGCAATTTTCAAAAAGAACAAATCTATATGTAAAGATGCATACAAGTCATATGGACATATCAAATATACGAATCTGTTCCGTACGCAAGCAAATGTAAGCTAATGTGCTTGAACTGCAAGCGAGAGCGCGGAACGAACGACAAGGAGCACAATCGGCCCCCGCGTTCGGCAACGTTCGACATCTGGCTCTGTCCTACTTAAGTGAGCATATATATGTATGTATATGCGCATTTGTATATAAATTCACATACTTGTATTTGCATATGCCTTCTGCCTGTGTGCATGGTAATGAACCAATTCTCTGTTGAGAATAGGACGATGATAGAAAAAGTAGGAAATGAAAGGGAGGGTTTCGAGTGTAAAGTGTCTTGAAAAAGGCAAATCGATGATGGTCCCTCTTAGTGTTGTTGACTTATTAACGTCTGATGCACAATCGAAATTGAAGATATCTTTCATGAATTTGATAAATGTTTCGTCATTTTTCACGTTTGTGTAAATGTAACTTGACCTATTCCATTGCAATTCCATTTACCTCCTCCTCTATATCCATACAAAATATCTATCAAACAAATAAAATTAAAATTTTGTTTTGAAAATTGCAACCATTCCATCAATATTTTCTTATGACGTTGTCACGTTAAACTATCGTCAGTAAACCGACTTTACAGACAACCTCTTTTTTTTCTCTCTCTCTCTCTCTCATTCTCTCTCGGGACTCTCCCTCTTTCTTAATGTTTCACTTCTGCTATGTGCACTACGCTACACGCACTTTTTTTCTTTGAGGCGCCCTGTCCGCGTAACTTCTTATTTGCTTTCAATACTTAATTTCTAGGCGGAGTGCTGAAGTACGTTTCATCATTCAGTTCGGCTACCAATTCGATTTATCATTTTCTTCTGAAGCCAAAAGACATTGAAACTGTTGCTTCCAAAAGGCATCCCGAGTTTGATTCATGTAAATTGCCACAAAAAGCATAGAAAAGGAGATGGTGGCAATCCTAATTATCAGGTCTTACGGACAGAAAATTGATTTGATTCCAACAAAGAGTGTTGTTGTTGAGGCTAGATTAAGGTAAACACAGAAGATAATAGAAACTATAATGGAAGGATGACAATTTTTTGTAAGCAAAACTCTACAATTACGTTACCTCAACAGCTGATTCTGGCAGATTTACTGAAACAAATTAATAGTGCATGCGTGCACACTATTTCCGTTTGAGAGGACCCCACCGGAATTTATTGGATCACACCTTAAAAAATTTAATTTTTTCAGATTTTTAAAAATAATGGTTAAAGTGATCCATGCAATGCAATAAAGACAATATTTATAGAACTTCCAGTTTTATACAATTATTTAATTTTTTAATACACTGTAAAAAAATTAAGAGGCTTAAGGATGAAACGATAGGTAGTTCAACTCTTCCTATTTCACATTTGCTACATTGTTTCTGGACTTTTTCTTTTCGTGCCATTTTGTTGCGCAGTGTTATTCACCGCTTTTTTGTTATGTACTCGATTTCAAGAAATGTACATAAGCTCCCGATAAGTTATTTCTATTACCTTTTCCACGCTGCGGATGAATTTTGTGTTGGGAAAGTGGCCGCACTTCTTCGCATATACAACCAGTTGCCCCTGAGAAACGTACGCGAAATGTCGATAAATTCATAACTTGCAGCTGGCGAATCTCTCCTCAGCTGTCTTTTAAACTAACGAACATTTTTTCACCCAAACCTAATTTGTGTATATCCAATACTATTTTTCGAAGCTTTCAGTTTTCTTAGCTTGCTCAAAGCACTTTCCTTACTACGTCTGTTGGCACCTTAATGCTTCAACTTTTATGACTTAGAACTCACAATGAGAGTCATTTATTTGAGTGTTTGATGGGATTCATTCAAAAAGTTTGTTAAGAGTTGCTTTGAGTTGAGTGAACTTTAGAAGAAAACGAGCACAAGAAAGTCCATTTATAATAATAAATATAAATTATACAATTACGACATTTCATTAAAAAATTTTGTTTGTATACAAATTAAGTATTCTTTTCGGAAAACGTATGGAACTTTGAGTTTGTAGAAATTAGCCACATACAGGGTTTTTTACAATTTTTTACTTAAGTCACTGTTTGCACAATCCCAATGAAATTGAAAAATTACTTTATTAAGAAGAAGATGAGAAAGTGCTATTTCATTGTTTAACACAACCAATTAATACGAGCTGCCACTCATACAACCACGCAGCACTTAACTCATTTTCAAGCAAAATGCAACAAACAAGTTTTTAATTAATAACTTTTTTCTGTTTTAATTTTTCTTTTTCCTTTTCTTGTTGTGACCATCCACTTGGTCGCAAAGTTGAAATAAATTTTTCCTTCCATTGTTTACGAGATCAATAGTGCTTTCGCTAACAGCTGCAATAAAAAAATCATTAATAACTGCAAGAAAAGTGACAAAAAAAAAACCAAACAAATTTTGTATACCAGAATTGCCATTGAAAATCCTTCAACTTGAAAGAGTTCACATGAAGAGGTACTGCATCGGACCAAAGTTCGAAAAGAGGTGGTTGACTGATTGATGGTGAATTTAACTCTTTTTTCAGCAAAATCTGCATATATTTTTATTTAAACGATTCTCAGATACAGAGAGATCTGTCCTCAAAATTCCAGAATCATCGCGCTGAGCACCCTGCTTTCTCTTTCGTACTAAGTTAAACTAGGAATGGAATATAGAAAATTGCATTACAGCGCTACATACGGGAGAATTTCGCAAAAATATATTCAAGGGTTTTAGTCCGGAACTCTCAGATGCAATTTGTCCGATTACAAACTGGCAGTTCGTTAGTCTTATAGTTAGAATACAGCGGTACAGCGGTAAGTTCTATAGCGATAAGAGAAGTTGATCAGGTCTAATAGAGTTGCTGAATGTGAGCTATCCCATTTGGACGACCCACCTGCTTATCTTCTCAAATTAACAGTAGAAAATGGGTCTCTGGAGAATCTAAAAGCAGCAGTAATTCGTCGTATGCTCAAAACTATACCTAAATCCCACACGTTTTTTAATAAAATGTCTTTCAGAAAACGCGTTTAGATGTTGTTTTAAAATAAAATATTCTTTCAGGTTTCACTGATTTTATTCAAAATACGACTCTTAACAATTATATGTGAAAAATTACATCATTGAAATGCCCACCATGCGCTCTTTTACAGGTGAAATCGGCTAAGCAGTCGATTCATGAATGCCCAATTGTTGAGAACGTCGGGATATCGATGTTGAAAGTTGCTCGGCAACACTTTCCGTAATATTCTCAACAGAATGTTAAATTCTTTTGTCTGCCAGTCCTTTTTCTATCTTGTCTTGATCAGTTTCTTGAAATTTTTTCATCAACCTATGAATTGTCGACTTATACGGGCGAATATTTCCATTTTTTTATCGAGATTTGCGATATGGTTTTCTTATAGATCGATCATTTTCATAATAAGTTTCAATAATAATAACGCGTTACTTTATCGTATCCATGTATTCATGGCACGAGGTTAAAAAATTATAATGTCTTGGAATCATTCACTACTGACATCTAGGCGTCACTTTTAAAATACCCTTTTTAGCTGATCCAAAAGCAATCCTATCACTTGCGCTGTAGATCTCAAGGAAAAAATTGTTTGCTCTGAAATGAACCGGGACTATCAACAATATTATTTTATATGGCAATCGTAGCTGAATGGACTTGAGCGTGGCCAACATTCGATTTGTCCCAAAGTACTATGATCAACTGAGGAAGAGTGGGGTGAAACGATAATAGTGAAAACAAAAGGAGCGTTATGAGCTATTCAGGACTACTCAAACTCTTGGTAGTTTAGAGAAAATGCCTTCGCTCCTGGAGTTTATCAAGAACCAAAATAATTTAGCGGAGTCTAAGCTGAACGCAACTTAGGGAGTCGATCTCTAAAGGAGTGTTTGTAGTTGGTTTTTGTAGTATTTCTATAGCGCCAACGGAAGCGCACTAGCAATTTTCACTAGACCGAAAGCTTTAGTTATTTAAGGTAGGGATTTATGTTGAGGCGGCCGCCGTAGGCGAATGGGTTGGTGCGTAACTACCATTTGGAAGTCCGTTAAATACCAAACTGAAAGAAACTGTCTGGAGATGACCCTCCGGGGCAATGACAAACCTCTGAGTCTATCTCTGCCATGAATATACTTCATTTAAAAAAATATCTGCCGTACGGAGTCGCCGCGCAACTGAAGGTCCCTCCATTTGTAAAAAAACATCAAGTCGAACGCCACAAATATGAGGAGGAGCTCGGTTAAATACCCAAAAAGGGTGTAAGCGCCAAGTGTTAGAGTTTAGAGATGAAGTATTGCAAGCATTTTACATATTTCTCTTTAATTTTATATAGAAGACCTAATTTTTTCCATTGAAAATTGTGAAGGACATAAGGCAGACTGAATTAAGAGTTTAATTTTATAAATCAAGGTTACTGAACAAAAATTTAAAACATTTCACAAATATTTTTGCCATGGGTCTGAAGGGGATATTTTATTCATATTTTAAGGGCACATTAAATTTGCTGCCTATGCTCCGATCAGGAGCGTTAATATGGAGAATGCCATCTGAAGGAGAATGCCATCTAAAAGTACATAGGTATTGTCCAGGGAGAAAAAACAAAAAAATGTTATGTGTTTCAACACTAAACTTTTTTTGCTCACATTTTTCATTCACCAAGAGCATTCATACGTACCTAAGAAAAAAATGTCATCTTTATAAATTATTTGATTTTTTTTTTTGGTAGTCGAATCTGCATCACTTAAATATTCTCTTTTGTTTGGGTAGTAAAATCGTTCCTTGAAAATAGAAAAAGTGTAGCACTTATTTTAAAAGGCTATTGAGGCTTTCACAAACATTCAGCTCTTTCAGGCTTCGAGCGTTTATTGCAGAAAAGTGTATAAAAGATAAATATAATGTAAAGTATATTTCTCTCTTTGAAAACAAATTTGATTACCGAAAAACTTTTATTACAGAAAGGCAAAGTAATAGCAGCAGATTGATCTTCATTTCCCCTGTAGTTATTTATTACAGAAAGGAGTATATGATGTGGTTGGGAGTCTCGTTACTTGACCATTGAGGCACTCCTATTTCAGATTATCTCCACTTTATAAAATATTCTCTAAATGCTAATCTAATTCTTCACAATGTAAACTTGACCTCATAACAAGGATTTATACGGCACACAATTTTATCATTATTAATGCGAGAATGCCTGAGCAGACAAAGCCAAACTTCAGATGAATGGCGAAGGTAGTTAAATGAATTGCCTCATCTCATTTATAATAATTAGTGATTAAGGAATGAACAATGCTTAAGTTTTTCCAAAGTGCAAGCAAGTGTACAAACGTGTATGTATGATATGAATGCATTTATATACGTATGTGTGCATGTGTCCTATTGAGGGAATTCCATCCTGAAAAACATGCAAGTCTGGATGTATGAACTGAAATTATGAACCTTGCGCACAAATTGGTAGTTGTGCGGTATATTTTTTGTCTCCAAAGAACTCAAACGTTCACACACATATGCAAACATATCTGCACTTATGCTCAGCAAGCATTCTTTGCGTCTATACGCCCTTGGTGCACGCCTCTGTTGCACGTCCGCCTTCAACTAGCACGCCTCCTTGTCACATTTCCACATCTAATCCGTCAACGTCCTTCTGGCAAAGATATGTGCGCGGACATACACATACATATACACATATATATGTAAATTGTTTGAGTAGATGAGGCAGCAGTAAGTAACTAAAACGAAGCGCATTGTGCGCTCGCGCTAGTCTGGTCAGAAGTGGTCTTGCCATCCTCCGCTTTGTAAAATTACCATTGTGTGCTGTCGTTTATTTCTTCATTTGCCACAGCGTGCTGCTCAGGTTTCTGAGTATGTTTTTAATAGGAAAAGGGTGCTTTTTTAGATGTGCAGAGTCTTCGATATTTGTCAAGCCAGCCGTCCAAGTAAGACCTTGTTTTGGCTTTACTCTGGCAATTTTCGCTGTAAAGACTTACACACGAGAAAGGTTTTCTACCCGCATGGAATTAATTTCGAGAAATATGGGAGTGAATCAAGAAGTTCCCGGAATGGAGTGGCAGTGGAGTGAAGAAGACAGTTTTTTATACTTAGCACGGCTTGGCGACTCAAGACAGCTATAAATACTACTTGAATGTTTATGTCCATCGATTGAGATATCGTCGGATAAATACATTTTTCGGCACAAAAGCATCAGCTATGTAGAAAATTGAGCTCCGCACCTTGATTAAGTTCTTCACTAAGCAAGCAAAAATGTCGAAGATTATTCTGGAGGGTTTATCATTTATTTATCAGCACTCTTGCTAACGAATACAATGATTTTTAAAAGCCATAGCCCATTCAAGCAAAGCAGGGGGTCAGTTGAAGAATATCAGTGGTCAGGTCGGTCCATTGAAACAAGATCTTTACACTACTGAAAAGTTAAGAACAATAGTTCAGGAATATGTGAGTGTGAAAAGTAAATAAATCACGAAAATTTTTGGAATAGCATTTGCGATCATTTCAGGTACCTTTCATGGTCGTCTGATTTGGTCGAGGGGCAGCGGAAGATGGGACACATTACTTCAGAATCAACAGCCCGTTGAGTGTTCAAACGAGTTTTTGAATTGTCAAAACGAGAACAATGAAGAATTTAGTAGCTGATTGCTACTTGAAACGAAATTTGTGCTCTTGACTGTGAACTATGAGGTCCTATGTTCCACTTAGGAACCACGGAAAAGTATTACATATACATTCTTACATATACTATGAACTTGAATTGGAGACGACATCTATGCATTGGCACAAAAAAAGTAAAGAACTATGTTAGTAGTTCAAGGTACCAGTTTACTATTCAGAAGATGAAGGCGACTATTTGTGGAACTCAGGAGCCATTTTATTGGATAGTATAGAGAAAAATATTGCATTGTAATTTGTAGTTCATAAATCTTTACTGAAAATCTTTCCTATAAACAATTCAAGGGTCGCCTTATCAGTTGTTGTCCTTGTCATTGTAGTGTATATCATCGATCGTCTTCGTCTAACTCATTTAAAGGTAGGCCTAGGAAACATGCTGTTTCGACAGGTTGGGTCCAGAGGAATAGGGGTGTTAGATGAGTGGGTTTAGAGGGGCATATAAAAAGGTGGTTGGTGTCGTGCGGGGTGTCCTCACATGCAGGACATATGTTTGGTATGTGGGGGTCAATTCTAGATAAGTAGGAGTTTAACCCGCTACAATATCCAGAACGTAATTTTGCCACTATTACGCGGGTCTCACGGGGAAGCTGGAGCTCTTCACCTGCTGTAGGTGGTGGTTAGCCTCCGACATTCGGTGGTTGGGAGCTTAAGAAGGTGGTGATGGTCTCCTTATAAATGTCTGTCTGGTCCAGTAGATGCCTGTTCGTTTTGTACTGGATCTCGTCTCCTGAAATGCCTGGGAGGCGGCTCTGGCTCAAGCAGGTGTCTGTAGGGTGAAACCTGCGGCTTATCACCAGTTGTTGTGCTTCTCTATGCGCCTGCGCTGCAGGACAGGCGTGAAATTTACAAGCTGTTGGAATCAAAATTATGGTTATTTCGTGAATTTTTTCGCGCTTCTTTAAATGAAAAAAAGGAGATCCATAGCTCTAAAAAAACACCCGCTACTCCACCATTGTAATGTCTGCTTTGCTTACATTTCTGCGTTCAAGTTAACTACTATTATTTTTGTGACTGCTTTTTTTTTTGCTTTTGTAATCCTAAGCATGTATTCAAGTGTAATTATGAACCGCGCTCTTTGTCCTTGCTAACTGCACTCCGCCTCTCCCCCGCGTTTAAGCTATAATTTGTTAAGATTTCCATTGTGGTTTTTAATTTTTCCGTTTAGTTTTGCATTCTATCTGCTTTCGCATTTCCCTGCAGCTGCTTGGCTGCTCTGCGCGCAAGGAGTCACCTTTCCTGCGCTGTGCAGTATTTTGACTTCCACTCGCTTCAGTGCATTTTAGTGTCACATCAATGCAATTTTTCCCATCGCTTTAGTTTTCTTGGCCTTTGTTGTCTCTGTTGCTAGTTTTATGATTATTACAGTTAAGTGTAGAATTGCAATTTGCTGTAGTTACAAATTCGTACTAAGTAAGTAAGCGCACGGTTCACGGTTGAATGGTTGAGCTTTGGAAGTACTTTTACATAGTAGCCGAACTGTCGAGTTGTTTTCCTCATAACCTCGACCTGGTATAAGTTTAATGACCAAAGGTATCAATATTTAAGCTTTTCAGGGTCTATTTACATAAGCAGTTCCTCTAAAAGATATTAAAACGCTTCGCCAAACACACACCTATCAGTTCAGCCAACAACAACACTGTTGCGTTGCATGCCATTAAATGCAATCATCATCCCAGTAGCCTTCATGTTGCCTCAGCTAAAGCTTCAATGAGGTGGTGTATTTTTAGCTTCTCCTTTTACGCCACCTACAATCGCAGTAAACTTCATTCACTGCCTCCGTGAGTCCGGAATGCATGCGCCCATACTCCGTTGCGCCTTCGGTGTCATTTACATTTTTATCTCACGTCTCAATTGCACAAAATGGCGTCTAATTTGTGTTGACGTTGCACACTGTTAGTGTTGTTGCGTGTATGCTTGTTGCATGCACATAATTTGCTTTGTTGCATAGTAGTTGCTTTTTATTTTTAATGTACAGTAAAACGTTTATGAAAATTGCTATACTCAAGCGCAGGCAGAGTTGCATTTCCGATTACAGACGTGAGACGCGGATGTGGATGTGGATGTGGTCCTTCTCTCAAGTAGTTGATAGGCTACAGTTTTGTAAAACAATAAAACAGTGGCACCTTATAAGGGTATCCTTGATAGATTCCATGGGGCTAAGAAAATAGGCATATCGCTCATTTGCTGCAAGAGTGGCAGCAAACTTTTTTTGATTAAATATGCAAAAACTACCAGCAGCTTTTTATGCTGCGTAGAGGAAAATCTGTCTTTTCGTTTACTTATGAAGGCAAAGGATCGAAAACTTTTTAGATTACGACACTCCAGCAGAAAAAAGCGATTAAGATTTGCTTAAATTAGCGTAAAGTAGGACTTCCGCTTGACTCTCAACGGACTAGACAGAAATCCTAAAGTTAATGCTTCAAAATAAGCCGAAAATATAGGCAGCACGTCAGAAAAATCCATCAATCCCAGACCAATTCCAAGAATTCTGAGAAGCCTTTTTCACAGTAGAATACCGCGCAAAAATCCTTTCATTTCTGTAAAACAAAAAATTGTAAATTTTGATTGGATTTTGTCAAAGCGCATAAAGTAATGAAGATGAATTTTTGCAAAAAGTTTTGTGTACAGATGAGTAAAATTTTAATATATTTAGCAACAATGGAGAGGTAAAAGTGGGGAAGAAAAAATACAACATTTAATCCAAAGAATTTAGTATCAACTGTTAAGTATTGCGTTGTTCCGGTTGGCCAGCATCTCAAGCTCCTCAAGGTTCTAGCGAGCGTATTGTGTGAAAGACTGAAGCCTACCGTCAACCATCAGTGTTGCTTTAGATCTGGAAAGCCTACCATCGACCAAATATTTACAATACGCCAAATCTTGGAAAATATCCATGAAAAGAGAATCGACACACACCATCTTTTCGTCGACTTCAAAGCCGCATTCGACAGTACGAAGAGGAGTTATCTGTATGCCGCGTTGTCTGAATTTGGTATCGCCGCAAAACTAATACGGCTATGGAAGATGACGTTGCTCAACACCAGCAGCGCCGTCAGAATTGGGAAGGACCTCTCCGAGCCGTTTGATACCAAACGAGGTTTCAGGGTGGCTCGCTGTCGTGTGATTTCTTTAACCTGATGTTGGAGAGCATCGTAAGAGCCGCAGAGCTTTATCGCTCAGTCACAATATTTTATAAGAGCATACAATTGTTGGCGTATGCCGATGATATCGACATCATCGGCCTTAACAACCGCGCTGTTAGTTCTGCCTTCTCCAAACTGGATAAAGAGGCAAAGCGAATGGGTCTGGTGGTGAACGAGGACAAAACGAAGAACCTCCTGTCTTCAAACAAACAGTCGGCGCACTCGCGTATCGGCACCCACGTCACTGTTGCCAGTTATGATTTCGAGGTTGTAAAAGACTTCGTCTATTTAGGAACCAACATTAACACCGATAACAATGTCAGCCTTGAAATCCAACGTAGAATCTCTCTTGCCAACAAGGGCAACTTTAGACTAAGTAGGCAACTGAGCAGTAAAGTCCTCTCTCGACGAACAAAACTAACACTCTACAAGGCTCTCATCATGCCCGTCCTAACGTATGGCGCAGAAGCTTGGACGATGACAACATCCGATGAAGCGACGCTTGGAGTTTTTGAGAGAAAGATTCTGCGTAAGATTTTTGGGCCTTTGCAACGACGAATATCGCAGGCGATGAAACGATGAGCTGCATGAGCTTTACGACGACATAGACATAGCGCAGCGAATAAAGAACCAGCGGCTACGTTGGCCGAGTGATGTCGTCCGAATGGATACAAACGCTCCGACTCTGAAAGTATTCGATGCGGTACCAACTGGTGGTAGTAGAGGAAGAGGAAGGCCTCCTTTGCGTTGGAAAGATCAGGTGGAGAAGGACTTGGCTTCACTTGGTGTGTCCAATTGACGCCGGTTAGCGCGAGAAAGAAACGACTGGCGCGCTTTGTTAAACTCCGCGAAAATCGCTTAAGCGGTTATCGCACCAATTAAGAAGAAGAAGAAGTTAAGTATTGCGACGGTATTGCAATAGTTTGAGGAGCTGCTATTGCGGCATCTGGATTTGAAATAATATCATTTATTGAGGGTAACATGGGGCGTTACATGCGCATCTTTACTGGAGCATAATTCGAAACCTTCGGTGGATATTTTGGAACCTGGTGCATGTTGGATCTATCAATAAGATTGCGATCCAAAATACATGGCACGTATTGTTAGGGGTTGGCTACTTAACTATGCACCAAGGTAATCGAATACGCCACCGCAAAGCTGAGACTTAAATATTCTTCAACATTTGTAAAAATTTTGGAACGCAAAATTAGGAAAACCCAGGTTTCTAGCACTGCTTTACTCAAAGAGCGCATCTGCAGAGCTGACAAATTGACTTGTCTCGGAGCCACATTCACTTCAAGGGGTGGATGCTATCGGTGGAGCAGATAAATATCAGAAAAAAGCACATCTAGGATAAAGTAAAGTTTTCGCGCTAAGATAAGTTATTTAGAATTTTATCAACGCAGTTTAGCATTTTTCCCAAAACTTTTTTTATTTTATATTAAATAATAGATTTTCTCATTTTATTCTGATTGATTACTGTAGGTTTCTAATAAAACTATATCAACACATTTCGGAATAAACTTTTTGGACTTTGCAACCAACGAAAATAGGGGGTGTATGTACACGTTTGTATATAGAAATTGTAATTTACTTATATGAGGTCAGTCCATAAGTTCGTGCGTTTTTTAAAGGTGGTTTAAAATTAATAAAAAACATGTTTAAAGAGTTTATTAATCAATAATATATTTTCCTTCATTATTTATAATGTCTTCCCAACGTTTTGGCAAATTTTTAATTCCCTGCTCAAAAAATTGTTTGTCCTTGGAGCCAAAATACGCTTCGATACCCCTTTTATAGCTTCTTTTGAGGAGTAGTTCTTTTTACTCATATGGGATTGAAGTCCACGGAAAAGGTGATAATCACAAGGTGCAAAATCCAGATAGTGTGGTGGATGCGGCATTAGCTCCCATCCGAGCTCGTTCAGCCTGCCTAATGTTTGCCTTGCGGTATGAGGTCTTGCGTTGTCGTGGTGAAACCAAACTTTGCGTCTATTCACTAAAGAAGGTCGATTTTTGTTAAATCCCTCATTCAGGTTTGATAGCTCATGGGAATAATAATCAGCAGTTATCGGCTGGTTTGGTTCCAGAAGTTCATAATAAACAATACCGGCCATATCCCACCAAATAGACAGGAGAACCTTCCTGGGGTGAAGGCCATCTCTAGGGGTCGGTTCTGGTGCTTCATCTTCATCTAACCATCTAACGTTTGCGAACAGAATTATTGTAAAGGACCCATTTTTCATCACCAGTAACGATACGGTTCAAAAAACTTTAATTTCCAAGCCGTTGGAGCAGCTGAGAACACACATTCACTCTCTGCTGATGGTTGACGACGGAAAGTCTATGCGGAACTCATTTTCCCAGCTTTGAAACCTTTCCCAACTGAACCAGGAGCCTGCGTACTGTTCCATGCGATAAATTTAACCTCTGAGCTATCATATCGACTGTCAAATTTGGCTCAGCCTCCACGAGTTCGAGCAAAGCGTCGGAGTTAAAGACTTCACGACGACCAGCGCGCGGGGCCTCCTCCACGTCGCAGTTACCACTTCGGAATTTTCAAAACCACTTTTGCGCAGTCCTTACACTCACGGTATCCTCTACGTGAACAGTGTTTATTTCTGCAGCAGCAGTTGCTGCATTTTTACCACTTTTATACAAGAAATACAAAATATGCCTCTTTTTAGGTCCAAAAGGCTGTTAATAAAGAAAAAGAATATTTAAAATATGCTGTTGCCGTCAAAGTTTGCTAGTACAGCTGAAAGTGGGGCCTGTTTTTAAGAGGCTGAGTAACAAATTATGTTAGATTAGTCGAATTTACAAACGAACACAACTGCAAATTATCACAAAACGAGATTCTGCACGTTTCTAACGCCTGGCCTTACTATATTTAGCTTTTCCCCCACAGCGCTGTGCTGCCGTGGATTTATTTTGTCAAATTGAATGAACAGAGTAATAACAGTAAGGGGAAGTCAATTGATCTCCAACGGCTTATCAGGCTTCAGAGAGAAGATTAAACGATATGCGTATGTATGTACATCTCTCAATCTCTTCTATGCTCACGTAAATGAGCAGCTTTACAAACTGTAAATACATAAATATGCGAAACCTGTTCCATTTGATCCCTTCTTTGATTAATTCAAGGAATTTCCTCTCAGTAATTTGTGAGTAATACAAGGCTATATCGAAGGGCGTTTCAAAATTAACACAACTTTGCATATACATACACATATTCATATACGTATGTATATACATTGTATGTACCTACATATCCCTACATACACATAAATATGTACGTACAAGTGATGATTTCGTAGTATCACAGCATTAGCATAAAATGCTGCAAACAAAATTCAATACCAATGGCGCATAAGTGATAATGGAATGTGATAAATATTTCAACATACGCAAGTAAGTTTGTATGTATGTAGGTGTGTATGTGAAAGCATATATCAAGTGTGAAGAAACCTCCCTTTTCCTCATTCGCCCTTCAGCAACGTTTTTTCCGGTTCAAGAGGGGAAATCAATGCTTCCCCACAAATGCATTTCAAAGGAAATCGAGCGTTCGAATGGTGTCAAGCTGTTGGAGCAGAGCAAATTGTTGTGGTGGGGTATTGCCATGGGATGGTTGTTTGCGTGATAAGCGAGAAATATCGTGAATTAATGCAATCTAATAGCAACTGAAACGCGAGTAAGAAGCTCGTAGAATATGTTTGCTGACGTCGATGTGTTGACAAGGTTGCAAAAATTTCAAGAAATACGAAGAAAAATGTGGATAAATGAGAAATTTGATGAGTAAGTGCTTGTAAGTAAAAACAAGCAAGGAAGAAGAAGAAAAGCGTTTGAAAATTGGAAGGAAATTGACAGTGGAACGTTAAAGATGCGTTAAGGATGTGTCAAGTTGACCTTTGTGGCGACAGCTGTGCACGAAAATAGGTCAGTGTTTGTAGGGTACACAAGGGATTTTAAGTGCAGACAATGTTTGTGGGAAAGAATATTTGTGTGTATGTGTGTGAAGTATGTAATACCTTCCATCTTTATTGAACTAATTAAATTTTAATAAATTTTTAGCATATGTTTTTGAAATATTACAAAAAACAAAAAAATACTCCAAAAAAATTTTTGTTCAAAAAAAAAAAGATTTTGAAAAACTATATTTTATCCTAGAATTCTGATGCTTTAAAAAATGGGCAAAGACAAATTTTTTCCCAGAAACTTTTAAACACAATAAAATTTTTTCCCAAAAACTTATTTTCTATTATTATTCTAATCGCCCGATAGGGATATTTTTTCAAAACTGATAAAAACAAACATTTTTTCCAAAAATTGTAAACGAAAAAAAATAAATTTTCCAAAAAAAATTATGTTACAATATATATACATATATATATATATATATATATATATATTTATTTATACGAGATATATACAATATAACCCGAGCTTAATTAGCACACTGGCTCTAGGTCCTTCAGTGCAGGCCAAAAAAAAAAAAATTATAATTTCAAATAGATATAAATAAGTTCCCGCTCTTTGTCAATAGATGCCGCCAGCAGGGTGCGCTAGTCGATTCTAACATAACCTAAACGTCATAAATCAAGCTTAGACATATGGTAAATAAACTGCTTCGACACATTAGTGATTTTGTTTTGGTATCATATACTTTTGGTTGTGTGAAAATGTTTGATTTTGTGCCGAATAATCGTCTTTTGCGGGAAGTGTTGATTTTCCTCTTTCATTCTACGGCTGAAAAAAAACGGCGGCTGAAGCGCATCGAGAGCAACAAAAAGTTTATGAAGATGCTGCTTTAAGTGAAGCAACGGGCCGAGATTGGTTCCGTCGCTTCAAAGACGGTGATTTTAATGTTGACGACCGTTCGCGTGAATGAAGTCCAAAAACCTTCGAAGACCGTGAATTGGAGGTATTGCTTAATGAGGATCCGCGTCAAATGCAAGAAGAGCTTGCTTCAGTATTAGGAGTTACCCCCAATCCATTTTCAAGCGATTGCATGCTTTGGGAATGATTCAGAAACAGGGGACTTGGGTTCCTTATGAGTTAAAACCAAGGGATGTTGAACACCGTTTTTTCGACGTTTCGCATGTGAACAACTGCTCCAGTGGCAAAAAACGAAGGGTTTTCTTCATCGCATCGTGACGAGTGATGAAAAATGGATTCATTACAGCAATCCGAAAAAAAGAAAGTTATGGGAACTGCCCGTTCATGCTTCTACGTCGTCGCCTCGGCCGAATATTCACGCTGCGAAGGTTATGCTATGCATTTGGTGGGACCCAGTTGGTGTTATTTATTATGAACTGTTAAAACCAAGCGAAACTGGCGGGTATCACTGGGGATCGGTATCGACTTCAATTGATGCGATTGAGCCGAGCACTGCGCGAAAAGTGGCCGCAATACGCGAAGATGCATGAACAAGTGATTCTACAGCATGACAACGCTCGGCCTCACGTTGCCAAACCCGTTAAAACCTACCTGGAAACACTGAAATGGGAAATCCTACCCCACCCGTCATATTCTCCAGATATTACGCCGTCTGATTATCACCTGTTCGATGGCGCATGGTCTAGCTGACCAGCAGTTCCATTCATATGAAGACGTCGAAAAATGGCGTGATCCGTGGATAGCCTCAATAGATGAACAGTTTTACAGCGACGGAATACGAGATCTACCAGAAAGATTGGAAAAAGTAGTAGCCAGCGATGAGCAATACTTTCAATTCACTTGTAACCGTTTTTTTCAGAATAAAGTTGTATTTTCATCAAAAAAACAGCGAAAACTTAGTTGCGCACCTAATATTATTTCATATAACTATTTCACTTTATACAAATGCTCCCCAAATTATTCAGCGTATATCTAAAAAAGAAATATTTTTCAAAATTTTCCAGTTTACTCCTTATTTTGCGTACAATAACACTGCAAAGTAACCAATAAATGAACTATTTTTGCAGAAAAATTTACGACCATGCCCGCAATACTTGGATCGCTCGTATAATAATTGCTCCACACGCCGTCTTCAACACAATTTTTATCCTTCTTACCACAACCTTAACCGAAATCTGTTAACGAATCATTGCAATCATCATCATCAGCGCATAGAACTGCTGTCCCCATTCCGAATTTGCAAAACAATTTGGAACCAAATAACTTGTTTACTGTCCGCATAAGTGACCAATCATACGCTTTCCTCCTACCTTCAGCACTTTTGGTTTTCTTTCCTGTTTATGTGTATTTTATTTATCTCTTGGCTAGGAGATAATTTTAATTGCCACTACAAGGCAAATTATTAGTATTCGCATAAACAACCAACTAAGTAACTCCATAAGCAATATATTTCAGTATTTATTTATTTCCAGCCTTCGAGAGAGAAAACGCCAACACTTTTGCCAGAACATAAATTTAACCGCAAACAGAAGTTAAATAAAGCAAAGGACAGCAAGGATGCTACGCCAAAGCAGTTCCCACACCGCAAAAGTTCATAAAAGCATTGGAAGTAGAACAATTTACACTGCACACACACACACACATACACACGGGCACACGCACGTGCACCTAAGAAACCTTTGGAAATTGTTTACTAGCCAACTGATATTAAAATATATGGGCGCGGCGGAGTGTGCGGGACGGAGTCCAACAAATAATATGACCACGATCTTTAGCATAATGTCAACAGTAAACAAATTGTTTTCACATTTCTTTCTGACTTACAGTGAATTCTGCTTGTATTCCACAACTGCACCTACTTGAGAGTGTAAATGTATGCAGGTTTGCTCGTGGACACCGGTTGCCAGGGATCGTAAATTTAGGTGGCAGCAACACGCATACATAGGTAGAATTGGCATGTATGTATGAATGTGTTTATATATGTATGTAAGCACCTACTCTCATTTGATTCTCTTATAAATAAATACATTTGCTGCTGTTATAGATATGAATGTATGTATGTACCTATATTGACTCACATTGAAACTTTTATATAGAAATTTCATAGAATAAAGCCAAAGCGGAATTTGTCTTAACTTAGGCACAAATCTATCTAATCTATGCACACATTAACCCTTGTATTGCTACCCACCCGGGTACCCGGGCACCCCGACGACAACTTTTTGGGTATAAGTCCTCTATATCCCGCAATAGTTGTATTCATTCGATAAATATTTATTTATTAATGTTGTAAGAATATATTTCTAACAACTTTCATGTTCCTATATCAGGTATAAAACGCAGGCAGCTGCCCCGTAAATTTCCCGTTATTGTGAAGGCCAGGTAAATGGAACTTGAAAGGTAAGCGAAAAGTTACGGTAACAGAAATGAATTCTTTTTTTGGAATTTTGATATGTGTGGGTGCAAATAACTCGAACACAGACCACGTAGACGACATATGGAAGAAAAGCTCATTCCCTTTATACCGTGCAAAGATGGGACTAAGAAGATTTCAATCACTTTTATGGCTTATACGTTTTGAAGATTATATTACACACTGTATACGAGCAGCCACAGACAAAACTGCACCAATCATTGATGTATGGAAGATGCTGAGTGCAAACCTAGCAACGATGTATAGACCAACGGAACACTTGAATATTGATGAACAGCGTTTTCCATATCGAGGCAGAAGGAAATTTACCCAATACATGCCATCAAAGCCTGCTAAGTACGGTCTCAAAGTATTTTCTGTGTACGATGCAAGTAATGCTTATCCGCTGAAAGGGATTCTCTCTCTCTCAGGCAAGCAAGGTAATACTCGAGAGGTGAATTAAGGAGAGCGAGTTGTGGAAGAACTTGTCGTCGCTTACAAAGGATCTGGCCGAAACATTAGCATGGACAGATTTTTTGCAACGTTACCTCTGGCTAAAAGACTTCTTTCTAGGAACCTTCCTATCGTTGGTACTTTGAAAAAAAAAAAAATGTGCATTCCTCCAGAAATGAAACCGTCGAATTGTAGAGAAATTTTTTCAACTCTTTTGTGCTTTCATGCACAAGTTACCATGCGTTCATACGGACCAAAGAAAAACAAAATATGTTTAATGTATATTTCGATACAAAATAAGTCAAATCATGGGGATACATGAGCTGGTTGGCCTATCTCTCATAGGAAAAAAGTTATTCAACAAAATGTACGCCGATGGAACCCGGGTAGCCGGGTGGAAACACAAGGGTTAAGGAAATACATTTTTTGACGTGATAACGTCTTATAATTCGATTTAGCCGGCTGGACGCACGAATTCGGCTTACCAGAATTAACCACTGCCGGGACCGTCGAGGCTATCATTTGAATTAAGTTATGCGCATTCCGTAATTTTGCTAATAAAGCGAAAATCTTTGATAAGTATTGAATAGTGCTCTTTGAAGAAACTAAACGATTGTCGGCCCATCGTTATGGAAATGTCGATAGGCATTTCCCAATAATAATCCACATCACTCATTGCAGAAATACTGTGCCTACTGGTTAGTTTATCACTGTGCCTATTGATATCTTTTCGCTAAGCGTTATCAAGTGGTGAATAGGTAAAGCAACTGGTATAAATGAACATATCTTGGCAACACTGGAATGGAGCTGCCTTAAATTACATGTAATAAATACGCAGATAGGCACTCGTAAATTCAAAATCATTTATACAACATTTTCTATACGCATTTCTCAATGACACTCTGTAAGCATTTCTCAGATTTCTTCTCACAGGGTGTCTATGAAAGTAATGATAATTCTCACCACAAAGCACGGTTCGTGTCTCGGCTATTTTGGTGTGGAAATATAAATGCACAAGATATTGGAAACTTTGCTTACTAGTGTTGGGCAACGCCGCGCATATATTTAAAGCAATATGTTGTTAACAGTGGATTTGGATAACTTTCGTACCACACTAAACTTACTAAGATTAATTACTGTACACATTTAAGAGGCAGGTAACATTTTTTTTTAATTCTAGGTAATTAATTATTATGATATTACACTCGCCAAGATACAACTGACACGCCTCTTTGAATATTTTTGTCTAGTTATCATAAACAATTTTTGTAATTTTACTTAAAAATGCATTATGCATTTAATCCGTTATAGTTGTTTAAGATTTTTTTAAAGTTATCAAATAAAATTTGAAAATTCTGGACGTCTTGAGCGGAAGAAAAACATGTAAACATTTCCATTTGAATTGTGAAAATTTTCGTTCGATTATTATTACGATTATCGGGACAAGACTGCACTAATCAACTTATTTTGAATTTTGGCGTTGAAGCACCACAATTGGCCATTGTGAAACGCTGGTATAACCGGTTCCAACGTAGCCGTCGATCCTCATAGGTTGAAACTCGGGAGGCCTTCCAAAAAATGTTGTGGTGCGAGAGACAATCAATGCTTTGCGTCAATTGATGACGCAAGATCGTCATGCGATATATAACGAGATAGAACCTCCTTGGACCTTGGTGGGAACAGCATACATTCAACTTAGCATGAACATTTGGTCGTAAAGAAGATAAGTTCTCGTTGGATACTGCATAATTTGACAATTGCTCGAAAAAGTTCTCGTGTTGATTGGTGTAAACAAATGTTGAATAAATACAGCCGCGGTGGAAGCAGAAGCTGTGCGGACCCTGCAGAAAAAGAAAGAAACTCTGGAACACTTTCTTTGCAAATGCCCGGGCTTGGCGGCTAGGCGCTTCAGGTTCCTTAGTGTGCGTTTTGGGGATAGTCTAAGGCAGTTCTCCGGCCTATATCCCATTCCTCTTCTCCAACAGCATTGGATGGCTGTATATGGTTCTTATTCCTTTAAATTGTGTAATCTTTTACAGGTAGTGGTCTACGTTATATTTAGTTTCAAAAATAATTGCCTGTCTATTTTTGCAGCTCCCTGAAATTTTTAAAATTATAATTCCCATTACCACTATCATTGCCATAACCTTTTCCATTACCGTCACCATTATCATTACCATCAACATTCGTTTGCTTGCTTGACTTGAATTGACAAATGTTAATTAGGTTTATATAAAATGAATAAATGAAAGGGCGATTACTACTGATTACAATTAATAAATTACCTGTTACTTGAATATTTCATTGAAGCTGAAAAAGCAAATGAAGTTCAAGCGTGAATTTCTTTCCTTATTGCAATTTCACAAATTGATCTTGACAGCCGGGAATTACGCCAATTATTGATAAAAGTTTTAATGTGTAAGGATTTCGTTTCATCACAAAAACCTGTCTGGCAGTAGCCCCTCTGATATGAGAGCAAATGATAATTTTCATTACAAATATTATTATCATATCATAATTGTTTGTTGTCATTGCAATAGAGATTGCATGTTTAACTTTCTCATTTAATAATTCATATTTTTTCCAACTGCGTTTGTACGCAAGAAATGATCTATACGATCGAAAGCACAAAAAATGCAATCAAGTGAGTGTTAATGTGTAGCAATTTCGCAAAATGAAATGACGTCCGTGTGGCTTCAGTATAAAAAAAAACTGATAAAAGTGTTAGTGCAAAAGTGTGCAAATATACATACGTATGTATGTGTGTGCTTGCACTTCGAGTAAAAATGTTCAGGGTAAATCTCAAATGACGTTCGATTGAGAGGTGAAGATGTCATCAAGTGAAAAGTTCATTTATACACATAACTGCATACATACATACATACATATAAATAATTAAGAATATACAAGTTTAAAATTAGTATAAGTTAATCTATTGTCGTTATTTAGAAATGAAGTCCTGAAATATGAACCTAGATAATGTTTGTTGACCGATGCGTTCGGGTGCAAATAAGCTCGTATGTACACATACATAAATAGATGAAAAATTAGAAAAAATTTGGTTTACATTATTTTTATAAAACTTATCAGTCAATTGACGTAGTCAGTGAACTCAAGCTTGCGTTGTATAAATGCATTTGCTGACTGAACTGCACTTCTTGGCGACTGTGAATGTTTTAGCAACTGACACTCAGCAGAGAAAAAGTATACCATACCTAGTATTAAAATTGTTATTGTCTCATTCAACCTTTAGTTTCGGGGGTATACGAAACATATGCCTCAGCCGCTTCTCTGCAAGCAGTTGCTGTTGGGATTACCAATTCACGCAGCCTCCTAAGATCAGCACTGTTCCAAGATGGAGAGAATATATGCAGCTTTGGCCAACATCAAACCGTTAACCGGCTCTCAGCGATTTTGAAGCAATCAGCTGATTTGCTGACGCCACAGGGGATCTGACAACGGTTTTCTTTACTACAATTGGCGGCAAAAACTAAGATTTCGTTGGTTATAAAGGGTGGTTAAACTTCAAGGGCCGATGTTGAATGTGAACCACACCTAAACGTTAAGTTAATTTTTGCATTTCATTTGACATTTTTTAATTTCAGACTAACTCAATTTGAACCATGGAAAGATATATAATCGAGCAATGCGTTAAAGTTATTCAGGCTGATTATGAAAACGGGCGTTCAAATCAAAAGGCATATCGCGCACTTCGTGATTTCAGTGATGAGGCACATTTTCACCTCAGTGTATTCGTCAATAAGCAGAATTGCCGCATTTGGGCGAATGATAATCCAAGAGTGATTGCCGAAAAACCAATGCACACACAAACGTTTGGTGCGGTTTATGGGCCGGCGGCATCATTGGGCCGTATTTTTTCCAAAATGAGGCCGGTCAGGCAGTTACTGTGAATAGTGTTCGCTATCGTGAGATGGTAAGGAACTTTTTATGGCCCGAATTGGAAGATATGGATATGGACGGTACGTGGTTCGACTCTCAGAAAAGTACTCCCTCTTATCAAGCAAGCAGTCATATTTCCTAATGATTTGCACCACTTGCCAACCGCTTATTCTAAGATTTCTAAAAGATCAACCAAACAGAGCGTCGTTTCCATAGAACGAAGTGAGTCAACCTGCCACAGCACCTGCACCTTATAATGAAGGCTGGTTAGGTAGTAATGGTTGCCCAGAGAGTGGGCCCACTTGGACGAAAGAAGTTTGGTTCATCCTTTGTGATCCTACTGCAAGAGGGGCAAAAGAGGTGAAGGAAAAAACTATAGGACAAAAAGGAAAGGGGTGGGGAGGGTTGAATATTTGTGGATTATGAACGGTGACTAATTTGCGGTTGTGTTAGCCTCTTTATGCTGCTGATGAAGTTCATCAGATGTTTGTTACCAAGACCTGCTATATCAGCAGGCGCAGAATAGAAGTGAGAACCAAGATGCTTGAATCTTAGTCCCTCGAGAGCTGGGCAACTAAGGAGCAGGTGCTGCGATGATTCCACCTCATCCTCCATACAGCTGATGCGAAAAGGACTCGAAGTAATTCCGAGTCTCACGGCATGTATAACCCCTGAATAGTACGCCGTGAGGATGCCCACGAAATTTGAGAGACGAGGTTTTGTCATCCTCAGAATATCGCTCGGACGCCTCCTATCTAAACGTGGCCAGAAGGACTTCGCGACCTTACACGTTCGTGTACTTGCCCAGCGCTCGCTGAGTTGGTGCAAAGCCTATCCTTTCAGGAGTAGAGCGCAGGTTGTCAAAGGGATTCTGATGCTCTCCTTTCGCGGGCATACTACCTCACAGGTCCCTTGTCTGGTCAGCTCGTCGGCATCGCAGTTTCTAGCAATGTCACTGTGACCAGGTACCCAAATTACCTTTATATCGAAGAATTCTGATGCGATCGAGAGAGAGACCAGGCATTCCCTGACCAGTTTCGAATGCACCATAATAGAGCCTAGGGCTCTAATTGCCGCTTGGCTATCGAAGTAAATATTTATCTTCTTAACAGTTATTACGCAAGTAAGTAGCCAGTCAGCTGCTTCTTTGATTGCGGCCACCTCTGCTTGGAACACACTGCAGTGATCCGGTAACCTTAATTTGAGTTTGATTGGGAACTCTTTGCAGAATACTCCTCCTCCAACCCTACCGTCCAACTTCGAGCCATCCGTGAATAGGTTAATCAGGCCCTGTCCCCAAGTGGAATATGATGGTATATAGGTGGAGAAAGTTCCGCTTGGACTAAGCGAGGGCACACACTGATCCGTCGACGAGCGGAAGAACTCAAAGTTTGTGAGGATATTTGAGTGCCCATATGTGAGATTGAGTTTATAGCCCAAGCCCCTCAGTCTGATTGCGGTATGTGCGGCGGCAATTCTGCCTGCGATGTCTATAGGTACCACATTTAAGATTACATTGAGCGTTGAGTAGGAGTAGTTCGAAGCGCTCCACCGATTCCAATGAGTGCAGACCTTTGAACTCTCTCTAGCTTTTTAACTGATATCATCCTCTTCAGTGAGTTCCACCAGACAACGACTCCATATAAGAAGATTGGTATTGTAGAGCCAAAATACAACTCTAGGCGAGAGGCCCCATCTTTGTCCAATTGCACCCATACAAGGCGATTGTTGCCTTCCTCACTCTTTCCTCAATATTGGGCTTCCATGTAAGACCTGTTACTACCTACTTCACTTTGTCAGAAAGCACCAACGGAGCGCCACCATCGAGGGGAGTTGAGCCCTGGGTATTTTATATTTCCTCGTGAAAAGGACGAGCTCCGTCTTAAGAGGATTCACCGATAAGCCGCAGTCCGCTGCCCACCGAAGGCTGGACTTTCCCATACTTATGTAGGTATATAAGTTCATCTGTAGTGGGTTCAGACACGAGCTTCATGTAATTTAAAATGCCACAAAGTCATCACTTTCTCACGTGTTGTCGGGTTATTCAGCTAAAAATTTAGAAGTATTTACGTCTTACACCTGCCTTTCTTAACCCATAAATCTTAGCTACTATAAAAAATTGTGCTTGAATTGGCTTCAGCCTTATCCCGCATAAATCCCCATGACATCATTACGATTTTTTGCGATTTCGAATTTCTTTTAATAAATCAAAACCTATTAACATTTGAAAAGATTAAACACTTGCTTCCTTTAGATTTGCTCCTTTGCTTAATCTAAGAAATTGATTTTTATAACTGTACCTGATGGCACACACGCATATGTACATACATCGACTTATAAACCACAATAAAAATCATTCGATGAAGTTCGAGGTTATATATTTCAAAACGGCCATTATCTCTGGGGTTTTGCCTTGATAGAGTGGGCAAAGAGTTTGTGATTGATTAAACCCTTAGTGAAATGTCTGGATTATAAAACAAACAGATTAGATTTAAAAACAAAAATAAAAATATAAAAGCTCGGCAGGTTTGATTTTTCGTCGCCATTGGAACGCATGTTTTGATTTTTCCTATAAAATCGAAGCGACAGATACGCAATCGAAAGTATGCAAATGCTCTGGATGAGTTACCGCTGTTAGAAATTGTTCCACTTAAGTTCACGTAGCTAAAGCGTTTTTCAGTAAGAGCGCTTCAACTTTTTTTTCGAATAAAACACAAACGGTTTGACATTTTTAACTCATTTTTTTTTTATTATCGAACATATACATTTAAGTATGAAATTCGATTTCTTTTGCATGACCACCGCGTGCATGTTTTACGAAGTCCTATCGTTGAACCCAATTTTCGACCACTCTTTTGCATAAATCGGCCGAAATTCCAGCAATTTCGCGTTCAATATTGGCTCTGAGCTCACAAATCGTCGCCGGCTTGTTACTGTAGACCAATGACTTCACATAACCCCAAAGAAAATAGTCTAGAGGCGTCAAATCACACGAGCGCGGTGGCCATTCGACCGGTCCATTTCTGGAAATAATGCGCTCATCGAACTTACTCTTCAACAAATCAATTGTAGCGTGTGCTGTGTGGCTTGTGGCTCCGTCCTGTTGAAACCACATATCGTCTTAGTCCATACCATTCAATCGCGGCCAAAAATAATCGTTTATCATGTCGCGGTATCGATTTCCATTCACAGTAACGTGGCGATCGTTCTCGTCAACGAAAAAATATGGGCCAATTACGCCGCCGGCATGTAAACCGCACCTAACAGTGATTTTTTCGGGATGCAACGGTGCCTCATGAATCACGTGTGGATTTCTTTCTGCCCAGTAACGCATATTTTGCTTGTTGACAAAGCCATTGAGCCAAAAGTGAGCTAGATCACTGAAGATGAACACACTGAAGAAGAGCAACACTGAAGAGACCAACAGAACGATTATTTTCATAAAAAATTTGCACGATTTGCAATCGTTGCTCAAGTGTGTAGCGTTCTATGATGAAATGTATACTAATGAAGTTTACAAATGACAAGCGAAAAATAAAAAATATTGCGTAGTCGCTCTCCCTATCGGAAAAAAGTTGAAGCGCACCTATTGAAAAATGCTTTATAAGTATTTCTCAAGAAAATTGCGTTATACGAAAAAAAAGAAAAAAACTCAGGCGATAGATTCTGGTAGAGCGGAGCAAAAAAAAAACTATATATGTCTGTTTATCGGCGATTTGAAATTTAATATGAGAACTGTTTTAGGGGATTAAAGTTTCGACTCTTTTGCCCATCCTTATGGTAAATCCGCATAGAAACCCATTATATTTTAGATATATCTGGTGTTTAACAGTTCTATGTAAAAAATAACGCAGAGCATTTTAAATCTTTAACTCCTGAATAGATGCGTCGTTTATGCCTTATTTCTTGCGTTTAACTTAAATTATTTTTTAGTCGCTACTTTGATATATTTTTTTGTGTTGTATAGTTTTATGTATCATTTCTATGAGTCTGCAATAATACAGAAATAAAATGTATTTAATAAAAAATAAGCATGAAAGGTAGGCCTCATTTTAGTATATTTATTAGCTGAGCCAGAGACAATAAAGGCTTCCGATGAGTAGACTAACCGCCTTTATAATGACAGCCTTATTTTTAAATTATTATTCGAAAAAGAGGTACTCTATATATTTTTATAACTGAAGATGAAATCAAAAGTTGGCCGAGGTTATCTAAAACATAAGCAATCGATGGTGCCCAAGGACGTATCTCCTTAACCGACAGTTAAAAATAGCCGGAATCGGCATTTACCAAAATTTTAGTATATTTTGAAAAAGGCGTTCAGTAGTAATTATCGACAGCCCAGAAACAGAATCGCGATATTTAAATGAATAAAATATAAACTAAAATTTTATTTCTATAACTATATGTTACAAACTGTTAACTTGTTTAAGGAGGGAAACCAGTTTAGGAGGCCAGAATGTTGGTGTTTTTCGAGAATTTTTTGAACAAAGAAGGAATAATCAGAAATTTTTTAAGTTTAGAGGATATTTTATTTATATTTTCAAGTACACTTTAAATTGTTTTGAAGTTTACCATTCGGAACTCACAGAGAGATCGTTGGCTCGAATCTCGGTGAAATACCAAAATTAAGAAAAACATTTTTCTAATAGCGGTCACCCCTCGGCAGGCAATGGCAAACCTCCGAGTGTATTTCTGCCATGAAAAAGCTCCTCATAAAAATATCTGCCGTTCGGAGTCGGCTTGAAACTGTAGGTCCCTCCATTTGTGGAACAACATCAAGACGCACACCACAAATAGGAGGAGGAGTTCGGCCAAACACCTAACAGAAGTGTACGCGCCAATTATTTTTTTTTTTTTTATGAACCTAATTGTGGTAAAACTTTAACTTTAGCAAGCGTAGTTTGATCAGAATTGGTCTGCTTGCAGCAAATCTCTGATTAGCCTAGCGCTTACTCACTCTTCGCTGCTAACTACGGTAATTCCTCTCACAGCAGCCCACGCACACTTGCATGTTGAAAGGTATCAGAGAGCAGTAGTGCAATTAACTTAGATTAAACGATTCCACAATTGTTATTTTTGTCTACAATATTTGCCTAATTTTACTTAACTCTAACACCACTGCGTTGTGCATCATTGGTGTTTCCACGGCCACGTTTGAAGTTAGCAAACCTTCGCTTTATTGTTGTTTCTGATAGAACGGAGTGCCCATAACACTTTTCAAGCCATTTCTTCATTTGAACGGTATTTTTCCCCAACAAGAAGCAGTGTAAAATTAAAACACGAAATTTTATTTAATCCATTGGTTTGAAAATAACTCGCGAACTTATGAGTAGAATATCATGAAATTTTAACAGCTGTCTTTTTAAGGTTAGTACTAACTGAAAACGGCGCTTCAGTGCTACTTGAGGAGTGCCAGAGTGGCACTTCAGCCATTTCACTAACTGAAAAAGAGGTGAATGGAATAAAACTAAAGTCATCTATGTCTTAAACATTTATTTTAAGTATTTTTAAGCTATACAAAATTAAAGGTTATCTTCGTTAATCTTTGTTGTTATTTTTATACTGCTTTAACTTATTCTGTTCATTGTTTCACAAACTTTTTTTTTGTTACCCCTCTTTTCATGTCATATTCAAAAAATGCAATATTTTATATACTTTTTAAAAAAATTTTGTTTCGTGCTCATTATTTTTGTGTTTGAATTTTAAATGATTTCATTTTAATCTCAGTTTTTGAATTCTTTGTTTTTATGCATGTATGTGCCTTCTATTGATTTGCTCATTTTTATTATACGAGGCGTGTTTTTAAAGTAAATTCCGGTTTGACATAGAAAAAAACAAGTAAATGTTTTCCAAAAATAATTGATTCACTTGAAAGGCCATACTTTACTCTACTTTTCTACATAATTCCCATTATTATTGAGGCATTTATCATATCTTGGGACCAGATTTTGCATGCCATCGTCAAAGAAGGTTGCCGCCTGATTACACAACCCCTGCTTCACAGTCGTTTTCACTTTGTCATTGGATTGGCGCTGCCCCGCCATATGCTTCTTCAAGTGCATAAACAAATGGTATTCGCTCGGCGCTAAATCGGGACTGTATGGAGGGTGGTCCAATTGCTCCCAGCCAAAACACGGACGGGCACTATCGTTGAGCAAAACGACACCTGCGCTCAGCATGCCACGCCTTTTGTTTTGAATTGCGCGGCGCAGGTTTTGTAAAGTCGTACAGCACGCTGCTGCATTGATCGTGTCGCTTCACTGATTTGGTGATGAACCGTATTACAGCACGCACTTAAACGGTAAAAACGGTACTTACTTTGAAAACACACCTCGTATGTAGGTGTATACGAGTAATATAAGCCTCCTAAGCCCCATACTAAATACTGACCTCAATGGTGGTGTGGAAACTGAAAATGTCCTAATATTGTTTGTTTGTTGTCCGGTGTGGCATTACTGACGAATGTTATAAAAAGTGAACCTTTTTACAGCGCACTCGCGAGAAAAAGAGTTTCTAGTTATCTTTGGCAGAGAACGTTAATGGCATAGAGACGTCTCCTGAGCTACGAATTCATCTCCCCGCCCAGCTGGACAGCGGGAAAGTTCTTAGCAGAGCTGATTACAGTGAATACCTTAACGTTCTCTGTCTATGGCTCAGACGACAATAAAGTAACATAAGCATTGGCTACTTGACTTTTTTCTTATATCACCAACACAATCGCAGATGTGTCGTAAACAAACCACTGTCACGTCAGCAAATCAGCTAATCCCTTCAAATTTCCTGAGAGAGGTTAACGGTCCGAATTTGGCCAAACCTTCTGAATTCTTTTAATGCATGGGTGATCCACTATACTCGTAGCAAAACTATAAACGGAACCTCATAAGAATAATGAAAGTCTTTTCCGCGCTTTTCATTCGTATAAAATTGAGTTTATAATATAATGTGTAATATGTATGTATATACTATAATCTGCTGTTATCGGAAAAAATGATTTTTACACCACTAATCGCCACTTTACCTCAGCGACACACACAACTAATAAAACAAAGTCAAACATTTTTTCGAACCTCACAAATCTGAAAGATAAACTACCAGCTAATAAACGGTAATTCACTTTTACTCACAAAAACAACTGCACTTATATATATACATACATACATACATATAAATATACAAGTATAAGTATTTTGATTATCAGCTTATCTCCGCATAAAGGCAGTATACTCGAATGCGAGAAACAGTTATGTTGCCCAATAAGAAAGACCAAGCAATTACAATCAAATAAAACTTTTTCTCTAATCTTTTAACCCCAATAGTAAAAACATACATACCTACATACATACATACATACATAGGTACATATGAATGCACTCGAACGAGAGAAGACAAAGTCCGATCTGACACTTTCTTATCGCGTTTAGCGATAAGCGACATATTCATGATCATTGGCTGTCGTTGTCGGCTGATTACATTGTCACGGGCCTGCTAAAAGATTGCGAAATTGCCCATATACCTGACACCTTTGTATGTTTTATTTATTTATTATTATTTTGTTTGGTATGTGGGATAACAGAAACTTGGCGTTTGCCTGCTTTGATCTGACCATAGGGCATTTTTCAGTGTAAAGGGATAATCCCGAAATGGAGCCAGAAACCGCTTTAATGCCATAGGGAAAATTTGGTTTACTGGATAAGCTTCGGCGAAGTCAGAAGTAGCAGTCTTATGAGTGAAAGTATATTCCATAATTAACAGGAATTAGAAAGAGTATATCCAATTTTCGTCCAGAGCTCAACTGCAGTTATTAATTCTGTTTCAGAAATACCAGTTGTTGTTGCTATAACAGCATAAAATATTCCTCTTGAATGTGGCATTCTTGGATTGGCGCATGGAACAGATCATCTTATCTTGATTAATAGCGATGATGTGAAGAACGAAAATGATTTTGAGTCAATGTTATCACAAGCCTGACAGGCGGTGCCAGCCGGGGGCAGTCACAGGTCTTCATTGTAGTTTAAAATGCATACAGGATAGTTTATAAGTATTTAACGGAACGTACCTATAATTCTAAGTTGCTCAGTGGATAAAATAGTTTGAGGAGAATGGTCAAATGGAAAGAAATGCTGAAAAGCCTTTCGTAAGGAGCCAAGTGGAGTTGAATTTAAATAAGCTGAAAACAGCTTTGAAGTTCCATAGGCAGTTACTTAGTCATCAAAAATGGGCTAATGAGTTACTTCTCGAGTTTTGACACACGATAATGAAAATTTCGAAGCAAATGGATTTAGATAAAAAAATTTTTTCAAATAATTTTTGGCTGGCATGCTGCATTCAAGGTTCCTAAAGACGTTCCAACCTATGAAAAGACAAATTAAAATTTAGGATAAGATTACAGCAAAGCTGAACCTTTTACCGGGGAAGTTAATCAAAAAGCAAAAAGGTGTCAGACGAAAGCATAGCGCCAAAAATTGTCCAGCTCAGCTACAGCAGACTAGCTCGTTCCGGTGATGTAGATCCGACAGTCGTTTCCACTGCAACACCGCTAACAAACAGCGGATTTTGGTTAATATTTGATTTCGAAATATGTCGACGTCAGTCACACCTTGTGAATAATATTTTAGAATCTTAACCCTCCGATGTTCATATGGGTCTGGCCAGACCCATTCGATCTTTAAATGTATGTAGATCTTTTATTTTTAATATCTGAGGCTTCTTAGCCCATGACTTCCTAAAATGTAGTGTGCTAAGCACAATGAAGTAACAAAATTAAGATTTTTGCTATATTTGTTGTAAAAATAATAATTTTAAACTAATTTCGTTAATTAAGCTCACATGGGTCTGTGCAGACCCATATAAGCTTCTCATGTAAATTGGTTAACAGTTAGGTGTAAACAACTAAACTGTTAGCGGAGGCAGCGGCAGAGATAATTTTTTAGTTGACATTTGAAAATTAAAGTGAACACGTCTTTTTTAATTAGTGGAAAGTGTTTTTTTTTAAATAAAATGGAACAAGTAAATATGGATGAAGTTGTTGTGATGACGCATTTGCTTTGTAAGCTAAGTGCAGCAAATGTAAGTCCGGAAGAACGTCAGGCACAAATTGAAGAAATTATGACGTAGAATATGATGAATATTTTCCAGATGAAGATGACTTCGGTGAAGCATCAGATATATAACAGGAAATCGAGTTAGAGGCTGTTCTGGATGAAAACCATGATGATATTGAGGATTTGTATAGAGAAGCTATCGCCCTTCAGGATTCAACCACAATGGAACCATGCAGCACATCTATTACCCAGGGCCTTATATACAGGTCGAAAGATGGTAAGATGTGGAATTCAAGTCCTCCATCACCTGGAAGGCCTCGTTGTCACAATGTTACAACTTTTACTCGTAAAGGGCCACTACGAGGAGCGTCACCGAGTCATAAAGCTTTTTTCAAGCTATTGCTGTCTCCTGAAATCGTAAGTATCATTGTGCGGGAAACCAACAGAAAAGCCGTTGAAGCGTTTCGTGTATGGAATGAAAAGCATCCCAGTAATAAACAGCGTTCTTGGGTAATGACTAACGAAGACGAAATGTATGCTTTTTTGGGATGCTACTTATTGCTGGTGTACTCCACTCGAATTCTCAGCCAGCGAAAGAATTGTGGGCCAGTTACAATATGCCAATTTATAAGGCCCCTATGTCATTTAATCGGTTCAAGAGCTTAACTACTTTCATCCGTTTCGATAACAGTGGTATTCGTGCTGAGAGGTTGAAGCAAAGCAAATCTGCTGCCCTGGACGATGTATGGCTCATGCTGATGGCCAATTTAGAGAGAGCATACACTCCGGATTGTCATGTAACCGTCGATGAACAGTTATTTCCATATCGTGGGCGCACTCGATTCACCCAATATATTCCGAGTAAGCCGGCAAAATATGGCATGAAAGTGTGGTGGATTTGTGACTCTGTTTCAAACTACCCTTTGAAAGGTATAATTTATACCGGAAAACCACCAGGTGGCTAGCGAGAAACGAATCAAGGTGAACGGGTCGTCATGAAATTGATGGAAAATTATAAGGACAGCGGTAGGACTGTTTATGCTGGCAATTTTTTTCAACATACAACTTGGCAGAAATGTAGATGGATCGTAGAGTGGCTTTCGTCGGTACCGTAAGAAAAAATAAGACCTTCTTTCCGCATGAATTGCTTAACCCGAAGCACTTTATTTTGTTATCACAATAATAATATCGCTCTGTGCTCGTATATGGCAAAGCCGAAAAAGCCAGTAATTATGTTATCCACTGTCCATTACCGTCAAAGCACAGCATGTTTCCTGGGCCTACCCTTAGATGAGCTAGACGAAGACGAACGATGATATGACTACACTGACAGGGCTACCTATGCTGTTAACAACAACAACAACAACCGTCAAAGCACCGATCCATTGAAAGGATTCAAGCCAGATCAAATTTTGGACTACAATAAATTTAAAGCGGGGGTAGATACAATGGATCAAATGTTGACTGGCTATTCGTGCAAACGCTCGACAAACCGTTGGTCACTGGCAATGTTTTATAATATGCTTGATATTGCCGGTTTGGCCTCATTCATCATCTATGACGAGCTGAATCGGGCAAAGCAGACATTCCATGCAACTATATAGTTGTAAACCCAATTGCTCTTCGTAATTAATACTAATCCGTTCAAATATGGTAAATAAATAAAATTATTTTTAAAACCGTATTTCTTACATTATTTGTATGGGTCTGGGCAGACCCTTATGATGCACTTACCGCATCATAAGGCACCGAACATCGGAGGGTTAAGTAGGCAATAGGTAGGTAGGTAGGTAAGTGAAATGGTTGAAATGCCAGTCTGCCGCTCCTTAAGTAGCACTAAAGCGCCGTTTTGATACCATTATGAGACCTATAACAGGCAGATATCTACAGCTAGCCAGAGCTGTTGATATAATGGAGGAGATTGTCGTCTAGCGTCTCCTTCTCTGAAAGGTCCACACAACTTCTGCAATGGGAGTTAAATGGTAACCTTAGCTTTTCCGCGTATATGCCGATCGTCCACTGACCGTTAAACACAGCTACGAGTTTGGAAATTAAATGGCGAGGAGTCCAAAGGACATTCTGAGTTCTTCGTATATTGTACTGGGGCCAAAGGGTTTTCGAAATAGCACATGAAGAAATTGAGCTCCATCTTTTCCGCGCTTCCCTGAGAAATAATTTGTGCAGTTCCCCTTTAACAACTGTCAGGGAGTTGCCGATGGCCGGGTAGAAAGTCTTTTAGGCCAATTTAGCCTTCCTGGCAAGCTCTTCAGCAATTTCATTTCCCTCTGTGTTCCTATGTCTTGGAACCCAGATCAGGGAAATGTTACATTTTGCATGCCTGCAGAATCGCGAAGACTTCTGCTTGAAAAACACTAGCAGTATTCGGCAGATTAAAGGAGATACCTAAATTGGCTGATTTAGAGAAAACCCCTGCTCCGACTCCCGATTCCATCTTGGAACCGTCAGTGAAGACAGAGGTACCAGCTTCAGTGTGATTGCCATAGCACGACTCTCAAACTCTAGTTTGTGGATAGAGAGATCTGTTCAATGTTCGGAAAAATAGGATGTTAACTGCCCGAAAATGCTACCATGTCCCTTGCGGGATTGCCACCAGAGGCCAATCTCCTTTAACCTGATTGCACTTTGAGCTGCGGTGGAAATAACGGAAAAGTCGATGGGAAGTAAGTGCAAAAGGACATTCAGGGCAGCGGTGGGGCAGGTTTTACATGCTCCGGTGATGTCAATGCATGCAGTCCTTTGTACCCTTTCCAGGTTTGTGTTATTATTGCCCTTGCGAAGAGCTTCACACCAAACTAGACATCCATACGTCAAAATTAGCAAAACCACTGCGTTGCACAGCCACAAAACGACCAGTGGCTTTAGTCACCATTAGATTTCCATAGATTTGCAGGAGTAGAAGGCTATACTGGCCTTCTTTACCCGATTTCAATGTGTAGGTACCAACGGAGTTTGGAGTCAAGTATCACTCCAAGTTACCTAACTTCCGATGAGAGCGGGAGAACGCGGTTGTTTAATTTGGGAAGTTGAAAGGGTGGAGGTTTATATTTTCTGGTAAATAGCACCAGCTCTGTTTTGTCAGAGTTGACTCGGCGGCCGCAAGAGGCAGCCCAGCGACTGTGTACTGCCAGTGACCTTTCCAAAATCTCAGCAATGAATGAGGGAAAAGGTCCTGATACCATCAGGATCAAGTCATCGGCGTATGCTACTACCTTAATCCCACCCTTATTTAGCATTATCAGAGCTTCGTCAATAGCAACTAGCCAAAGTAGGGGCGAAAGGACACCATCCTCCGGTGGCCAATAACCTGCTCAGAAAATTCTTTCATCCACCAGTGAGGGGTTCGTCAAATTCGGCCCAAACGTTACGGAGATTAATGCTTTTAAGCAGATAAAGTTTTTAAAAATGGTTTTCCCTTCGTAACATCCTTCCTAACACATCCTTCTTCAACTAGAATTATTATTTTGATAAAATTTTCAATCTGCGAATCCTACGGTTCTGTAATTTTAATATAGTATACATTTCTTTCACCTTAAGATTTAAATATACATACATACATAGGCGCATATGTGCGTAAAACCAATCGTTCATCAACTCAATTAAATGATTGCGTGAAAGTAACTGCTTTCAGTTGCATGAAATGTTCAAAGTCGATGTAAAAACGATTAAGTCATTTAAACTGGAAAATAATTTCCCACGTCCGCGCAATTACATATATTTATGCATACTTATAAACTCATATGTATATAAAATACAAATACATTTTATTAAATATTTATTATACTTTTTATTGTGTTTTATTTTAAACTGGCCAGCAGTAGTTTGTCACGCAAATTACTTCGTTTTCCCTTTTTTACTTAAACGATTGCGAGTAAAAACCTCTGGGCGGAAAGCCTTATTTATTCACAAATTAAAAATAACTATTAAAAACCAGAATGATCGATCAGCCTTCAGAATTAATGAATCTAATACGCAAATATAGGTTTCCGAGGTGTTTTATGCTCTGTATATAATTCTAAAAGTACGTTTAACCTGCCTGAAAGTAGGGCAGCCTTGACTACACAAACAAGTTTTTCCGTGCATTATCTTCCTTAACTTATTTGATTATTTAAAAAACCAAGGAGAGTTTAGTTTTTCTTTAGATTGACTGTTCGTAATTCTCCGTGTTTGAATGCTCAAACGAAATGCTTACCTGTCTGGATTCTCTTACTTCTTCTTCTGTCTGCACAGCTCTCCGTCAGCTCATTATAAAGGATGGTTAAGTTTCCAGGGCCGGTGTTGATTTTAAATAAAATACAATTTTTTTAGGAAATTATTGTCATTTTTCTTTATTACAATAATATTGGTATGGCTCAATTACGTACGGAGAAAAATATCGGCCAAATGACCGCCGCGGCCTAGACGGCACACCTCCATCCGATGGTCCAAATTTTCGATGACGCTGAGGCATAATTGAGGTTCTATGCCGTTAATGTGCCGAATTATCTCACCCTTTAGCTCTTAAATTGTTGCTGGCTTATCGACGTACACCTTTTCTTTCAAATAACCCCAAAGAAAGAAGTCCAACGGTGTCGTTGACGTTTAGGTGTGGTTCACATTCAACATCGGCCCTTGAAATTTAACCACGCTTTATTTGCCTGCCGTGACTATGTTCTTTTGAGAGCCAACTAAAGTCGCACAGCATGTCGAGGATTAAAAGTAAATATCCGTTTCCACACCTTTTGCATCGTGCAGTGCGTATGGAAATGCAACTCAGCATTAGACCTGCCCAAACCACTATTCGTATCTCCACGATTTCTTCTTATACCATATACATATGTACGTACAGCCTGTTGCAAAAACATATGTACAACCCAAAGTTTAAAATTTTGTACACAATTTTTCTAAATTTTATTAAAACTTTCAATTTTTAACCAGAATTTCTGGGTAAGCAATTTGATAGCCCATTAAATTACATAATATAGCAAAGAGTAAGTTCCAAATGATTTCAAAATACCGTTGGTTTTGAAAGAAAAAAGAAATTTCGCTGAGATGTTAGGCCTTTTCTTTCACATAAAGCAAATGCTTCAATTTTTTATATGGAAGAAAAAGTCTAACACCATCAACAAAAAAAAAAAATACAAAAATCAACTGTATTTGAAGTAAGTTGAATTTCCTTTTCTTCTTATTCGCTTTAAGTGTGTGTGCAAATCTATTTTTAATCCTCTAATTCGATTTATATAATAATTTTTTCTTTTATTTCAAATATTTTAACCGCCATTATAAGTGTAACACTTTTATTCTTATTAAGTTGCCAGGCGAGAGTTTTAATTTGCATTTTTTCTGTTGGTGGTTATCATTAGCTTTATTGTTGTTGTTTTAACAGTAATAGAAGCCCCATCAGTGTAGGGTATATCACCGGTCGTCTTCGTTAGGCTCTTCTAAAGGTAGGCCTAGGAAACATGCTGTTTCGACGGGTTGGGTCCACTGCGTGTCACTAGTTCTAGGCCACCAGACAGCCGCAGCATAGTTTAGAACCGGCCGACCAATTGCCTTAAATGTCGATAGCAACAGTTCTTTGTCTTTGCCCCAAGTGCTGCCGGTAAGCGATTTGAGGACCTTAGTGGCAATTGCGGTTGTGTGCGCTGAGAAAGAGAGCAAATGTCAAAGGTCATACCCAAAATTTTGGGATTGTTTACCGTCGGAATTGGTGTGTCATCGACTTTTACCTTGAGGGACAGTTTGACCTCCTTTGTTCAAGTGGTAAAGAGGGTCACCGTGGACTTAGTGGGGCAAAGTTGGAGATTCCTCGCAGTGAAAAAGCGAAAAAGGTCAGTGAGGTAGTTGTTCACTTTGGAACACAGGCCCTCGACATCATTGCCCGACGCCATTATCGTACAGTCGTCAGCGTATGAGACCAGGGAGACTCCCGCTGGTGGTTGGGGGAGCTTCGAGATGTAGAAGTTGAACAGCAAGGAAGAAAGGACACCACCCTGCGGTACACCTTGCTTTATCTTCCTCTGCTTTAATGCTTGATCTCGAAAAATCACTGACGAGTGACGACTGCTCAGGTAGTTTGCGGACCACCTCTTCAGCCCTGGCGGGAGTGTCGACTGATAGATATCATCTAGTAGCGTGGAATGGCTGACTGTGTCGAAAGCTTAGCTTATGTATGTAATATATAACACCCTTATCCACTGTTTCGCTGAACCGATTTTCATCTTGCCACAAAATTTGGAACTAAGTATATTTCCAGCTAAGATTGCGCAAGTGAAACTCGAAACAGCAGAAAAACAGTATTTCGGCACGCTTATCAGTGCACTTAAAAACAATTGGTTCTCAAAATTATATTACTTATAAATTCTTAACGATGTTAACGGTCGATCTAAAACATTCAATAGAAAACTACTAAAAAAAAACTGGGAAGTGGTGGAAATGAATCAATAATCAAATATCAAAATTATAAACTGGTGTATGTATACTAGGGTGATCAAAGTAGAGCACTTACCAATAATTGTTGTTATTGTGATACTACAAACATTCGCCATACATGTTTGGTCAAGGCTGCTGGACTGACTGTCCTTGACCGGGTATAAGTCCGAGTGGTTCCAGTAACTTAGATCTGACTGTCGTGGCTTACCAACTATTGTCTCTAGCGATGGTTACGATAAATTGTTAGGTGTGCCTAAGCTATCTACAGCAACTGGATAAAATATGCCTGATGTTGGTTTTGACCCATTGGAGCAACTTCCCAAATCAAATTCCAGCAATGTATTTCGACGCTATTGCCGCTAACAGCGGTCCCAAAAAGTTGTGGTTTCTTGAAAAAGAGAATAGGCTTTGTATGTCGTTATTATTATAATCTCTTTAGAAATATTAACGCTGTGATTTAGTCCAACAATTTCTCTCAAGAAACACTTTTCCGAGATGAAAATATTCGCCCTGATACCAATCCTAACATGGAACGCTTTGATCGCAGTACATTTGAGATTCTCTATGATTTGCTACTCTTAGAAAATTAAGTGGGGATGACTAGAGCTCTCACTGAAGGTTCTGAATCAACTACTAGAAAATATACATTAGCGTTCCCTGGGACTAGTTCATCGTGCTCGCTGGCCCTTGCCTTATTTTCCGCAAAGTATCTTGTGATGAGAAAATGGTTATCGTAAAATGAATGGATGCTACAGCCTGCTCAAGTTCAGAACGAGGCTCAACTGGCGCCAGCTTAAGTGTTGCAAACGTTCACAGTTCTGAACATCAAGCACTCATTCTTGCATTTATCTTCTGAAACATGAGATAAAAATGAGATTATATTCAAAGAAAAAGTTGAATGAAGAAATTTTGTGAGCGCGATACAGCAGAAAGAGGAGTGGACGATTTTACTTTTCAGCAATTGAGGAGGCAGGTAATGGCAAACCTCCGAGTGTATTTCTGCCATGAAAAAGCTCCTCAAAGAAAATATCTGCCGTTCGGAGTCGGCTTGAAACTGTAGGTCCCTCCATTTGTGGAACAACATCAAGAGGCACGCCACAAATAGGAGGAGAAGCTTGGCCAAACACCCAGAAAGGATGTTCGCGGCAATTATATACCCTATGATCAAAAAGTACCGGGAATGTTAAATTTAAACCGGGAACCGATCCATATTTTTTTCTTATGTTGGTAGAACTGTACGACACACATCTGTCACTATTTATCCGTTTTGAAGCGTTTGAGATGTACCTCGCAAACGGCCGCACATGTGGGCAAACAATTCTTGGAATTTGCATGATCATAACGCGCCATCGCACCGAGCCCAAATCGTGCTGGATTATTTGACCAAACACCAAGTAAATTTCATCGTGCAAGCAGCGTATTCACCTGATATGGCCCTGTGTGACTTCTTTTTGCTTCCCAAGTTGATGTTACCACTTCGTGGAAGGAGATTTCAGTCGATAGAGGAGAGCAAAAAAAATGCGACGAAGGAGCTGAAGGTCATCCCTTCGTCAGCCTACCAGGGGTGCATGGAGGACTGGGTTAAACGGTGGCACATGTGTGTTGCTTCAGAAGGGTCACAGTTTGAAGGAAATAAAATAAATTTTCCTGGAATTTAACTCGGTTTTGATTTATTTAAATCTTCTCGGTACTTTCTGATCATAGAACCGAGGAGGAAAAGTAATTTATAATTCATCCAGTGGAAAAAATTACGGAAAACTGTTTCTCACTGATGCAACCAAAAAGGCGTTAACATGTTTAGTATTAGATTGAGAAAAATATAATTATAGAAAATTATATACTAAGTAGAATAATAAACAATTTTTGAAACGACATTCAAATGGCGGCTGCCGTAGCCGAATGTGTTGGTGCGTGACTACTGGGCATGAAACACCAAATGATAGAAAAAGCTTTTTCCCTGTCCTCGGCAGGCATAGGCAAACCTCCGCGAGTATTTCTACACTAAAAAAATTTCCGCATAAAAAACTATCTGCCGTTCGGGGTCGACTTAAAACTTTAATTCTCTTCATTTGTGGAACAACATCAAGACGCACGCCTTAAACAGGAGAACGAACTCGGCCAAACACCCAACAAAGATAATTATAAATATATAAGTATATAATAGATGTGATGTGTCCGTTCGGGACAATGGAAATGATGATGGTGATGATGATAATATACCAGGATATACCTATGAAGTGAGACTTTCAGCTATTAGTCCATAGATTTCGCTAGGAGTATTTTTAAACCTTTCCAAATGTCTTGTTTTTTTCGTCTGTCATCTGTCAACAATATTCAGTTCAATGTTTGTTACGTTTCATACAACAATGCATTTTGGTCGCTCTTAAAAATGTCGAATTTCGTGCCTTCAAAATACGATTTGCGGACATCGTTGATTTTCTGTTAGCAATTGAAGAACAACGCTTCTCAAACTCATCAAATGCTTATAGAAGCTTATGGTTGGCATGCTCTAAGTAGAGCACAGTGCTTCAGGTGGTTTAAAAAAATGGGTGCCGCATGAACTGACTGAAAGGCAGCAAGATAACCGAAAAACCACTTGTGAAATGCTGCTCTCCCGGTTCAAAAAGAAGTCTTTCTTGCATGGAATCGTTCAGGGTGATGGAAAATGGGTGTTTTCCCAAGCGTAAACGATCGTATGGCCCGCCTGGCCACTAGCCAAAAACAACGGCCAAACCAAATCGCTTCGGCCGCAAGACAATGCTGTGTGTTTTCTGGGGTCAGCGTGGTATGATTTGGTACCAGCTATTAAAACCAGGTGACACAAATGACGGTGCACGCTACCAACGACAATTGGCCGATTTGAACAGCGCCATACACCGAAAACGTCCAGAATATGCCGATCAGCGTCACAAAGTATTTTTTCTTGATGATAATGCACCGACACATCGAACAAAAGCGACCCGGGAATTGGTGGAGACGTACGATTGGGAACCGCTGGTGCATGCGGCTTACTCACCACATTTGGTGCCTTCCCATTATCATTTGTTTGCATCGATGGGCCACGCACTTTCCGAGCAGCGCTTCAATTCTCACGAAGAAGCCAAAAAACGGCTCGATGATTGGTTTGGGGCCAATGACGGCCAATTTTTTGGCGCGGCATCCACAAATTGCCTGAGTGATGGAAAAAATGTATCGCTAGCGATGGCTATTATTTTGAAAATTAAATTTGAAACCACTTTTTGTTAAGAAACGTTTGAAATTGAAAAAAAGTCTCATTTCATAGGTATACACCTGTATGTATGTATGTGGTATGTGCAATAAAATAATAGGGTGGCACAAATACTATCACAAATTTTTTTTCATGTATTCATGCATACCACCCTAATTCACATGCGCATGCGTAGGGGAGGGGGCCCAGTTGTGACGCAGGCCCAGTTGTGACGCAGCTAAATATTTTTGACATGCGGTATGAAAATGACAGTTTGAGCCCTGCCAATCATGTTCGTTTGACGTTCAGCAGTTTTTGTGCAGACACCAACGTTAGTAGTCGCGTTGTGTATACACGCACCAAACATCGTGTTGAAAATCGTGCGAAAAAGTTATTTTGATTTTTTTCAAAGTACCAAAATTTTGTGAAATTAACAGTGAAAAGGCGAGTGTAATGCATCAAAATATTGTATTTGCCGTATATTTTGTGATTCTATATGGATTTATATGATTATGTGGTGTCTATAAAAAACTTGCTTGTCATACACAAAATAGCATCGTGACCCGGTTGTGACTCAGCGGGTGGCCCAGTTATGACGCACCTTTTTTTTGCACTACGATCATATAGAACTGCCGAATTCCTACATTTTTGTTGTTGTTTAAAAAAAACCAACTGCCAACTCGAACAATTGCAACGTATGCAAGCGTCCAGTTCATTTGAAGTGCGCCAACATGCAGGCAAGTTATTTCACTTGCAAACACTGCGAAAGTGACGTGGACGACGACTAGGAATATTTAGATGACGATGATGAATAAAAATCGTTGTCATTTATGGCCATTGAAGGACATTTTCTTTTGTATTTTTCATTATTTTTGCCATTGAAAGCCTTCAAAATAAATAAATCATTAAATCACAACAATTGGTGTGACATTCCTTTCATATTTTCTCATTTCCAGTAAATTTCTTGAGGTGCGTCACAACTGGGCCACTTTTTTTTGTCCTAAAAAAGTTATCCTGAAAAAATTTGTTCGAAAATTTTTTGAGTAACTCAAATAAACATACTTTCTTTGGAGAAAAGTTGCGTTTGGTTAATAGTTAAATGTTAAACTTCTTCATTTTTCAATTTGCGGAACTGAGGAAAAAATTTTAATTTTTTTCAAAACCCGCGTCACAACTGGGCCCCCTCCCCTATATATTTATTTGTGTACGTTGATTAGCGTGCGGCATGCACTGATTACTTCTATAGAAAAGATAACTAAAAAAAAAAATTATTTAACAAAAGTCTTCTAGTAAAATATAACGCAAAACACTCAATTTAGTTTTCTTGATTACAATGATTCATATACATCTGTACATACATACATACGTTTGCGTTTACATATCTACATATATATATACATATGTATATGTAATATGCATTTAAGGCTTATTGTTTAGACGGGCAGCCAATTGATTTTCATTGGAACGAATCGAAATTATTACAACAATAGCATCGTTTCAGGCGGGGCTGAGAAGAATGCGGACCTTGCACTTGAAATGCGCTATCAGTGAGGCGCAGAGTGTTGCAATGCTGATAAGAGTTTTTATTTTCGATGTCAAGCGGAGCTAAAAATAAAGTTTACTGACTGGTATAATATTCGCACTTGAATGTCCACTAAATTATTTACTGTTTAAAAAGAACCAGTGCCAGTAGCTGTCATTGTACAGATTCAGGAAGTCAGCCATTGATGCCAAAATAGCATCGGAAGGCATAACTCATTGATGGATTATATTGCTCTTGGAAGGCGGTGTTGAGCTGAACAAGTTGCGCGATCTACGGAAAGAGAAGCAAAGAATGTAAAAACGGGCACACGCAGGAGGATCTGCGATGGCCTGGGCAGCATTAAAAAATTAGACTGGCCCGATAAGTTGTAAATGCTCTGGATTATCGAAACTCATTCTTTCAATATCCTCTTCCGTTTATAATGCTCGACAACGAATACTTACATCATATGTATTTCAGCAGTAGATGGCACTATTCATATAAACTCTATAAAAAATGGTTTAAGGACTTAAGTATCCCAATTTTATCATGCGCAGCCCAGACTTGAGGTCAGATAGAAATCATGTAAGGATTCCTGACAAGAAAAATATACGACCCCGGAAAGTTGTCCATTGAAACTGTCGAAGAGCTTAAAGAAAGTATTATCAGCGTGTGGAGAGCAACTCCCAGTGACTTTAGTCTTGTTGCCAATATATCTCGTCTATTACAGGCATTTATCAAAATAGGGGTTGGCCTACTGAGTAGTTAGCAAAAATCATCTTGAGTTTTTCAAAAAAAACAAAAGTAAAATTCAGAAAAATGCATGAAACTTTTATTTAAATCGATAGTACAGTCCATATAATTAAATGTTTGAAGATTATTTCATGCAAATGTTGACCGCGACTGCACTTCAAATGGTCTATCTGCTCAGTCCAATTTTGGCATACTCTTTCCAATGTTTCGGCCGGTATCTCACATATAAATGCTTTAATGTTGTCTTCCAATGCGTTAATTGAAGCAGGGTTGTCTGAATAGACATGAGCTGTAACATAGCCCCACAAAAAATAATCGAAAGGCGTTTTATCGCACGATCTGGGTGGCCAATTGACAGGTCCCGAACGTGAAATAAAATGTTCACCGAACTCGCCTCTCAACAAGTCCATTGTTACGCGTGCTGTGTGGCATGTGGCACCGTCGTGCTGAAACCACATGCCATGCAAGCCAAGCTCTTGCATTTTGGGCAAAAAAAAGTTGGATATCATTTCACGGTAGCGCTCCCCATTCACAGTTACGTTACGATTCGCAGCATCTTTGAAGAAGTACGGTCCAATGATACCTCCAGCCCATAAACCGCACCGCAAAAAATCGACAATTCTGCTTATTTACGTACCCATTGATCCAAAAATGAGCTTCGTCGTAGAACACAATTTTTCGATAAAGAGGTGGATCTTAAACTTTCTTAACAGAACAGGTATTTTTTTAATAAAATTCAATGATTTGCAAGCGTTGATCGTTTGTAAGACGATTCATAGTTAAATTAAAGACCAATCTGAAGATGTTTGACAGTGAAACAAAACACGAGACGTACTGTTTAAAAAGATAATAGCTAAAAAATCACCCGTTATAATCTGAATGTGATATGCGATTCAGAAAACAATTTGCAAAACATTTTAATTTTTTATTTAAAATTTTAAACTTTTTTTAATTACAAAACTAAAAACAAAAATTTTATTGAAGGAACTAAACAAGAAAAATGTATTTAAAATTTAATAATTTATTTTGTTATTTTTTGTTTAAAATTTTTACTATTTCTAACTCGGTTAAATTTTAGATATTTTGTAAATAGTCCCTCAGTTTTATAGCTAGACTGCTCTATTTTGCACACGACTGTTTGTAACATAACCCTTCGGAAAATTATCAAGATCGGGTCACTTTTTATATATACCTACATACATATATCAGCGGTTTTCTAAGAACCGTTATCTCGAAAATCTCATTTATGTTAGATCAGCTACCAAAACCTTTGCGAAACTATTTGCTTATATTAATTTTTAATTATTCCAAATAAACGCATCCCTGCAGCGTTCTCTTAAATTATGTTTTAAAATTATATTTTTATATTCATAAGACTATAAATTGAATTTCTAGAAATGTTTGTCCTTTATTTAAGACTTTCTTTAAAATTATTGATAGTATAAAAAACAAAAGAGCCTCTGCACAGCTATTTTAGAAATTAAATAAAAAAAATCGATATTTTTAGTTTATCAAATTGAAGGGTAAAGTGTAACTACCGCTTCTTATCTGTGCATGAATTATAAGGTGTATGTATGCATGTATGTGTGTATGTATGCATGTATGTACATCCGTATGTTTCTTTGGAATTGTGAAACACTCAACTATAATTTATGTTTTTTATGGTCTCCTGGTTCTTTTCCACCCCGACTTGCTATGTCAGCACTTTTTGACGCCTTTACCTACATCCAAGAACCAACCAACTGCATTGTTGCGAGAGCAAACACGCGGCCGATCAGTTATATTACAACAACCACTTAGGCAACGAGGTGATAAGAAATGTATAGCTACGTGTGTATGTATGAATTTTATGAGTTTACCGCTGCGAAAGAGAAACAAGCGAGAAAAACGGCGATGGCAAAAGAGTGCGAAAGATAAGGCGCTCACGCCATAAGAGAGCTGAGTGTGACAAATTGTGGCTGCGGTATATTGGCCTTAGGAGATCGCTGCTATTTGCTTGGCTGTGACTTGCTGTTTGTATGTAATTCTGTACATATGAACGTATGTTTGTAGGTATACATTTTGATTTGGCTGTAGGTAAGTAGTTGTTTTATTGACTGATCGTGAACACGCTGCTAAATGTTTCTATTTTCTTTCTACGACTTTTTCAGCATTCATATGCTCATACATGCATACATATCTACGCACGTGTATACATACATACTCGTTGCATTTGCCGTTAGCAGGCATTTGAAGTTTTGTTAGACTTCCGGCCAGTTAGCGGTCTCAGTCTACAATTGGGGCTTGTAAGAGCTAGTTTGATCGTATTCGGTTGGCGCGTCGCGGTTTCCACGCTAGAATTGTTTTCTGAAAGTTCTTTTTTGTTTGTTTTTCAACTTAATTCCATTGGAGTGCGAGCACTGTTGCTGGTCAACTACTTTCGATTTTATTGGTAGGTGAAGTGCTAATTGCAGAATTGCATAGATGAAGAAGTGTGCTGAAAATGCTAAGAGTTTGTTTGGAATCTGAAAGTGAAATGTTGGCTGGAATGCCGATGGATGTTTAAGTACGATTTTACAACAACGCAAATAACTCTAGTGAATGCATGCCTGTGTGAGCATACACAGAAATGAAGTTAAAAAACTGTGAAAATTCTTTTGATCTGCAGCTTCCACAGAGTGTCATTAAACAATGTTTTTGTGAATATTTTTCGCAGCGTAGTGGAGAGGTTTTCTTAAATACCGAAAAAAAGGAAAAAATACATATATATTAAAAGAGCGATTGAATGGAATTTATGTATGAAAAACTATGTGGAATGTATGTCCATGTGTCTCCCCGCAAAAAACATTAAATCAAGTAAAAGTGCCTGAGCATTTATTGTTTTGCTTCGACAATGAAATTAAGATAATTAGATTTAAGGAATATAGATCGCGTCCTTTTCTTCCGTTTATGGGCAATGCCGGTTCGGCTCTATGATTTTACTAAAATTTTTGCTGACAGTATCGAACAAACTGTATTGAGGCCATAAGTGGCACGCATTTATTTGACCACCTGCTGCTACTTTTCATCTTAGTCGTAATGGTACTTAAGAATGTATCCAATGCTCTCTCTTTTGCCTCCTTAACGGAATGCTGTAACACTGAACTGGCTTCACTGTCAAAGAACTTCTTGCAACATAATGTCATATCTACATTCATCGTGAAATATGGCGCAGTAAAGAAAACTAGTGAAAAACGCTCAACATTTTCCACTCCACTTCACCTAATTTTTTTTAAGTAACAGCTCGTTACTTTTATTTCCTACAAATGCACTAACAAATTTTTTAGTCATCGGTCAGGCAAGCCTTCCCCAAACACGCCAGAGTGCCTGGCGGCGCAGCTTACAGTTGCGGGCATAAGAATCTCAACACCAAAAATATTTTAGTTTTTGCCGTATTACTTTTTTACTTGCCCATGTTTTAATATTTTTTATTATAAATAGCTAGGAGAAATAGATTTGTAAGAAGATAGTCTGAAACCATTACTCTATATAAAGGGTGGTTAAGTTTTAAGAGCCGGTGTTGATTTTGAATAAAATACAATTTTTTTAGGAAATTAGCTCAATTACGTATAGAACAAAATATCGGCCAAATGGCCCCCCTGGCCTCGGCGGCACACCTCCAAATTTTCGATGACGCTGAGGCATAATTGAGATTCTATGCCGTTAATGTGCCGAATTATCTCATCCCTTAGCTCTGGAATTATTGCTGGCTTATCGACGTACACCTTTTCTTTCAAATAACCCCAAAGAAAGAAGTCCAACGGTGTCAAATCACATGATCTTGGAGGCCAATTGACATCGCCGCGACAAGAGATTATTCGGCCATCAAATTTTTCGCGCAAAAGAGCCATTGTTTCGTTAGCTGTGTGACAAGCGCACCGTCCTGTTGAAACCACATATCGTCCACATCCATATCTTCCAATTCGGGCCATAAAAAGTTCGTTATCATCTCACGATAGCGAACACTATTCACAGTAACTGACTGACCGGCCTCATTTTGGAAAAAATACGGCCCAATGATGCCGCCGGCCCATAAACCGCACCAAACAGTCACTCTTAATGGGTGCATTGGTTTTTCGGCAATCACTTTTGGATTATCATTCGCCCAAATGCGGCAAATCTGCTTATCGACGAATCCTCTGAGGTGAAAATGTGACTCATAACTGAAGATGATTTTCTTCGAAATTCAAACGCCCGTTTCCATAAAAAGCCTGAATAACTTTAACGCCTTGCTCGATTGTGTATCTTTCCATGGTTCAAATTGAGTTAGTCTGAAATTGATAAACTTCAAAATATGCCAAGGATACTCTATATGCTTGATGTTGGGCACTCCATCTCCGAAACATGGTAAATAATTTTGCCTGAAAAGAAATTTTAATGAAATTTGGCCCACCTAATAATTATGGACTTACCATTTTTTCTGTGGAAAATCCGCTTTAATCCATGACAGTAATTTAATTTCCTGAAGTAGTCGCCATAGTCTTTAACTAAAAATATCGTACCCTTGAACTAACAATTGAAAAAAACCTGGACATACAGGCAAACAAAAATTATTATTTTTTAGTCGAATATCTTGAAAACGATTAAGCTTTGGGATCATGTCAAGAAACCAAATTGATCAGAACTTATATAATAATATTCTTAACTATGTATAATGAATTTGCCTGTAACTCTGTATAATGATGTTAACTTCTGCGCCTAGTAAGGTAAGTTGTCCAAAATCATATTGCGACAAGCAACCAAAGAAAATTTGGGGATCACCTTCTCGATCCGTACGTCGAACACACCCGACGGTATAGCATACAGCATTTCTAATTTTCAGCCATGAGATGCCGTCGGCACAAAAAAGAATGACTAAATTTGGACTTTTCTCAGGATATATTTTCTAGCCAATCAATTGTAGTTCAAATTTGTGGCAGTTGTACACCATGTATTCTTTTTTGGTGAGTGCTCGCTGTTATAAGGGGCCCACCGGTAAGATGGTCAGCAGTTAAACCAGCAACTCGAAGTCTTAAACGACTTGCGCTCCTACAAATGTCATTGCCATCAGCTGCTATGAAGAATGTCTTAAAAAGTTTTATAAACTCATGTGTTCCAGACAGCTGTCCTCCCTCGTGCTAATCTTTTCGATGCCTCCTCAACTGGTTATCTTCTTCATAAACCAGATTCTCAAAAGTGTTCAAAAACTATGCGACTTCTCGAAATATTTTCGGGATAAATATATTACTTTTTCTCAGCGTATAATACAATTTTTGTCGTTTTCTTAAAATTCTGCTTATTTTCACTTTCGCTCCAACTACCCAACCATCAATGCCCAAGAAACACCTTGTATTTGTAATAAAATAGCAGTTTACCCATTCTAACATTCGGTCTATAGCTATTTAAGTGCCAGCTGCTTCGATTTTTGTGCCCGCCACTGTATTCTCGTATTAGTAGTTTCTAATTTTTTTGTTAATGAACTTCATTTGATTTGCTCAATTCAGGTTATTTATTTCGCTTACAATTCCAAGGTAGTCAGCATTTTCTTGGAAAGGTAAAAAGCTTAGTGGTCTCTCCATTCTTTTTTATATTTTAATATCTTAGCGGACTTTACGTCACTTGAGCAGAGTTTTTTGTAAAGGTTATCCGGCATGTCGTAGTTTATGTTGTCACGAGTGGATTTATAGGCTGAGTATTTGTATGAGACATTGAGCGTATTAATGCATCTTTTGTTGTTGTTTTTATAAAGAAAAAAAAATTTTAATAGAGGCATTTTCTTTACATTTTTTGTGCAGCTATTTGGAGAAAAGTGAGTTTCTAAAATTTATAATTTGTTTGCAGCTAAACGGGGTCAGTTCCTCAAATGTTGAGGACACGAGAAATCTTCTTTGAGTTTGCCAAATATGAAATGAAGGAGTTTCGTTGTTAAGAAAATTTCATATTAAACCTCTGGATCTTCGGTGTTATTCTATTTTTCCTACAAGGAAATTAATGACAGAATAAAAATATATTCCCTGTCAGTAAAAACACGAGTTGTGTCCTGGACATCATCAGCTTACGGTAGCTATGGAGAGGAGCTCGTTTGCTAGGGAACCAGTAGTAATGCAATTAAAAAGGTCACGAAGTCCAATCAACAATTGGTATTTTGAACCAATTAAATACTGAAGAAGTAAAGTTTCATCGTGCATATCTAAAGGTATGACTCAGTAGCTTAACATCAACAATATTCGACGAGGCGAATCCTGGGTGAGAAAACTTCTAAGGAGGCTTTATTAGACATTTGGACTTCGACCGCGTCGAATAACACAGGCGCTAAAATAATAAACTGCAGCTTTGTAGAGACAGTGCACAATAGAAATATCCAGCGGCTACGCTGCCTAGGCCATATACGAATGGACACCATCGCTCACACCTTGAAAGTATTGGATGTGGTAACTGCTGGTAGTGGCAAAGGAAGAAGTAGTGGTAGTAAAGTAGTATAATAATTTATTAGTGCTATTCAATACTTTTCCTCTTGAAATACTATTTTTGCGTTGAAAAAGAAACACTAGAACTTGATCTCAGCTGGTGTTTTTTATTGGTGGAAGAGAAAATTTACTTAGGCGGCAACTTCGCCAAGATGAAAACGTAAAGCGATTAGTGAGGAATAAGCAGCATTTACTCAATTAACAGAAAAGCATACCATGCAGCACCTGCGGAAGAAGGACCTTTCTGTAGTGCACTGCCCAAATAAGAAAATGAATTGGCTTTACCAGACGAGAAGGTTGAAAATTAAACGCAAGTTTTCGAACTCAAAGTTTCTAATGTTTTTGTATCTCCTATGCGTTATTATTTTGTGAATACGTTTTACTCGAATACCTATAGAAATCCAGCATAAAACATCAACTCATGGAAAACGTTTTTTTTTAATAGCGGTCGCCCCTCGTCCGGCAATGGCGAATCTACCTGTGTATTTCGGGCATGAAAAGCACCTCATAAAGAACCAGCTGCCTTTCGGAGGCGGCATAAACTGTAGGTCCCTCCATTTATGGAAAAATACCAAGATACACAACACAAATAGAAGGCTGATGAGCTCGACTAAGCACCCAAAAAAGGATATAAGCGCCAATTAGTATTATTATTACAGAAATTCGTAGATATTTTGTGCAACTGTCCAACTGTCAGCCAAAATTTGTCGACATAAAAGTTAACAACTACAGTGAAACCTTGATGAAACAAATAACTGAAGTTAACAAAAATTTTGCTGAGTCCCCGGAAAAGTTAACGTTGTTGAGAAATTTTCAAAATTCTTATAAAAAAATAAAATTTCATAGATATATAAAGTACATATGTATCTGCATCGGTGAATGCGAAATCGGAAATGTGCATCGAAAATGTGATTGTTTTATTCTGAGTGTCAACAAATATAAAAAATAACAGTCTATTTTTACACGAATTGAAAACTTTTGATGACTTCCTCTTTTGCCTAGCCTTATCCTATTTCCGGTCGGTTCTCCTTGTGTGATATCTCCAAGTCACACGGTCCTGAGTCGTCTATTCTATCACGCTTCTGCGTCGCACGTAAATTTTTGTAGTATTTGTTTTTGGTTGTCCTCCCTCTTTTTAATGTCTCCATCTGCAACACTCTCCTCAGTACGTGGTGCTCTGATCGTCTCGTAACATAGCCGTACCAGCGAAAGCGAGTTTCTTGAAGTTTTTCTTGAACAACAACAACAGTGTTACGCCGCTGGCCCAGCTCAGCATCTACAAGCAGCCATGCCACGCGCAGTTTCTGCCCTAATTTGCGGCGGTTTGGCCAGCACTCGGTTTGTTCATCGTTTTGTACATTTTACCCTTTAGCTTTTGTGGTATTTTCTTGTTGCATAGAACACCAGAAGCTGCTCTCTAAGTTGGTTTCATTACAGTTTGATCTGGAAAAAAGTATACTTATAACGAATTTCGAAGTATTTGTCTAGCCCCTTCAATTTCGTTATGTCGAGGTTTGACTGCACTTTACTTGCGTCATCTGCGATTTACATGAAAAATATTTTTTTTTGTTTTTTCCGACTAATATTTTTTTTACTACTGAACTATGAATAAATAAGATCGCATAAAACTTAATGGTTTTTGTAAATCTTCTATCTTTCCCCCCTAAACTCGGTTAATTTCTCTTCAAAAAGCGCATGTTATGGCATATCACCCCACTGTTTCGAAGAATAATCGAGGATGCGATTTCGGTTAATTCGAAATATTTTATAAAAAACTATTTTTTTTTTGAGAAATTAATGATGAGGAACTATTTTTCTGTCTTTCCAATATAAGATAAAGTTATTACATCTTCAAGCATTTCATTTTTGTTTCCATTTCCACAACGAAAAAGTTTGTTGCACTTCAAATACTTATAAGTTATCATTCGTTCCCTATCATGGAATTTCATTTAAAAGGGATTAACCAATTTTCGATGCTGATAAACACCGATCGATGATAATTTTATCACCCAAAAATATCACTCAGCATACATATTTATTTATTTTACTTTACTAAACTCCTTCACGGTTAATATATAAATGACCATTTATTTACCATTGTTAAAGAGGAAAAAGTGGAAAAATGCTCTTTGATCTCTTGTATTTCGTTGCCAACGCGTTGCTAGTCGTTCAAAACTCATTGCACAATCAAATATTTGCTTATCAGTATGCCATTAAATTTAACACAGGGTAACATAAGAAAAACTAATAAGCGAGCCGATTTGTTTGTGTAAATGAGCAGTTGTGCCGGGCACATGTGCAATTGCAACCAAAGGTCGAAAATCCGACAAAGTCCAAACAAAAATTTAATTTTAAAAATGAGGAAAAATGCTTATCAAAATAAAATTGAAAAGTGGCGCCATAAAATAAATGATTTGGCTTGTAACTCATTACGCTCTCTGAGAGTGTGCAAGATAAGAGCGCATTATTAGTTTATCATAACTTTACATGCTCGCATGCACGAATACTTATGTGTGGATGTGTGTATGCACGAGTATGTATTACATTTTATCTCGCTCTGGGATATTTGTAAGCTTCGGGTGCATACATTTTCGGCATGGCATTAGGAAAAAAAAGCAAATAAAAGAAAAGTGCCACATGCATTACATACTCAATGTTTGGGAAATGCCAACCGAAAATCGCTTACATACAAACACAGTACTGCACATGTTTTCAAGCAGATAGCGGTATTTACTGGTATGTTGGCCTCTCCAACTGTCGATCGTTCAGTGACCTACCTTTATTGTCATCGAGTTCCGCTGATGTTTTCTTTTTTTTACAAAATTGGTAAACACTTGCGTATATGTATAGATCTTCAAGTGTAATCATACACACACACACGCACACTTGCATAAGCATAGCTCATTCGTACGTGTTTATCGAATTTATTTCAGCTTGTTGTTATTTTCTCTGTTTTGCTTTCCCCAAAGGAGATTTTTTGATTTTTTTTCTGTGCGCCTCCCCACCATTTCCAGCAAAACTAGTTTCTGAAAACAGACATTTGTTGTTATTACTGCGGTTATTTTCAGTAGTCACTCTTAGCTGATCGTTTATGGTGGCTTACACAGGTGTAATTTCGAGTTGGCATTCCAACAGTGAATGTAGAAGAGTCGCTCGGCCGGCCATCTCTGCTCTGTGTGCATACGTCAGAGTGTTTATTTTCAAATATGCCAAGTGCATGGCCTCGTATTTTGGCATCGCGCGAACCAGAATGAAAAGTGGGCCAAGAAATCTGTTTTGTGAAAAGAAAAATCTTAAGTGTTTTTGTTTAAAAATAGTTGTATTTTAATACGAAAATACCTTTAAGAGAGCGGAGAGGCACTGGAATATCTATTGAAGAAAACATCTCAGCTGTTGTACAATTATTTCGGGTAATAATTTTTAGAATGCGTGTTTTGTATACTCATCTGCTTTCAACTATTAAAGAGTGTGCTAGAAAACGCTTACTAAATGGTGCTCCAGTATATTTTCCTTCTCAAATGGTTCTACAAATTAATTGAATACTCAAGGTGTCAAACCATTTCTTCAATGTTTCATATTGAAAAGTTCAGAAGTTCAAGATTTTTTATTCTGAGCAAATATATATAAGTATATATCAGGTGTTTTTTTTAGCAGCATGAGAACTATCAACATCGATAACTATAGTTTGACAGCTGATAATGGCAAACTGTGTTGGCAATAAACTGTTCATAGAGCGAAGTGTTGAAGAATACGACGAAATATCAATTCGTCGCGATTCTCAACTTGTTGGTCTTTTTCCTTCGACTACGGCAGCATAACAGTTGTTAATGTTGAGCCCTTTAGTCGAAGAGACCGAAACCCATGTCTTCGTCTTCTTCGGATTCTTATTCCTCTTTTTACGTAAGGATCTTGGCTAGTGTGCCTTTAAAATACCACCTGTGCAAGCATTGAAGCGGAATGACCTGCTGATTGGGCTTATTTAGATTTATTTTCCATATACTTATGTATATTTATTAACTCGTCGTCACGGCGGACATATACCGCATGGCATATTCAATAAATAAATTCGAAGATCATGTAAAAATAAAACAAAATCATTCCAACAATATTCCTGTTTCGTATTATCACTTTAAGTTCTCAAGCTCTCAAAACACACCCGTTATATGAACAAAAAGAAGCCCTAAACCCTACATTTGGCATACACAAGTAAGTCTGGCAGGTCTTTGTAATTCAAATAGTAAATGAAATAAATTTTTACTTCAGCAATTTTACGAGTGTGAAAAGTCAGGACCACGAAATGTTTACAAGGAGATAAGAATAGTTTTGGTATGCTCAAATACATACATACATACATAAAGCAGGCATGAAAAAGGAATATTTTGCGTTTTCACTGAAATGTATTTTTATTGGCCGGAATATCAAACAGAAATCCATCTTTTCTGTTACTTTTCAATGAGCTGAGCGCTTATTCTAGCATCAATAATTTAGCATATGAGGTGTTGTTATTAAATAACGGGATGTTCACATACATTCCCATGTAACTTATCTTTATTTTCGAGCGGGCTAGCCCAAGCCAATTGCAGCCCAGGATTCAATGGTCTATAAAACTGCATACCCGGTTCTTTTCTGAAAATTCTGACTACGAAATTTGAACTTTTGATGGAATTTTGTTGAATTTTGTTTTTCAATTTGCACTAAGTTTGGAACTTGGATTTATATGGGTTTCGTAGGAGTATGAATCATATTTTCATAAAAACTTTACTGAAATGAAATAAGAAGCAAATAAATTGTTAACACTTGGTAATAAGTCCCTTCGTTTAACTTATTTATCAATGAGCTCCTCCTATGATTTGCGGTGTGCGTCTTGATGTTGTTCCACAAATAAAGGGATGTCCCCTCCGAACAACAGGCTCATTATTTTTTTATGTGAACATAATTTAAGTCTGCTCTGGGTTAAGTTCTCATGGGAAAAATGCTAACGCTCGCCAGCTGTATCTAGCAAAGCCTTCTCTTTCTACCCGATGCCTTTCACTTCTGCAAACAAATCAGTATAACTGTGTTTCTCCTTCGCTTTAGAGATCATTCTTAGGAGCCTTCGAGTCGTCACTTCTCTGCTCGCTATTTCTCGGCTCAGCTGCCTTGACGAAAAACATGCATGTGAAAGCAACAACGAAGTCATCATGCAAGTACGGTTATGCCTCATAAAAATAGTACAACTCTCTATTTTCACTAACAAATGTAATTTTGGGCGGCTCTTTTCCAGCGCTACCAAAATATGCTTATTTATACCAGTTGCTTCATCTACGCGCCACTTGCTAACGCTTGGCCTTTTATTTTGTCTGAGTATTCAACTTCATATGAAACTGTTCACCGTATCTGGCGCCGTGTGACTTCAATCTGGTTATTAAGGAAAAAATTGCATTAAAAGGGGGAAAAATGTGAGTCCGTTACGACTGCGAAAGAGAAAATAGCATCTATGCTGAAGGAGCTGAGAGAAAAATATCGCTGTTTTGAATAATGAAAGATTCGTTCGGAGTGTTGTAGAGTTAGGAGGAGCTGATAATAAGAAAATTTGAATTTTGAATTTAATAATTTGAAATAAAAAATAAATTGGCTTTTAATTGGTCAAAGTCGACCTAAATCTTTGGTTGGAGATCTTTAGTTGCAAGAATTTAGATTAAAGAGTAGGATAAATGTATTCTAGTTTAATATTAAAAAACAAATAGGTGAATACTCTTTTGCCATTGGGGACATCTCTCGAGCATTGAAGAACTCTAATACAAAAACGTTTACTGACGATTGGTAAGGCAACCCAATTTTAGTTTGATTGAGATCCCATCAAGTTCTCTACTTTTTTATACAATATTTAAATTTGGAAATTACTTCCAGGCGATGCTAGAGACAACAGAAAATAGATAAAAACTTTGATTAGAAGGCTAAACGAATACGTCGGCATGCTTATGAAGAACTCAATAAATAGTTATAAAGGATATAAATGTGATACATCCACCTCTCTTTTCACAGGGTCTTACATATTATTGAAATAAGTGGCGTCATTAATAAATTTTTTACACGAAAATTTCATCCTTGCGCGAGTCTCAAAACAAAAAACGTTGTTCTAAACAAAACATGAATTCCCAAAAGAATGCATTATTAAGCAACAATTTTTTGTCAGCAATAATTTTCGTCAGGAGCAATAATTTTTCAAATAACCAAGTCCGACTGTTCATTAAAATTTCAAAGTAATCTTTAGGTTGCGTGTGGAAATATGGTACAAGGTGGCGCAAAATGCATCATCCAGTTTTCTTTATAAATCAGGTTTTTACTGAATAAAAAATATTTTTTTAGTGATGAACATTTTTATTTGACCTACGACAGATCTAAGTGTGTAATTTGGCCAGCCACCAGACCTACCTACCTTGCCTTACGTGATCCATTGCTTGCCTATTTTTAGACGTCAGCTGTTTAGTTCAGAAGTGCAGAAACAGTCCGAAAAATTCAGCATCTGAACAAATAGAGTAACCAACGCTCATTGAAATTCCATAATTGATAATTATAAACGGTTAACTGCTTAGCAAAAACAAACCAAAAACTCATGTAACACAGCTGGCTGGAAATTTATAGAGATTACGAGAATATTTACAGCCAATGTTGGATTTGCACCAGAGCGAATAAAACCTGGATTTACCCAAGGTGGCAAAAGCTGAGAAGTGACACAGCTTTGAATGCAAGAGAAGAAGAAAAGAAGTGCTTTGGAATTTTGTGCTACTTGCTGGCAGTTTAAGATCACAGGGAGTTGTCTGTAACATTCTGGACTCATCAAAATTATGACTGATACAAGCAAGGACTTCAAAATGCGTGTAAATAAAGCTCAATAACCATAAGTCAGATTTTTTTTTTACTATAAATTAATCATTTGTTTGAATTTGAAATAAAAGTTTTCGAAGTATAGTCTATCTAGTGGAAGCGTGACCGAACTTGGAAACTATTTAACCAATTCAATTATAGCAAACTGCATTGTAAATTGTTGCTTGTGTGGCACGTAGCACCGCCTTGTTGAAAATAAACGTTGCCCAGATCAATACCATCTAATTCCGGCCATAAGAAATCGTTAATCATTTCTCGATAGCCCAATCCATTCACCGTAACTCCAGCTTCGTTTTCGTAAAAGTAAGGTCCAATGACTCCGCCGGGCCATAAACCACACCAAACAGTCGGTGAGACAGACAGTGAGGCTTTTCAACAATAACTCTTGGAGTTTCTGAACCGCAGATCAGACAATTTTGCTTGTTGACTAAGCCACCGAGTCGGAAATGGGTCTCATCACTCAAGATGATTTTTCGATGGAGTTCCGGATCATTTTCATGCATTTCAACGACCCAATCAGCAAAGACACGACGTTGTTGATGATCGGCCGGCTTGAGTTCTTGTGTTAACTGGACTTTATAAGCCTTAAGACTCAAATCTTTATGCAAAATACGGTGTAATGACTTTTGTGAAATGCCGTATTCCAAAGAACGACAAGGAATGGACAAAAATGGGTTTCCTTCAACACTTTCGGCTACAATAGCAATATTTTCGATTGTTCTTGAGCGACGTGCACGGGTTTTATTCTTCACATCACTTACTTGTCCCAACAGCTCGAAATTTCTGCCAAGTATTCCCCATTTTATAGTGAATTTTAATAATTTCATTGCGTTGTTTAAGCGTGTATCGTTCCATTTTTATTAATGGCGTAGTTTCCACTTATCAAATATCAAAAAATTACAGCTTCAAAAGTGACATCCATCGAAATAGCGGGGTATTCAAAATAACACCTGTTATTGGAAAACCCTCTATTTGGAATATTGTACGGCTTCACGTCTTTTATCTCTGCGCAAGTTGTGGGAGTAATTAGCTCCGAATCAGCCGAATTTGCCTTGATAACTATTTGACCGTCCATATTGGGTTGCCTTCTAGTTTTTGCTGAACTGTTACATCAGGCGACTGTGAAGATCCATCCCACTTCAATACCATTTTGCTGCTTCAACTCTGCACACCTTCAGCTTCGATGCTTGTGCTGTGTGTGTTTTTGTAAAATCTAAGGTTGGCGAGTTCTTCCACACATCGTCGCAGCTAATCAAAACTGCATTCACATTAGCGGTAAACACAGATAGACGACCAAATCCTTTTTCGGAGAAGCAGCTCCACACATAAACTTTAACTGGATGCTTAACAGTTTGTTTAAGTGGTCGATTATCAGTAGTACACCAGTACCGACGTAGGTAACTGTTCCCGAAAGGAAGATTCATCCGTGAATATTAAGTTTGCCGTATTCCGTGCTGAATTTGTCTTAGCCCATCCAAGTCTTTTTTTATAATATTTGATAATAAGAGCAGCGGCTTTTTCAATGTGCTCCGGAATTTGAGGTCTTCTGCACCTAAGCGTCCTTGAATCGTATCTTTGCTTACATTAGCACCAGTTCGCAATAACACTGCTTCAGCTTCACTCAACGATAAGTTTGGCTTTGTCACAAACAATTCAATGATCTTCTGATTTTGCTTTGGACAAGAATTTTTTTGAGCTCGTCTGACGAAGTCGTCAACGTTTTTAACTAGGGTGTACCGTTGCGCCCATGCACTGACAAACTTCCAACTGCATTTGTGCCTTGAAAAAGTTTATCATAGAAACAATCAGTCATTCAGAAGCGGCAAAAAATTGTAATAGCCTCCATAAAAGCGCATTTGACAAATTGAATTAGAGGTCTGAACTAAGCATCTTCCACAAAATGTAAGCGGCAGTATATCTGTTGCCTTTAGAACTCGATCGGCTCTTGATAGCTTACAGATTGAAATAGGCATGTGCGTGCAAATCTTCCACTTGCCATACGCAGATAAAAGTACTCAATTCAATGCAAATTCAAGCAACGACCCTGGCAGCTCTTAAATTGGCCAAAACGTCGTTATTATACGAGGGTCGCGTGCAAAGTCTGTGCAAAGTCAGAGGGATGGCGCATACCGAGGTTATGTTTAGTTAGTAGCATCTCTTGTGTGAGTAGCATCATCCTTACTAAGTTTCGCCCAGATCGGTATATTTGAATCGGGAAGTTGCGTGAATTTCTTTTTCCGTCAGGACACCGCTCCGGCTCTCGTCTGAGCAGTTGTGGTAGCAACCTTAATGGAAATAGGGTTCCAACGCGTTTCACATCCCCTCTATTCTAGTCTTCTAGACTTGGCTCCCTCGGATCCCTCTGATTACTATGTGTTCGTCAATTTGAAAAAGGACTGCATTTATTGGTATCACCGGAGTATGTACAACTTGTCCCAGTCCTGCGCTGAATGTCGTTTTGCACTTACTTCCCATCGACTTTTGCATTATTTTCAGCGCTGCTCAAAGTTCAGGTTAAAGGAGATTGGTCTCTGGAGACAATCCTTCATGGAACATGGCAGGATTATTAGGCAGTTAACGCCGTATATTTCTGAACTTCGTCCGCCAACTGGAGTTTGAGGGTCGTACCAAAGCAATCTTTTCATGTAGGCAGGATTGGAACGAGAGAAAATCTGCACCGAAACGGGTACCTCTGTTTTACAGGCAGAAGTCTTTGTGATCTTGCAGTCATTCAAAATAATACGGAGCGTGGGAGCGAGAGAGATATTACCATTTTCTCTGATAGTCAAGCCGCGATCAAGGCTTCAGCGACGCCATGGTGCAAGTAATATTTCTCTAATCTGGGTTCCAAGACACAGGAACATAGAGGGAAATGAAATTGCTGATGAGCTTGTCAGGTGGGTTCGACTTGTTTCAGAGGTCTCCTACCTGATCATCAGCATCCCCCGACTGTTGCTAAAGGGGAATTGCACAACTTATTTCTCAGTAAAGTGCAGAGAAGATGGAGTTCGATTTCTTCATTTGCTATTTCGAAAAGCCTTTGGCCCCAATACAATGTACGCAGGTCTCAGAAAATGTCCCCATTCAATTTCTAAGCTCGTAGCTACGTTTACCGGTCATTGAACGATCGGCACAGACGCGAAGAAGCTAGGTCTTCCATTTAATCCCCATAACAGAAGCTGTGGGGACCTCTCAGAGAAGGAGACTGTTGAGCACTTTCTCTGTAAATGTCCGGGCTTGGCAGCTAGACGAGTAAAGTCAGAGGGTGCTCCTTTCTTTGACAGTCTGGAGAAGTGCTCCAACATAAATCCCATAAACCTTTTGCATTACATGAACAGCAATGGCTGGCTGTAGATGCCTACCTGTTGGAGGTCCCGTAATGGTATAAAAACGGCGGTTTAGTACCTCAACCATTTCACCTTGCTACTTACCTACCCCAAACAATTAAGTAGTTTATTTTTGCACGGACTTTTCAAACGGCCCTAGTAGCCATAGCCCGCTTTACTTCGGGGTGTTTTAACACTCATCTGTGTGCGTGCGATCACGCGACATAAGGCAAAGGTTATCAGTTGATGTAGAGTGAAATCAAATACAAATTTACTAATATTTCAGCAAAAATGTATTTACTATTAAAACATACAATAAATTATTACACACACACACACGCACGTGCAGCTAACTGAATGGAAAATGTAATTTATTTGCATTACGCTTAGTTGGCTTGCTTTACTCTATTCATACAGAAGTACTATATTTTATGTACATACCTACATCGACATATACACCTACATAGTCTGTTTTATTGCTTTATAACTCAAAACTCAAGTACTTTGGCTCTTAAATATTTATTAAGCTAGCATCGATTTTATTTATTTAATGTCGCTTTTAGCTATTCAAACCTTTTATTTTATTCTCTTTCGCAGCTTCCCTTCTTCTCCATTCTCTTAAACTACTTCCGCCATGTCTACTTGGGAGACACTATACAACCGTCCAGGCCCGAATCGCCTCCTACCAGCCGAGTCGTACCGCACTAGTGATCCTAAAGAGGCGGTGAAAATTCGTAAAGGCGCTGACGGTCTGGCTTCTGAGGAGCCCTTTTCCATTCCCGGCCTGCTAAAGCGCACAGTGAACAACTATGGCGACTATCCAGCTCTGCGCACGAAGAACGAGAAGAAGGAATACACCACCGTTACCTACAAGTGAGTATGAGTGGATGTGGGAATTGTTTCTTTGATTTTCGTTTAATTCACTGTGGAATTGAGGTAATAATTATGAGGTGTGCCAGCGAAAGATACTTTTTGCAGTAAGTTTTCCTACAGCGCGCCCACTACTCTCCAGGAATAAAACAAAATGGGGTATCTACTTGGTAAATCTTTCACCAATAGAAAGGCACACTCAAGTTCTGTTAGCTTATTTGGCCAGTCATGCCAGCTCCTTGTTTGGAGCAGTTTGGAATTTCATACTGTCAAACTTCTGTCCGGAATTCGATTTTCATGCTGTGATACCCGCTTCAGTCCTTCCGAGCCCGCGTGAAAGCATTTTTGAAAAAAAAAAAAAACAATTCAGAAATCCTACCCAACAACAACACCCTCTCGTAAACTCGTATAGTAAATATTGTGAATGCATTTAAGTAGAAAAAACAATGCCATAAACATTCCCGATCAGGCGTCACATTCCGCAGTTAATTTTTCTCTTCCTATGGCGCTTAGTTTCGATCTATTGAAAGAATGAAACCGAATTGGCTGTTAGCATTTACAAATTTTGAAAATGTATGCATATGTAGTTTCAGATTTATGAGGCTCACCCCTACTATACTGGTTTCATGAACAGCAAAATTTGTCGCGCTAGGCCATAACAAGATTAGCTGCTAACTGTCCGTAGTTTTTCTTTTATGAACAAATTTTCGGTGTCACGGCAATCACGAGAGGTCTGCAAACGTTTGCCAACCGCTGCTTGCGCCATATTTTACGAATTTTTGAAGTGAAAACTTCTTTAGAATCGTTGGGAGTGATTTGAGACTCGATGAAACGAAAAAGTGACACTAAAAAGAGACATACATATAGATCTTATAGTATATAGCCTGCGAGAGAATGAGATAGAACACAGTTATACAGCGTTCCCTATTCTCCGTCTCCTCTTTGTGCGGTGCTTCGTAGCCTCCCCACTCTTGGCTACAAAGCGTTATATATTGATATACGTATATGTGTGTGGCTGCGTACTGCTGAGCCACGCTGGTATAGTGAGTATTGTAGTATGTATACTACACTACCTATTACTTGCTTTGGTGTTAAGTTCAAGCGTCATACGTATGTATGTTTGTATGTATTCTCGTACGTATGTGTACGCGCCTGTTTGTTTTACGGAAGGTTTCACTTCTATCGCGTCTAACCGTTAGACTGGTATTTTTTGACTCCGTACATTATTCAACTCGGACATGCTACGAAAAGCTAACCAGCTTGACGTGGCGACTGAAATTTTAAAAAGAAAGTGACGATGGATAGGACATTTGGTTAGAAAAAGTGATGGTAATGTTGCTAGGCAGACGCTGATTTGGAACCCCTTCCAACAAGCTAGCCGAGGAGTGGGTAGGCCACGCACCACCAAGAGACGCTCAACATAAGCTGAAAGGAACTCTCTGGGTCTTAAGTGGAACGTTCAACGTGGTCAACGATTTGCTGTACACTGACCTCCAGGTGAACTGGCATTCCATACCCTTCATTCAGATTTGGTTTAAAAAGCAAAATAATGTATGTAGCTGCTTCCCTTTTTGGAGCCCGACCTTATGTTTCTTCCATTTATAACTCAGAGGGAAAATACTTCAAGCTAGAAATTTCCATCTGAATTAGATCAACGCGTTTCAATACCTTGTTAAATTCGACCAAAATCCCGTAAGCGGTTATCGCGCCAATCAAGAAGAGGAAGAAGAGAAGATTCAACACCTCTAACACCTTTTTTCGTTGACTATTTTCAACAGGCTACTTCAGCAAACCAAAACTTGAGTTGGGTGTTTTTTCTTCATGTACAAAAAATGTCTGATATTCTCGTCATATGGAGAAAATGCACAAGACCGCTAGCAAAACAAAAATTTCAAAAAATAAATCGATTTTTCTGCCACTTCATACGTGCACTTTATCTCACCAAAAGTCAACGGGCTATGAAATTGTATACCTGAATGAAAAGGAAAAATTCTGCTTAAAAAGTTTGAAATTTTGATTAAAATTTGTTAAATTTTTTTTTTCACAAAGTTTAAAACTGGTTTTTGTACAAAAATGAGCTTTGTTTTCATAATAAAACTATTCAAATTCAATAAAAAGCAAATTGGCTGACCAAACTTGCCAATAACTCCCTGGGCTCTAGTGAAAGGCCTATTTTTGTAACCCTAGAGTTTCAGGCTTTTTAAAAATTTTAGCATAATTTTAGATACTGCGATACCACCAAGGTGATGAAGTCTCTGCCTGCCCAACGCAGGACATTCACAAAGCACATCTTCTGAGCTGTCTATGTCCATTTCGCAAAAGCAGCAGACATTGGTCTCAGATAGACCAATATTATTTAGATGATACCGCAGGCTGCTGTGACCTGTAAGATATCCTGTTGAAATACGCAGATCTACTCTGCTTAGTGAGAGTAGCTTGTCAGATATTCCTTTGTTGGGGCTTAGGAATAGTTTGGCTTGACGCTGACCGGCACAGTTTACCCAGTGTGCAGCAAGTTTTCTTTCTTCCCATTTCCTAAGGAATTCATTAATGTGGCCTTTTGTGAGTCCACAGAAAGGCTCAGGACCAGTAAGTAGCATATTTGCTCCTTGTTTTGCATGGCCATCAGCCATTTCATTTCCCTCATGTCCTTCATGGCCCGGAATCCAGCCTAGTGTTACTATGTTGAGGTTTCCTAACGTGTTGAGAAGGTTTAGGCAATCATTTACCAATTTAGAGGTGGTAGTTGTTGATAGAAGGGGTTTTAGAGCCGCTTGGCTATCTGAAAGTATGCAGATGTGAGTACCTCTCGTTTTCCTGCTAAGGCATTCTGCCTGGAATACTGTTGGGTAGAGTCCCATCAGTATCGATTTTTTGAATTTAGGCCCATTGATTCCTGCCCCTGTTCTACCATTTTCGAATTTGGACCCATCAGTAAACCATAGCTGAGAGCCAGGTTTGAAAGTGATAGAATTAGTTCTCCAGTCTGTTCGTTCATTAATTATAACTTGGAAGTTCCTGAAGAGTATTGGTTCGGGTGATAGTATATCATCCCTATGAAGAATGGGGCTATGTAGGAAGTCTTTTAAGATCTTTAAATGTCCTTTCATATCCCCACTTCTAAGTTCAGATATACCTTTTAATCTTAAGGCACTCGAGCGAGCTTCCCTTTCAATCAAGATTGGAAGCGGTGATATGTTCAGGAGCACACCCAATGCATCCGTGGGACATGTTTTCATATCCCCTGTAATACCAACACATATCAGGCGTTGCAGTCTGTTTGTTTACTGCTTTTCTTTGCTTGACCTTGGGCCGCCATGCTAAGGATGCATAAGTGACTATGGGTTTCACAACTGTGGTGAATGTCCAAAAAGTCATTCTAGGGTTTAGTCCACATGTCTTACCAAAAAGCCTTGTGCAGACAAAGAATGCCCTTGTGGCTTTTGAAGTAACTCTCTCAATATGGGAATTCCACGTAAGCGTTTTGTCAAGACTAACGCCAAGATAGTTCGCTTCTGTCGAGAGTTCAAGTGTTGTTCCATTAAGAGTCGGACATTTGAGATTTACGCTCCTTCTCCTAGTAAACGGTGCAAGTGCTGTTTTGGATGGGTTAATGGAAAGCCCTTTTCCCGTGCACCGTTTGTTTATTATTGTAAGGGCTTGCTGCATGCGATCCGAAATGGTTTTCTCATGCCAGCCTAATACTACTAGGTCATCAGCGTAACCCTGTGTGTGAAAACCTAGGTTGTTCAGTTTGTGGAAAAGTTCATCTATGACTAGAGTCCACAAAAGAGGAGAGAGTACGCCTCCTTGGGGGCAACCTCTTGTGGCTTTGATAGATTGGATTGTTCCTCCTAGTTCGGTGCTGATCGTCTTAGATTTCAACATGAATATTATCCATCTAGTGATGGGTTCAGGTACCTCCTTTAGAAATAGGGCATTATAGATTGCCTCATAAGAAGTGTTATCAAAAGCCCCTGATATGCCAATAAATGCACATAGAGCTATCTGTTTGAACTCAATAGCCTTTTCAATAACTGTTACTAGGCTGTGTATTGCAGTCTCAGAGGATTTTCGCTGTTGATAGGCAAATTGAAGTCGATGCAGTGGGAAGTTAGCTAAAGTCATTTTGCGCTCTGTCTTTCCTTTGCAAATATTCCACTTCTGAATTGAGCCTTCAAATTAAATCTTCGAAAATTTCATTAAAGCTTACCATTGAAATAAATTGAAAATATATATTTGCTAATATCTTTCTCATAAATCACTGCGCCCTTATTGGCTTCCAAAAACATAAAAAAAAAGAAAAAAACATTTTCACACATTTTTTCTTGGCACTACAGCCAACTGAACTGGGTAAAAAACGAATCCGCTGGATTAATTTTTTGTCACAAAATACTATACGTGCCAACTATGACACCACGCAACTCCACTTCCGCCCCACCCCCCCGTCCACCTACTCGTACTGCTTCCGTCGTTTCACACATTTGGGCCTGCTCAAAATGCATTTCTCCATTTGTCGCCATATTTTCACGCTTCATTGCCATTAGGCTGAGACAAATTTTCTCACTGTTGGATTTACTAATTTTTTGTTTCCTCTTTGCGAATTTATCGACTTCGTTCCGGAACTGCGTCAGGCAATATGAACAGAAAGTGCATCAAGTCGCCAAAGCGTTCATCAAGCTCGGCCTGGAGCCACACCACTCAGTGGGTGTGCTGTCCTTTAATTGCGCCGAATGGTTCTACTCTGCAATGGGCGCCATACACGCTGGTGGTATTATCGCTGGCATTTACACGACCAACTCAGCTGAGGCTTGTTTCCACGTTTTGGAGAATTCGCGTGCACAAATTGTCATAGTCGATGAATCGAAGCAAATGGATAAGATTAAAGAGATTAAGGACAAGTTGCCACATCTGAAAGCGGCCATTCAAATACAGGAACCGTATGCGCCGTACATGAAGAAGGAGGATGGCTACTACAGAGTGAGTGTTGCGTTAAACTTTAGCATTTAAGCATTTAAAAATGGAACTAATTTCTTTAATTTCACCTGCCCTGCCGCAGTGGTCTGAAATCGAGGCGATGGTTGTTGCGGAAGTTGAAGAAGAGTACAAGAAGCGTCTGGAGAATATTGCCATCAACCAGTGCTGTTGTCTGGTGTACACCGTAAGTAATTAGTTGTGGTTGGCCAGGAGTAGCCACTAACCTCTAAAAATAACATATTCCCAGTGCATGACTCACGATTAGAGCTGCTCACATTTGCCTCATCGTCTGTCAAGCTCATGCTATGATATTGCTCGCCTTAGCTTTGTTACTCTTTCATCCAAAAACTAATTGCTTTTTAGCTTAACGCATGACGTCCTCGCTCTACCTCGCCTGCCTATCTTCCTTACTAATCTCTTTTTCCCCTCTTTTGCAGTCTGGTACCGTGGGCATGCCAAAGGGTGTGATGCTTAGCCATGACAACATCTTCTTTAATACGCGCGCCATCACCAAGACGCTGTACAACGTTACGGCCGGCTCCGAGGTGGTCGTATCCTACCTGCCGCTGTCCCATGTCGCCGCGCAGACAGTGGATATTTACACAGTGGCTTCCATAGCCGGGTGCATTTATTTTGCCGACAAGGATGCGTTGAAGGGTACATTGGTGAAGACATTGCAGGATGCGCGTCCCACACGATTTATGGGTGTGCCGCGTGTCTATGAAAAATTCCAGGAGCGTATGGTGGCCATCGGTTCGTCGAATGGTAGTTTGAAGAAGATGCTCGCCAGCTGGGCCAAGGGTGTGACGCTGCGCCACTACATGGAAGACCAAGGGTATGTTGTGTGTGTTTGTATTTAACTACCAAGCGAACAAATGTGCATGCGTGCATATGTATGTGTGCGTGTGGGAGAGTGTTTACGTGTTGCACGAGGAGCGACTAGTTTTGTCATTTGATTAATGTACGGCACGTTGCTGTCATTTACTCGCTTAACTGGTGGTCTGATCGTTTGTCAGTCAGCTTCGTTGTCTGCCAGATTGACTGGCTGACTGGCTGACTGCCGTTTGCCCGTTAACGTGAGTGGCATTTAACGTTTAAGTGTTGAGTAATTGCGCTTAATTAACACACCGTCAGCTGTGCCGTGGTGAATATAACGACATAAATGAACTGTCATCTGGTAGCCAGTGATGCATGATTTGAGTTGCTTGCCCTGTCCTTAAACGATTGTCAATTGCTTCATAACAAATTTAATGGGTTGTTTTTAACGGGCAAAGTGCGAATGGACAAAGGTCAAATAAGGCGCACTTGAAGTTGTTTTTCAGTTGAGAGCGAAGTGTTGAAGTTTTTATTGATATCGAAGGGTAAGGAAAATCAGCAGGCATGACTAGTGTGGGTGAGAGATTATCGAGACGTAGCCGAAGGGGTTGGTGCGTGACTACCATTCGGAGTTTACAGAGAGAACGTAAGTTCGAATCTCGGTGAAACACCAAAATTAAGAAAAATATTATTCTAATAACGGTCGCCCTTCGGCAGGCAATGGCAACCTCTGAGTGTATTTCTGCCATGAAAAAGCTCCTCATAAAAAATATCTGCCGTTCGGAGTCGGCTTAAAGCTGTAGGTCCCTCCATTTGTGGAGCAACATCAAGACGCACACCACAAATAGGAGGAGGAGCTCGGCCAAACACCCAAAAAGGATGTACGCGCCAATTATATATATATATTGTATATATATGATGACACTTGTCTTATAGAAGCAGCCGGCCATTGCTCAACAGCTGGACATACTAACCTTTTCCAATTGTCTGATATAGTATTTGTGCCGGCGAGAGGCTGAAAATAGAAAATAGACCGAAAGTTACGCTGAAAATAGACAATAGACTGAAAGTTTGGAGGAGGATCTGATACACTCACACAGAAAAAAACTCCTATGGTTTGATACGAACTCCTTCAGACTCGGAATATGTATGCGCGTACTAGATAAGCCTCAAATCATCTAGTATTAGTAGTCAGATCAGACCCATTAACTTAAGAAGCATCTCTGTGCCTTAGTCTATATTTCAAACTCTTATTTGCATATTAGCTGAACAAGTAGAACGAAGTATTCTTCGACCTCAATGGTTTTTTTTATCCCTGTAATACGTCCTGAACATTGGTTGCTCGAGATTCATACCATTAGATTTCCTAAGATATGCTTAAAGGCGTAGAGGAATTCTTCAAGTCTAGAGTTTCAACTATTAAGAGTTCAAATGTTTCAAACTCTTCTGGACCAATACCGATCATGTATAAAAATACTATATTCTCAAATATCTCATCATTCTCGAGATAAAGTATCAATTTGTCATAGCAAGTACTTAAGCAATGCAGGTGAAAACGCAGCCGATTATGTCCAGTTAGGAAACTGTCTGTCAGCCCTACTTAACAATTGAATGTCCCTCCTCCTGAATGGATAACCAAAACCTTCGCGGCAATTCCCCGGTACTAACTTCGTTGTGAATTTTTCTAATCAATGGTTAGATATCTAGGAGATGGGCAACTCAAGCCACAGAAAAGTTCTGGTAGAAAAGGCGATTGACAATTCTCCTCTTGCAAGCCTTTAACTTCCATGACTTAGTGGCGGCATGAGTGTATTTTACCAGCATAAACTGAAGAGGGCCATTTGCAAAGATATCGATAAATGTGTCGTTCAAACCTTTGTGCTAATGCCGATCGAGATCGCGGATATCTCAGCCTTATTCTGGCCAAGAGAATTTGCTGTCATATATAATATTTTCTTTTCTTCAACATACTTCAGAATCACGTATCTTCCTGGTGAACATTAGCCCACCGAACTCAGTAGACTATTTAAGGCATTTTGTCTCAATTTATGCGACTTTCCTTTGAATATCCTGAAAGTCGCTATCAATAAAAGCTGGAAAAAAGCTGTGGAAGCGCATATTTTTATAGAATACCTTATGGATACATACTTAGTAAAAAGTTTGCGAGAACGACTCACGAAGCCAGAACTAAGAAAATTGTTTACGCTCCATCGTCGAATGTCACAATGAACTTGCAAAATACCATCAAATCTTTCGAACTATCGACGAGCTCGTAATGCGTTGTTCCACCTCATCGATACTCTTGAATGCAGAGGTGTGCCTAACAACAGACCGTTAATCGGCTCTCAGATATTTTAAAGGAATCAGCTGATTTGGCATTGTGTTGGTGATATAAGAAAAAACAACAACACAGTTTTTACGTTGTTATGTGAACAACGACTTAGTGGAAGAGCGTAAGAATACGTGCGAAAAGAGCGGGAACAATTCTGTTGCCGAATCTCCTATGATGCGGCAGCTGCAGTTACTCTCGCAAATTTTGCTTCAGACAGCCAAACCTGGTAATTTATTAACTTGCTTCCAAGTGTATCTCAGTAAAAATCTGCTTGCGTGAAGTGATCGAATCAACAGTATGTGATTTTCACGCTTCGACACTATTTATGTACTCCACGATCGCACATTCCTATGCCATTTTGGGTCTTGTACAATTTATGTCTTACTTTTTATGCCCAAAGTCTATGTATTGGTATTTTAAATTATACTAACATTTCTCTCCTTTCATCAAATGCAGCAAAGGCTCTGGTGGTTTCGGCTACAACCTCGCTAAGAAATTGGTTATGTCCAAGGTGAAGCAAGCGCTCGGCTTCGATCGCGTCATCACACTTGTCACCGCCGCCGCGCCCATGTCACCAGAAACTAAGAAATATTTCCTCAGCTTGGATATGAAACTTTTGGATGCCTTTGGCATGTCTGAAGTCGGCGGCTGTCATACTTTATGCCTACCCGACACACAGCCACTCAATTCAATTGGCAAAACATTGCCCGGTTGTGAGACAAAGGTCATCAACAAAGACGAGAATGGACATGGTGAGGTAAGTACACGGGGAGAAAGAGCAGAGCCCAAAAATACGAGTATTTGCGATATAGTTATTATAAATCCTTCAAAATTGATTTTCAATAGATTTGCATACGCGGCCGCCACGTTTTCATGGGCTACATCTTTAATCCGGAGAAGACCGACGAAGCGCTCGACGACGATTGCTGGCTGCACTCCGGTGACGTCGGTTACATTGATGACAAAGGCTATGTTTACATCACGGGCCGCTCCAAGGAGATCATCATCACGGCTGGCGGCGAAAATATACCACCAGTGCATATTGAGAACTTGATAAAGAAGGAATTGGAAGGCATATCGAATGCCTTCTTGGTGGGCGAGCAGCGCAAATATTTAACTGTGTTGGTGTCAATTAAGGTGGGAGTCAGCCTCTTGTTTATTTCATTTTAGCTAAAATTAATATTTGCTGGCGCTTCTTTTAACAGACCGAAATGGATCGCGAGACTGGTGCGCCGCTCGATGAACTCACACATGAATCCATCACCTGGATGAAGAGTTTGGGTGTGGAACATAAAACACTGAGTGAGATTCTGAAGGCTGGCCCCTGTCCCAAGGTGTGGAAGTCTATTGAGGATGGCATCAAGCGCTCCAACAAGCACGCCATTTCCAATGCGCAAAAGGTGCAGAAATTCACAATACTGCCACATGACTTCTCCATTCCAACGGGCGAATTGGGTAGGTTTTTCTGCTTTATCTGCTGTATTTACGTTTTTGTCTAACTCTACGATTTTTTTAAATTTAGGACCCACTTTGAAGGTGAAACGTAATGTTGTTTCCAAGCAGTATACCGATGTTATTGAAGCGCTTTATGCCTAAGCTCACTGTGTGGCGAAGCTACCCAAAACAAAGTACAACCGAGGCTGTTCGTGATTCCTAAGCCTTTGCTGAAATAGCAGTAAAGCAGTTGAAATGAGAAAATGTTTAGAATAAACCTACTAACAAAAAGTGAAATACACAAAATGAGGGTGCATTTATTACAACAAAGAGATGCCGGGCTGTCTAGTAGAATTTAAAAAATAACAAATATGTACGACTTATGTAAGTTTAGTTTGGTAGTTAAAAATGTATACGAAATTTGAAACATATCCATTCTGCTAGTTGTGTTCTTAAGTGGCATGCAGTCGATTTTCTAAACTGTTAGCGTTAGCTTTTTGGAAAACTCTTACTCGCATGTTCTACTTAAGCAACTCACTTGGATATCTGCTTAATTTCTATTGCCTTTTGAATTTCCCTATCAACTATGAATTTATAAGCGAAACTAAAAAGCAACATTTTGATTGTGCTTCTATTATCTGACATTTTTATTTTCGAATTCATACATATAGACGAAATACATATCTATACAATTGTGTAAATATATTACATTATTCTAGTTTTAGCAAAAAAATGTTATTGTATGATGAAACTTATGAAAACCGTCGTTGAAAATATATAAAACAAGTACTGAGAAAATCCCTTGGAACTTTTATTTCTCTGCAAATGTTAGGACAGTTAGGTGCCGGTGGAGCCTCAAGAACCCAATTATTATTATTTTTTATTTTATTACTATGGCAATCTAGTTAACAAAACTAATAAGCAATTCATTTTACATATATATATTTAATTAAATTGAAAAACTTACGTAAAGACAAAATTTTATGAAAAGAGATCATGCGGTTTCGTCCTTTTTAATATTATCGTGAGGTCATCAGTTACAAGTAGTTTGGCTGCTTCATCATTGATGTGCTGCTGAAGTCTCTCTTTATGTTTATTTGCGAATTTTTTTATGATATCCGTAATGGTGTCTATATTAAGATCCTTATGTAGATTGCAATTACGAATGTACCACGGCGCTCTAACGATGTCGCGTAATACTTTATTTTGGAATCGTTGAATGATGTTTTTGTTGCTTTCACTGGTGCAGCCCCAGAGCTGTATGCCATATGACCACACTGGTTTCAGTATTTGGTTGTATAAAAGTATTTTGTTATAAATAGAGAGTTTAGAATGTCGGCCTAACAGCCAATACATTTTCTTGTATTTAAGAATTAACGCCTCGTGTTTTTTCTTGACATGTGCTTTCCATCTCAGCTTAGCATCTAAGGTCATTCCTAGATATTTTGCCGTATTTGCATGCGGTATTGCCGTATTATTGATAAATATTGGTTTATAATTTATATTTCTATTAGTGAAGTCAACATGCACAGACTTGGTTTCGTTTAACTTGACACGCCATTTTTTGGTCCAATTTTGAACTGCATTTACTGATGCTTGTAACTTCTGAATTTCTTCTAAGTGTTTTTCATCAGTTGCTAATACTGCAGTATCATCGGCAAATGTTGCAGTTGTTGTATTGCTGCATGTGGGTTTATCGTTAGTATACAAGAGATACAAAACTGGCCCGAGTATACTGCCGTGCGGGACACCTGCATTAATGTCTTTCAGTTCTGAATAGACATCTGCTTGCTTTATTCTAAAGTATCTGCTCGTTAAGTAGGATTTTAAAACGTTTGAGTACTGGATTGGTAGAACTGCTTGAAGTTTATGGATTAGTCCCTCATGCCATACTTTATCAAAAGCTTGCGATACATCCAGGAATACCGCAGAACTGATTTGTTTTTCTTCCAGTGATTTTTCAATTACATGAGTAATGCGGTGCACTTGATCAATCGTTGAGTGCTCATTTCGAAAACCAAATTGATGGTTTGGTACAAGACATTTTGCATCTAACAATGGTTTTAATTTTTTTAGCAAGATTTTTTCAAAAAGCTTAGATAAAATTGGTAACAACGATATTGGTCGGTATGATATCACATCGTGTGGTGTCTTTCCTGGTTTTGGAAGCATAATAACTTCCGCTATTTTCCATTGTTGCGGTATATATTCTAAACGAAATGCAGCATTAATCAAATGTGTTAATTTGACAATAGCATTATTGGGCAATTCTTTTAATATTTTCCCTGTTATAAGGTCATAACGGGGTGTTTTTTTGCTATCTATTTTATTTTTAACTAGCACACCCGGCCCGCTTCGCTGGGCACGCTAAAATAGAATAGATATGGTTTAGAACAGAAAAGATATGGTTTTCATATTATTTATTTTTTTATTCTTTATTCAAGCGCTTTGGCATAAAAAATATTTTTTGTTTTTGAGTAAATATAAAATATAAATTGAAAATCAGGAAAAAAGAAGATTGTTTTTGAATTTCAAATCAACGCAAATGAATAACTAAGAAACAATCGTCTTTTTTCCTGATCATCCATGAATTTTTCGTTTCAATTTATATGTTTTATTAAGCATTGGAGCTTTTTTAACCATTATCCATTTATATTTTTCAAAAAAAAAAACGAATCAATTTTTTTTTTCACGAACACATAACTTCATTTGAACATTCGAATTTCACATTAAATTCTCAAATTTCATAAGAAATTTTTCACTGTTCCAAAATCCAATCCAAAAAAATTCACAAAGAATTTTTACACTTTGCACTTACGTCTTCTCCTTATGGCATCCAAATCAAAAAGAAATATTGACACATTGTAACTCACACTGTCAATTTGACAGTTCAGTTCCGCCCCAAGCGTTAAAAAAGTAAACGACATTATGGCTGGTTCAAAAGAACGCTGTACCCGTTGCCAGTGTTCCGAATTACAACCAAACTATACGGAAATCATCTTCAATACCTACTTAACAATGTGTGTCACTTTGGTTTAATTCGGTGCAAAGACACAGCGGGTCCACGTTTTGGCATATATTTCGAGACCCTAGTCATCAATAGGTATGAAAATTACCCCGTATTAAAGCACTTATCAACAGCTTTCATTTGATACCCATATTGTTCATACACAACCAAAGCTTACCCGGGTCCACGTTTTGACCTATATCTCGAGACCCCATTCATGGAGCGGCATGAAAAATACTCTGTACTAAAGCATTCACCAACAGCTTAAATTTGATATCCATATTGTACAAACACATTCTAGGGTCCACGTTTTGGTCTCTATCTCGAGACCCTAGTCACGGAGCGGCATGAAGAATACTCTGAACTAAAGCATTCACCAACAGCTTCCATTTGATACCCATATTGTACATACACATCCGAAGGTTACCCGGGTCCACGTTTTGACCTATATCTCGAGACCCCAGTCACGGAGCGGCATGAAAAATACTCTGTACTAAAGCATTCACCAACAGCTTCCATTTGATACCCATATTGTACATACACATCCGAAGGTTACCTGGGTCCACGTTTTGACCTATGTATATCTCAAACCCTATCCACCAATAAGTACCCTATGTTACTTCTATCACTTCCAAAAACATGTGTACAAAGTTTCGTAATAATCGGTTGAGTAGTTTTGGCGTGAAAGCGTAACAAACAAACTTACATTCACATTTATAATATTAGTAGGGATAGTGCCCTTTACCTCATTAAAGGAAGTCAAGGGGATTTTATCGATTTTTTGTCGAATAGGATGAGGTATATTTTCTAACTCATCTCCTTCGTTAGGATGAAAAATGTTTTGAAGAACCCAATTATGTTAAAAAATATAATCACACAAAAAAAAAAGAATTAATAAGGAAATTAGACATTAGATATCAACGTTTGGGCTAATTATTCGATTTTGGTTTTTATGTTTCCCTACCGAGCGGAGAGTTGTCCACAAAGTAAATTTCTGCCAGGCGTGCATGTTAATGTTGCTGGCAAAGTCAAAAAATCGTTACTTTGAATTGCAATCGCTCGATGTGCCACCTTGTATGTTATGCATATGTGTATGTATGTATATATATTGATGCAAACGAGGAAGTTTTGTGAACCGACTGTCAATGATAGCGAACGATCCTGGATACTAAACCCTAAAGCAATTAATACTACCCTAAGTAACTTAAACAAAAACAACACGAACCCAATCCAGTATCAAACAAAGTTTTACGAAATTAAAGAGAAATACCACAACTATACCTTCATCTATACAGACGGATCTAAGATCGACAACAATACTGCATACAGCATAACCTCACCAAACGAAGTTATAAACATGTCAAACCTACCAAGCTATAACTCAACATACTCTGCAGAAATTATAGCCATATATGAAGCTTTAAACACAATAAAGAGCAAAACCAAAAACTTCGCAATATGTTCTGATTCCCTCTCGGCCCTCTACTCAATAGCAACCATATAGTACACTGCGATCACTACCCAACCACCATTAGAAACATTATGATAGCGAAATACCCTAAAATCAAACAAATTTGGGTGCCCGGGCACGCAACATAACCGAAAATGAGTTCGCTGACTACACCGCCAAACAAGCACATCAAACACCAACACTAATGACAGATAACTTCAACTTCACTGACATTAAGAAACATATAAAAAAACATTTTGATAACAAACAGCAGCAAACATGGACCTCAACCAATGACTGGTACCAACAGGTAAACCATACAAAAACCCACATAACGGACTTTATAAAAAATAATAAAAATAGGGTGACCCGACTAGACGTCATAAAGTTCGGGCGTCTTCGGCTAGGGCAACCCGGACGTAATATGCAACATACCCCATATCCTCCTTCATTGCCCACTATACACCGCCCGCAGGAGACAAATCTTCAGCAACTCAAACCCAATGACGCACCTATCTTCACCAACCTCCGATCCAATATCTTTAATAACCAAATTCCTTAAAATAGCCAACCTATACCATAGAATTTAAGACACAATACAAGAGCACTCCATATACACGGTTTAAGCGTAAGGCCTTGACGCTATCGCTTTATGTTACAATTAGCTTATAAGATTTACTCTTTAAGTCAATTTTTAAAATAAATAAATTAATAAATAGCGAACGAGAAGCCAAATAGTTCGACAGAGCACGCTTTCTGGGTCTACCGCTAGATGAGTTAGACGAAGACGACAGCAATATCCATTGACCTTCGGAAAACCTATGTATCCTGTTTTGGATTAAATTTTGTTATAAAGGGTTTTCCAATAAGAGGTGTTATTTTGATATTCAAAGAAAAATGCTACTTTTCAATATAATTGATCGGATGTTTATTTCATTATAAAGAGGAAGGTATGCCGTTATTAGTGGAAAATAACATCAGGGAGATAACCACCACGAACGACCACGCTTACAGGACAATATCCTTTTCATGTAGTTTTCCATAACCGAATTGCAAAGTGGCTGCTCTATGCTCTCGATAGCCTCACGAATTCCATCTTTGAGGTCTTGAATCGACCCTGGGCTGTTGGCGTAGACCTTCTCTTTCACGTGGCCCCAAAGAAAAAAATCATAAGGTGTTAAATCGAAATATCTCGGTGGCTAGTTGTGATCACCTCTTCGAGAGATAACAAAGGTCCAAAAATCTTGCGCAGAATCTTTCTCTCAAACACTCCAAGCGTCGCTTCATCGGATGTTGTCATCGTCCAAGATTCTGCGTCATATAGAAATACAAAATAATACGTACATATATATATATATAAATAACTGGCGCTTCCACTAGTTTTGGGTGTTTGGCCGAGCTCCTCCTCCTATTTGTGGCGTGCGTCTTGATGTTGTTCCACAAATGGAGGGACCTACAGTTTCAAGCCGACTCCGAACGGCGGTTATTGTGATGAGGAGCTTTTTCGTGGCAGAAATACACTCGGAACTTTGCCATTGCCTGCCGAGGGCGACCGCTGTTAGAAAAATGTTTTTCTTAATTTTTGGTCTTTCACGGAGACCCGAACCAACGTTCTGCGAATTCCGAATTGTAGTCACGCACCAACCCACTCGGCTACGGCGTCCGATAAAAATATCCCTTTAAATGTAATGTATGTGTCTGCACTGCTTGGTCGCTTTACAGACATACATAATACATACATAACAACTAGTGATTTTAGAACCACTTAAACAAGTCTACGCCATACATTAGAACTAGGGATTTTAGGTCCACTTAAACAACTCTACGCCATACATTAGAACTAGTGATTTTAGGACCACTTAAACAACTCTACGCCGTACATTAAAACTAGTGATTTTAGGACCACTTAAACAACTCTACGCCATACATAACAACTACTGATTTTAAGACCACTTAAACAACCAGAACCTGTTCTCATTGCTTCCATTCTTTTTATAAGCAACTAATCAATTTTATATGGCGATGCCTCAAGAATATCAATTTTTCGCATTAACTCCCTCTTTAGGCAGTCTGTTACTGGTACTAATTTTGGCTAATGCGCTCTGCCTCACTTTTCATGTAGTCCTGAACCATTATTGAATTCATGATCGATATCTACGAGAAACCAACGCTGTTATCACCGTCATAATAGTCGATATAGTAGTGATAAATCCTCATTGGCAATTGGTAATTAGTTCTCGTTCGTACTAGTTCCCAACCAGAAATTTCCTTCACTAATCCAAGTTTTCCCTGCAGGGTAGATTCGCCTTTGTTTGTCGATGAATGATTGATGCTAACAAAAAAGTTGTGCGTTCATTTGTTTTAAGTTGGATGCCGCTATGACACACACCAACACATCCTATTACTTGTCTTATCGAAATGCTTATGAAAAGTGTTGATATTCAATTTCTATCATGCAAATTTTAAAATATCAGAATAAATTTTATTCCAGTTCATTTACTTAGCTATGTTTCTGGATGTGTAAAAGTATGTAGGCAAGTAATCAATTCTGATAATCGCCGCCTAAAAGTATGTTAGCACCTTTTCTTTTGTCAACCTTTTATATATAATATACACCGCCAAAAATTTATATGGGGAATTATATCGGTGAATAGGTATAAATCAAAAACTCAGTGTTCTAAGGAGCATTTTTTTTTAATTACATAAGCAAGTATACCAAGGTCTAATATAAAGTTAATACATTTAATATGCATTTAAATTTCGCAAAAGTTTTGCTTTCTAGAATAAAATATAAATATATATATTCCGAGCATCTAAGGATCTCCTTCAGTTTTCGGCTCCCCGACGACTGTAGTGTCTTTCAGGCCGAACTGATGGCAATAACGAAAGCCGCGACACTGGTACAGTGTGATGCGATATCCGGAAATGACATCTACATTTTCACTGACAGCCAGGCGGCGATAAAATCCCTCACAAAACAGTCGACAATCTCCAAGGTAGCCATAAAATGCCGCACATCTCTTAACGAGATGGCTGAGTCATTTCGCCTAAGGATAATATGGGTTCCTGGCCATCGCGACATTGAGGGTAACTGTAGAGCCGATGAACTAGCGAGACTCGGCACCAAGTTGACCGAGGAGTACATAGACAATGAAATAGACATAACCTTACAAACAAGTAAGCTACTTATCTTTGAAGAAATCGTAAGGAAAGCAAACGAAAGATGGCGTAATGAAGCCACCTGCAAAATCGCCCATCAACTGTGAGTCGGTCAATGCTAAACGCACAGAATCTTTGCTAAGCCAAAGCAAGCACAGTCATAGCACACTGATTTCAGTCATTCAGTCTAATAGGTAGGCACGCCCAAATGATGGGTGTGCAAGCACACGACTTCTGTAGAAGTTGTCTTGATGAGGAAGAGACAATCTTACACCTGCTGCGCCATCCTGCTCTATCCAAACGGAGATTTGCTACAATATTCTAGGCAGACACTTTTTTAACGAATTGGAAGATCTCAGTTCCGCAGAAATAGGGAAAGCTCCCCACGCGGCATCACAATGGGCTATGAGCCTGAGTTTGTCCCACAGGACATCCGCTTCAACCTAACCTAACCCAACCTAGACGAAAATGGCTCGAGAACATTATTGAAGATCTCTGAAGATATATTAGTTATATTCAATACGGGAGACTCTAGACCCGTGGTTGGCAACTAAGTCATAAATCTGCTTCTGGCTACAAAACACTTCTAACTCCAATACTGCAGGCTAGTAAAAAAACGAAAAACAAAAAATGTTTTATATATAATAAATTAAAAGGGGTCGTTTTAAAAAAGTTACCTTGGTGATCACATAGATACATATGTTGCGGGGCTGCGAGATTTCTGCAATCCCTACTCTACTTTCAAATGCCATTGAATCATTCCGATCTTTGGGCAAACATCCCAAGCTCGCAAAGTCTTATGTGTCTCGGGTGTTTGGCTGAGCTCCTCCTCCTATTTGTGGTGTGCGTCTTGATGTTGTTCCACAAATGGAGAGACGTACAGTTTCAAGCCGACTCCGAACGGCAGATGTTTTTATGAGGAGCTTTTTCATGGCAGAAACGCACTCGGAGGTTTGCCATTGCCGTTCTCTCTGTGAATTCCGAATGGTAGTCACGCAACAACCTATTCGGCTACAGCGGTCGCCAAAGTCTTAGTCTTCCTGACTGCCGGGTATATCGTAATTAGTTTAATGTCTCGCCAGAGAATTTTTAAGAGCCTCTGTAAATGTCTTGTTCTCCGTTAAGTGAATATGAATATGTGCCATATTCTGCAGGTGTTCCTGGGGTTTTTCATTTAATTTCATTGACAATTTGAAGAGATTGTAGGATTTTCTGATGAAAATATTCCATGGATATTCGACTTTGCTGAACATAGTTTGCGCTACTCGTTAATGCTATAAGGGGCCTAGATTATCTAGCTCTGAGGGGCCTAGTCGTGCTTACCAGTTCTGGCGAGATGCAACTTGCAAAGGCGTACGCCATGTTTGTTTGAAGAAGAATTGGCGACCTACCGAAAATGAGGGAAATTAATGCAAACTAAGCAATGAACAGTAATGATATTTCTAACGAAATAATTAATGTACTCGTATTTCGAATTTCTGTCAAATAATACTCAGTCAAATTTAATGCCGGTTAATCGAGAAATAACCTTAAACAAACTTAAACAAACTTCACTGCTAATTGTCTGACTCTGTAAATGGGTAGACTAATTTTCAAAAGACTATTACATCTTAGTAAATGTCGATATAAGTCAGAATTTCAGAAGTTTTGGTTAACAAGTCGATTATCGTAAAGTAGATGGCAACAATTTTGGTGTGGTTAACTCAAACGAGAAAGTAAGAATTCGTGGCTTTAATGAAAACAGCGAAATTACATTATCAAAAAGTTATCAATTATTTGGCTTATAATTTATCACGTTATGAGGAGGTAATGAGCTCTCAAGAAGTGAATCGATGTTCGCTCCGAGATATGGACAATCCTTACATTTGGCTCAGAGGAGTTCCAAAAACTGCTCCGATTAACTCCAGACTTGAAGACCTCTGAAGACCTAATATCTCAGGGTTCCAGAAAAACAGTGATTTCGATCGAAAAACAGGTACATCTTTTAATCTTCAAACTTATTCAATTCTAAATTTTGCTTTTATATTTGTAGGAGTTAGCTGCATGACGATTTTTTGTAACTGGATGTTATGAACAATCCGTAGGTGAGCAATGAGGAATATCCTTTACTCAGGTCGTCCGTTAGTCAAAGCATATGCCAAAAGTATTAAGTAAACGTTAAATTCAAATAAATATTTATATTAATTTACTTGCTTTGAGCAAATATAATTGAAGAAAACACTCAAAGTTGAATTTAACTGCTTGGCTAGTATGCTTAGTGTTAGTTAACATATGTATGTATGTAAGTTTGTGAATCGTACAATTGTTAGTGCGAACGGCAAATCTATACTAATATTATAAGAGTTGTTTGTTTGTAACGAATAGGCTCAAAAACTACTGGACCGATTTTAAAAATTCTTTCACCATTAGAAAACTACATTATCCAGGAGTAACATGGATTACATTTTATTTTGGAAAAAAATAGGGTTCCGTAAGATATTTGGAATTTTCGGACACAAACTGAAAAAAATCTTATATATAAAATAAAGTGAACTTTTTGTGTGTGTTCGCTAACCGGCCGTGTCTGCACCGAATTAAACCAAACTTACACACATTGTTAAGAAGGTATTGAAGAGGGTTTCCGTATAGTTTGGTTACCTATTGGTGGATAGGGCTCGAGATATAGGTCAAAACGTGGACCCGGGTAACCTTCGGATGTGTATGTACAATATGGGTATCAAATGGAAGCTGTTGGTGAATGCTTTAGTACAGAGTATTTTTCATGCCGCTCCGTGACTGGGGTCTCGAGATATAGGTCAAAACGTGGACCCGGGTAACCTTTGGTTGTGTATGTACAATATGGGTATCAAATGAAATCTGTTGATAAGTGCTTTAATACGGGGTAATTTTCATACCTATTGATGACTAGGGTCTGGAAATATATGCCAAAACGTGGACCCGCCGTGTCTTTGCACCGAATTAAACCAAACTTACACACATTGTTAAGTAGGTAATGAAGATGATTTCCGTATAGTTTGGATACCTATTGGTAGATAGGGTCTCGAGATATAGGTCAAAACGTGGACCCGGGTAACCTTCGGATGTGTATGTACAATATGGATATCAATTGGAAGCTGTTGGTGAATGCTTTAGTACAGAGTATTTCTCATGCCGCTCCGTGACTGGGGTCTCAAGATATAGGTCAAAACGTGGGCCCGAGTAACCTTCGGATGTGTATATACAATATGGGTATCAAATGGAAGCTGTTGGTGAATGCTTTAGTTCAGAGTATTTTTCATGCCGCTCCGTGACTAGGGTCCCGAGATAGAGACCAACACGTGGACCCTAGAATGTGTTTGTACAATATGGATATCAATTGGAAGCTGTTGGTGAATGCTTTAGTACAGAGTATTTCTCATGCCGCTCCGTGACTGGGGTCTCGAGATATAGGTCAAAACGTGGGCCCGGGTAACCTTTGGTTGTGGATGTGCAATATGGGCATCAAATGAAAGCTGTCGATAAGTGCTTTAACGTGGGGTAATTTTCATACCTATTGATGACAAGGGTCTCGAAATATATGCCAAAACGTGGACCCACCGTGTCTTTGCCCAGCGAAGCGGGTCGGGTTTGCTAGTATTGTATACAACAGCACTTTTGGTCGACTGGCTTACATAAGTTTTTCAATTTCCTGCTGGGTATTTTCTTTATCACAATACATTCCAAATCATCAAAAGTAATGTATGTACAACGAAAACGCTCTCATTAATATGCATACATAAATAATTCTATACTTTGGCACTGGGTGTACACGAAGATTTTTCTAACACTTTTGCACTCTCCCATGGGCATACGAACTTACATACGTATATTCATACATACATATCTACATATGCATGTACCTATGAGCGCTTATTTCAGCTAGCACGTTTTTTCTTTTCATCTTTTAACAGGCACACTTCATACTCCAAATATGTAGCAACATTTAGATATATTTATCCATGTTTACATATGTAGGCACATACATACACACACATATGCACATATCAATGTTGGTTAATGTCGCCAATACACTCGTATTAGCATTTGTATTTACGTACATACATGCGTGCATATTTACATATCATTTACATGTGTTTATGTTTGCGGTTGAAATAAATATAAAAACGCTTTGAATTTAATATGTAACAACAAATACTGATAAATAACATGGCATCGCACAACATTATATACAAAACATACAAGCCATCGGAACAGGCAAACAGCAATGCACGACTAGTTGCCGTCGGTCGATGTCGTTCATTTTGTTGGTGGTCATCAACATCAGCAACCAGCAACTAAACAAAAACACGATGTTATTTAGCTATAAACATATGTAAGTACATCATAAATGCAAATTTAAATGACGGTAATGAAAGAGAGCCGAACGAGTGACTTACATACGAGCATTCAGATACAGGCAACATATAGGCGGCGAAAAAGTACGAGAATAGGTACGAGCACAGCGAGAGCGCACCAACAGCCGTGGTAAAGTAGTATGAATTGATGACTGTGCGTATACACATGAGCACATATTGCAGAGCCTAGATTTGTACAGCAGACAAAATTCAAACATTTATATGCACATGCATACACACATAGATGTAGATATCTCTTTTGAACACAAGTTATTGTAGATATACTTTTACATTCACTGATATACTTTGAAGAAATCAGCGGCTGCTGAGAACAGGTTAAATTATCGTAAGATGTGTGAGTGAATTAGAAAAAAGAATATATTGGAAACTCGCACTTCATTCCCTCTCCCGCGAAATTAATTACTTTCTTTTTCTTACTGTACATACCATATTGACATTAAAATAGGTACGCTGCGTTTATCTATCGACAATTTGTTATTGAAATTTGCTTTTTTTAAATGGCATCATCGCCGCGTTGTCAATTTAAAAAAGGGATTTAATAGACTGACTCGTTATATTAAGTTGCGTTATTGGTTGCAAAGTACAAACATTTTGTTGTAAATGCCCATAAGCCCAAAAAATCCACAGAACGACGTAGTGACAAAAAGAAAACGGCTGACACTGCTGATAATTTCGTGGCGACTTTTGCCAAGAGGCATCCTTTTAAGTCATTAAAGACCATTGCAGCTGAAATCAACAACGCAGAACTGTATGACGTCGATTGTGCAACATGAACCTGCCAGGTAGATATAGAAGGCACTTTATGTAACTCTGTTGAAGCAAGCAAATTTAAAGAATAGGAACAATTTTGCTCAAGAGCACAAGTCATTGTGTGGACCAGAGGGTATGAAAAATGGGTATGGTATAGCATACTTTGGAGCAATGAATGAGCAAAAATAAATTTATTTGCAAAGGATGCTGGGTGGAATGTCAGAAATTCTAAAGCACAAGAATTTTTACCATAGATGCCTAGATGTGAAACTCTTTCATTTTGAGAGAGAGTGGAAATTAAAAGTTCCCAATTATTGTTTAAAAAATACCCAATTCATATTTCTACTGGTGTTGCAATATTGGCGAATGTTATAAAAAATGCACATCATTCAGCGTTCGCACGAGAAAAAGAGTTTCACATCTAGTCATCTATGGTTCTCACCGCGGTTAAAAAAGAACACAGTCAAGCGCGGTGGCGTCAACATAATGGCTTGGGGATGCTTCTTTTGATATGGAGTAAAACCTATTCACCTCATCTATACTAATATTATAAAGAGGAAAACTTTGTTTGTTTGTTTGTTTGTTTGTTTGTTTGTTTGTTTGTTTGTAACGAATAGGCTCAAAAACTACTGGACCGATTTTAAAAATTCTTTCACCATTCGAAAACTACATTATCCAAGAGTAACATGGATTACATTTTATTTTGGAAAAAAATAGGGTTCCGTAAGATATTTGGATTTTTCGGACACAAACTGAAAAAAATCTTATATATAAAATAAAGTCAACTTTTTGTGTGTGTTCGCTAACCGGCCGTGTCTGCACCGAATTAAACCAAACTTACACACATTGTTAAGAAGGTATTGAAGATGGTTTCCGTATAGTTTGGTTACCTATTGGTGGATAGGGCTCGAGATATAGGTCAAAACGTGGACCGGGGTAACCTTCGGATGTGTATGTACAATATGGGTATCAAATTGAAGCTGTTGGTGAATGCTTTAGTACAGAGTATTTTTCATGCCGCTCCGTGACTGGGGTCTCGAGATATAGGTCAAAACGTGGACCCGGGTAACCTTTGGTTGTGTATGTACAATATGGGTATCAAATGAAAGCTGTTGATAAGTGCTTTAATACGGGGTAATTTTTATACCTATTGATGACTAGGGTCTGGAAATATATGCCAAAACGTGGACCCGCCGTGTCTTTGCACCGAATTAAACCAAACATACACACATTGTTAAGGAGGTATTGAAGATGGTTTCCGTATAGTTTGGATACCTATTGGTAGATAGGGTCTCGAGATATAGGTCAAAACGTGGACCCAGGTAACCTTCGGATGTGTATGTACAATCAAATGGAAGCTGTTGGTGAATGCTTTAGTACAGAGTATTTTTCATGCCGCTCCGTGACTGGGGTCTCGAGATATAGGTCAAAACGTGGACCCGGGTAACCTTTGGTTGTGTATGTACAATATGGGTATCAAATGAAAGCTGTTGATAAGTGCTTTAATACGGGGTAATTTTTATACCTATTGATGACTAGGGTCTGGAAATATATGCCAAAACGTGGACCCGCCGTGTCTTTGCACCGAATTAAACCAAACATACACACATTGTTAAGGAGGTATTGAAGATGGTTTCCGTATAGTTTGGATACCTATTGGTAGATAGGGTCTCGAGATATAGGTCAAAACGTGGACCCAGGTAACCTTCGGATGTGTATGTACAATCAAATGGAAGCTGTTGGTGAATGCTTTAGTTCAGAGTATTTCCATCAGCTCCCTGACTAGGGTCTCGAGATAGAGACCAAAACGTGGACCCTAGAATGTGTTTGTACTATATGGTTATCAAATGAAAGCTGTTGATAAGTGCTTTAATACGGGGTAATTATCATACCTATTGATGACTAGGGTCTCGAAATATATGCCAAAACGTGGACCCGCCGTGTCTTTGAACCGAATTAAACCAAACTTACCCACATTGTTAAGTAGGTATTGAAGATGATTTCCGTATAGTTTGAATACCTATTGGTAGATAGGGTCTCTCAAATTGAAACTGTTGGTGAATGCTTTAGTACAGATTATTTTTCATGCCGCTCCGTGACTGGGGTCTCGAGATATACAGGGTAGGCCATTTAAAGCGGGCCCATTTGTTTCTGAAAAAAAACATTGAAAAAAACATTTTTTTTTGTGTTGATATGAAAAATCATTTATTTTGATTCAAGGAGATTTGTTCCAGCTAGTTTTTGAAAATGATATCCTTCAAATGTTTGCCTCTGGCCTTGATGGCCAAATGTGTCCTTTTTTCGGCGTTTTCCATGGTTTTGGCCAATATTTCGGCCGGTATGGCGGCGATTTCGCGTCGGATATTGTTTTTAAGTTGAGTTAGAGTCCTTGGCTTGTTGATGTATACCTTGGATTTCAGATAACCCCACAAATAAAAGTCCGGTGGCGTCAAATCTGGTGATCTCGGTGGCCACGGAAAATCACCATTTTTCGAAATCAACCTTCCAGGGAACAATGGCTTCAAAAAATCGATTGTAGCGTTTAATTTTTGTGCCATTTGAATTTTGTACGGAAACATTTTCAAATCGATGCGAATTATGCGCCTGAGTGTTGTCCTGGCGATGCCTAATTCCTGAGAACGACGATAACTCGATGTTCGCGGAGCCTCCTCAACACTGGCTCGTACAGCCTCGATATTTTCAGCAGAACGTCGTGTACGTTGTCTGGATGCGTGGCTGGTATTGCTGAGACTACCGTGGTTAATAAATTTTGCGTATAAACGCTGTAAAGTGCTTTTGGATGGCGCACTTTTAACTTTATTTTTTTTTTAAACGCACGTTGAGTTTTCACAATTGAGAAGTTATTTTGGATGTAAAGCTGAATTATTTCAGCGCGTTCTTTTGGAGTGTACTGCTCCATGGTAAAAATTGTCTTGGACTGACGCTTCCAACGCGCTATGTCATTAGTCGATCTGACGTTCCTGTCAAAAGTTATAGGGTTGCCCGATGGGCCCGCTTTAAATGGCCTACCCTGTAGGTCAAAACGTGGACCCGGGAAACCTTTGGTTGTGTATGTACAATATGGGTATCAAATGAAAGCTGTTGATAAGTGCTTTAATACGGGGTAATTTTCATACCTATTGATGACTAAAGTCTCGAAATATATGCCAAAACGTGGACCCGCCGTGTCTTTGCACCGAATTAAACCAAACTTACGCACATTGTTAAGTAAGTATTGAAAATGGGTTTCGTAAAGTTTGGTTGTAATTCGGAGCACTGGCAACGGGTACAGCGTTCTTTTGAACCAGCCATAATGTCGCTTACTTTTTTAACGCTTGGAGCGGAACTGAACTGTCAAATTGACAGTGTGAGTTACAATGTGTCAATATTTCTTTCTGATTTTGATGCCATAAGGAAAAAACGTAAGTGCAACATGTACAAATTGTTTGTGAATTTTTTTGGAGTGGATTTTGGAACAGTGAATAATTTCTTACAAAATTTGAGAATTTAATGTGAAATCCGAATGAAATTATGTGTTCGTGGAAAAAACAATTTTTTTCGTTTTTTGTTTTTGAAAAATATAAATGCTTAATAAAACATAAATTGAAACGAAAAATTCATGGATGATCAGGAAAAAAGACGATTGTTTATTCATATGCGTTGATTTGAAATTTAAAAACAATCTTCTTTTTTCCTGATTTTCAATTTATATTTTATATTTACTCAAAAACAAATAGAAAAACAAAAAATATTGTTTATGCCAAAGCGCGTGAATAAAGAATAAAGAAATAAATAATATGAAAACCATATATTTTCTGTTCTAAACCATATCTATTCTATTTTAGTGTGCCCAGCGAAGGGGGCCGGGTTTGCTAGTTACCAATAAAAAGGGTAAATTTAGTTACAAGGACCTATTCAAGAAGTGATGCCACCATTTGCTTAGGAGAATATGCCAATTGGGGTCTTTTTATGCAATATAATGACCCAAAACACTCCTCAATGTTACTACGTGAATGGTTTTTATCAAATAATGTTAAAGTTATAGATTGCCCAAACCAGTCACACGTCTTAAACCCCATTGAAAACCTGTGGGGAGTTTTAATTAAGCGAATCGCGAAAATATTGGGTGTAAAAAATTTCTTGAATACCTCAATAGGAACGGAATTTTGATGCCTTGGCCCGGTGCGAAGTCGCATAATATTGTGTTGGCAAATACGAAAGCCGCAGATGGCTCATGTTTCTTCCACTTTGTTGCATCTCTGCCATGGAAAAACATTTCAGCATTTGGTTCTGCCGCAGCCGTCATCGATTCATTCAATTTCTTTATCGCTGTCAATTATTTCATTTGGCTCGATTATTTTTTCTTGATCAATATCAGATGTACCTTCTTCAGGCAATTAATCACCACCAACAATTGAACATCGTTAACTTCATCTGTACTTTCACGACGAATATCAGTATTAGTATATATTAATCAACTACGAGTGTTTCTTCCACGAGATTTTGTGTTGTGAATGAACTCCTTTTCATCGCTCATTATGATGCTTTATTTTGTGCGTAAATAACTTTATATTTGGCACTACAGTTTTAAGTGTTCAACGTACTCAAAAAAGAACAAAGAAAGGAGACAAAAACCGGTTTATACATGTGCTGGTAAGTTAACTGACCGTAAAACTTAGTTATTTTTATCCTCTTCGAGGATCCTTTTTAAAAGGTTATATCCATAAATGAACAAAAAGTTAAATTTTAGGAAGCTGAAGTCGTTAGCTATAATAGAAATATGTTAAATCCCGTCCAAAGTGGAAAAAGGTCTTGCCAGCGTAGGCTTAAAAACATAAAACACTGAGAGTATAGATCTTCTACTCTCTGGGGACTGTACTTACATACAGTTAGTAACATTAATAAGTGTACAGGAGCCTGATTTATGGAATTGTTAGACGCTAACGCTTCCTTAATATTTCAAAATATTTTACACATAGTAATTTTGTACTGGGATAAGCTTTCATATACGCCTTAATTTAGCTGTAAATTTTAGGTACCGTTTCCACGCTATGCTTTGTATTTGTTGCCAGCGAAATTTATGTCACAAAAGTTAGTATACAGAAAACGATTGTTCAGTTAGCATAACATTTATTTTTACGTATTGATTACAAAAGTTCAAGCAATTAAAAGGAAATAATTTAAGTGAGTATAAAAATTTAGGGAAATACGTTTTGTATTAATTTTTGCGACATTTGTAGTAATAGCACCAAGAGGAAAAGAGTTTCTGATGATTTAAGAAAACTGATTATAAAATATCACAAGGAACATAAATCATTGCGAGAAATCGGTCGTTTGATAGATAGGAGTTTTGCTACAGTTCAAAAGATTGTGAATAAATATAAAAGTGCGGGAAGCACCACTAATATAGAGCGTTGTGGGCGTCCGCCGCTCTTAAGTCCCAGAGAAAAAAGCTTAGTCGTACGGAAAATCAGGACAAACCCCAAAATAAGTGCCCCCAAATTGAAATCTGAAGTTGAAAATGAGACTGCAATACAATTTAGCACCCAAACTATTCGCCGGGTTTTGCATAGTGCTGGTTATCATGGGCGCAATGTTAGGAAAAAGCCCTTCGTGAGTAGTGTCAATCAAAGTAAACAGATTTCATTCGAAAAAGGTTATGAAAAATATGACCAAACATTTTGGAACCAAGTCATATTTTCTGATGAGTGGAAGTTCAGTATTTGTGGATCTGATGACAGTGAAAAAGTTTGGAGAAAAGTTAATACGGAATTGGATCCAAACAATATGACCAGTGCATGGAGGGGGCTCTGTGATGGTTTGGGGATGTATGGCTGCGAACGGGATTGGAAATTTGTTATTTATCAAAATATTATGGACCGATATGGTTATTTAAATATTTTGAAAAATAATTTAAAAGAAAGCGTTACGAAATTGGGACTTGGAGGAACGTCCAACATTGTACGAGAGTGGATGTTATACAATGCGCCAAAACAGCTGAAAACACCGCCACAGTCCCCGGATACCAACCCAATCGAACATTTATGGGGGCATTTAAAGCGACAAAATTTAGAGATAAGGAACAACTGAAAAACGTCCTTCAAGAGGAATGCAATAAAATACAACCATCTGTAACTGAAAACTTTGTGAAATCAATGCCATCACGACTTAAAGCGATTGTAAAGTCTACCAAATACTAGGATTTGATTTTAATTATGTTTTAGATGTCACAAATTAATAATATGATGAACTGTATACTTACTTTTGATACACGAATTTTTATAAAGTTTAATATAAAAAGCTATAACTTTGATCCTTTTTAAAATTGTGTCTTTATTTAGATTAAATATGATTTTTGTATTTCATTCATGTAAATAAAACAGAATTTTGTTATAACTTAGGTTGTTTGAAGGAATCGATTGGGGGAAAATTGAAAACGTGTCCGGTGTATACTTACTTCTGTTACTAACTGTATGCTAATTTAGATGAAACGGAAATCATAGGAAGTGTCAGAAATGCAATTAACCCAACATATTTAATATCTTATTGTTAATGTATTTTTAATTACGAATACAGAATTTTGGGAATACTTTAGCTTTTTTCTCATTCTCTGCCCCTAACGCAAAGTTACTATGAATGAAAAATTATTGCGTACAATTTGATTTTCTTTAAAATATCGCTACAGACATTTTGAAGAAAACATCTGGGAGAAAATGTCTTTCGAAAGATTAAGCAGGAAAGACCCTACCTCACTTTATGCCAGCTTATTCTATTATATGGTTACGTTTCAGAAAAAACTTATGCAGAAAAACACAGTGTTGCGTATCGAGTTGGTACAAGATGTAATTGCTAATCGGTTAAAAGGCTTAATAGCTACAAATAATTTACCGCATATAAATCATGCAAATCTGAATAATGACCGGAAAAAGTAGATTAATTGCGACAACTTTCCTGAAAAAATATTATGCAATTAAATCACAGTTCTGTATAAACATGACTTGATAACCATAAAAGATTTAGTTTCCCATTTGAATGTTGTTGGATACGACGTGTGCTCGAATAGTCGTTTGTAAAGGCAAGAAAATCGACAGCGTGAGAAAAAGTGTTCAGAAGTGAGTTGAAAAAGCCACCAATCTGAAAGTGAACATATTTGTGGATTACTATTTGCTAACTCCCAATAGAAAGCATTATTCTATAAAGTTTTAGCTTTCTGGCTGTTAGCCTCTGGAAGCCCCTAAGATATCTCAATGGTAAAATTATCTCCATAGATTGGGTCGATAGATTGAGACGAAAATTGAGGATTGTGTAGTCAAAAAGGAATTAGAAATAATATTTCCATTAAACAAACACTCAATATGTAAATTAAAACTGTTTTTCCCACAAGAATGTGCAAGCTGCGGGCCGTTTTCTGCAAGTAACCACTAATGTCCTCTCAAAAGTTTGTTAAACTCAACGGCCGATTTGTTTAAAGTTTGGTTGAGATGCATTTTAAAATTTTTATCAAAATTCGAAGTGAAGTGAAGGGATGCAAGCAAAGAGCACTTGGTTTTGCTCATCGTCATTATCAGCGTCATGAATAATGGATATTTATAGATGAATATTTATGGATGAAATAGCAAATTTATCTCTGTGGCATATTCAGAAGACAATAACGTCCGTCTTCTCCTAAGTGCACGCGGATTTAAATACAAATTATTAAAATATTTTCACTGACTATAGGTCTAAGCTTTAATACTTGCACTGGTTCATGGTGGTTGGTGAGAGTTTAGTGTTACTATTCGGCTGTACTGAGCTGCTAAACACTGAATCGGGCAACAGAGATACCAGCTCTCGAAAGATGTCTGGAACTCCATTTTCGATAAATCCATCATAGCCGTCTTCGATTTTTCCAATACTTCCTTGCGGCTGTTAAAAGGCGTTCTCCGTAGTGGCGGAGGCGGCCGCCGTAGTCGAATAGTTAGTGCGTGATTACCATTCGGAAGTACGTAGGTTGTCGGCCAAACTCGAGTAAGCCGTTACCCTGCCAATTAAGAAGAAGAAGAGATTCAAATCTTCGTTGGAATGATAGTACATTTGTTGCAATCGCTAGTTTTAAGGCATTCAGCCGGGACTAGACTATACATCATATTATTTTAATAGTTTAATTACTTTATGAATGATGATTTGCTTCCACGTAATGCTTGCGACTTATTGTTAATCTCTTCATCGAAATCATGAGATTAAGTAAAATCCCAGAAGCTCAAGTGTGGAGAAATGGTGTTTTAAGCTTTCGTTAAGAAAAGTTTGTAAACAAGGAGGGCAAATTAAAAACCAATCCTTACAATACGAAAAACTAGTTCGGTTTGTTGCCAGACAAAACCAAGAGATTGGCTAGCTTCTCTCAGCAGAAAAATGAGAGAGTTTAACATATCTATGGCGGCAGTTAAAACCTGCTTTTTCCAAAAAATTCCATAATTCTTTCATGGAGTCTCACATGAGACTTAAAACTCACCCAATTAATGAACTGAAAACCTTATGGACTCATGCCTGATTCATGTCGCCAACTCTTTCGGGCTCATGAAAAGCACCACTGAATTTATGCAGGCCTACCTATTAGATTAGATTAGATTTGTGGGGGTTGGACAAGTCCAAGCACTCGGTCAGTAGACCATTGTACTACACCCGTATAGATATCAGTAGAAAGAATAGAGATAGGAAAGATAAAAAGTGGATGGTAAGACGGATAAATTAGTATGAGGCCACTCTTCCATTCATTGATGAATTTTAAGAGATCCGGAAGAGGAAGAGTATGAACTTTATCCATACTCAGTATATCGCAACCCAATATCCTAAGTCTGATTCTGGCAAACGCAGGGCAGCTACAGAGAAAATGCTCTGCAGTGTCGTTATTCTCAAGACAGGGTAGGCATATCGGGCTGTCTACGACCCCCATGGTAGCCATATGCTGACCACAGACGTTGTGCCCTCTGATTACGCCCACCAGTACTCTCAGGTCCTTTCTGCCGAGTTTTAGGAGAAAGCTCGCTGTTTTCCTGTTTGGTTCTTTCACAAAGCACTTGGCTACTCTGCACGTGTTCAACTCAGACCAACGATCTCTGTGGGCAGGCCTCATGAAGTCGTCAATCCATAGCTAAATCGATGCGGAATTGACACCTAGAAAGGGTTTAGCGCCTAGTGGCATACTTGCAGAGCCTTCATTTGTCAATTTATCAGCTATCTCGTTCCCTGCAATACCACAATGTCCAGGCACCCAAATAAGACTAGCTTTGTTGTGTTTTGCAATACTGTTCAGTTTTGTCTTACATTCACCGACTAACTTCGAAGAGCAGCGTGGGTTAGCAAGGGCTTTCAGTGCAGCTTGACTGTCACTACAAATTCCAATACTGTTGCCCCGCCACTTTTTCTCAATTAGCCAGTACGCCACATTCAAGATGGCATAGACTTCCGTAAGGAATACCGTGGCCATCTGTCCTGTGGCATAGGAGTACTTAGTGTCTTCATGCAGATCCGCTTCCATCACTGGTTTTCGATTCGTTGATGTAGAAAGTGTGCTGATATCCAGTTATTAGGTTCTCTGCACTTAACCATTGATCTCTGTCTGGGATAAAAACATCCTTCCTACCGAAGCTAACGACAGGCACCCGATTGTCCACCGGCTTCGCGATCAGTGTGCACCGCTCCGACAACTGGTGGTATATCTGACAGTGGCCAGGGCTTACTTCATTTCCCCAGACTCCTTTTAACTTGAGCCTGTACGCCGCCTTCATTGCTTCCTTTCGAATTTGAAGATCTAGAGGTTGTAAGATCAGAATAGCATTAAGGGCATCATCAGATGTCGTACTCATGGCACCTGTGATGGACTTAACTCTGGGTTACACTAATAACCACTATCTCCCTCTTCTCCCTTCTATTGGGCCAACTCTACCTACGTTTATCACTTATAATTACAGCTATAAAATCAATTTACTGAATACTAAATAATGCATTTAAAGTAAATTAAATATATGAATGTATGCACATTTGTTGAAGTAAAGTTATGGAACACTCTCCACGTGTTTTCGATCTGCCAGTAATGATTTATTGAGTCTGAAAAAAAAAATATTTTCTTCAGTTGCCTCAGTCGCTCCTCGGAGCAGATATTTGCAAACGTCGAAACGCATGTTGCCATGAAATAGTAAATTCTCCTTCTTGAAAAAAGTTACTCATAAAAACCAACTACCGGTCGAGGCGACAAAAAATCGTAGGTTAGAACATTAATAGAGTAATCAAGATGTTGAGCGAATAACAGAGAATAATTTTGTTCGAATTCTACGCTCTTCTGAAAAATTTAAAATTTTGAGCTATCCTTCGTGCATGTAATTTTTTTGCCACCTCAAGTTGATCGACCCTAATGTAGAGACATTCATCAATCAAGTAGAAGGGAAACCAGTTTTAAGTTGTTGTTTAATATAAATAACGTAAATTGTTACTGTTATCATTGTTATTGTTGTTAATTGATTTATGCTGTTATCACTGCTGATATGACAATGGGTGTCGTATAAATTGAACTGTAACTGATAGGTCACAGATCGGGTACAAAACAGTCAGGCATTGCAACAGCAATAAATTTAAAAGGGCTCGCTATTCGGACTCAGGTACAAATAATTGGTGATACATATGTACATATGTACACATGTATTTGCATGAATTAGGGATGCTACGAATGTGGAAGTTTAAAAATTTACGAATGCGAATGCGGATATCAAATATTGAAAAAAAATTGTTTGATAAATGAGAAAATGGAAAAGTTGCAAATTTTTATAAAAAAGTAATCAATTCATATTGCTTATATAAACTTAAAATATTTTCGAAAATGTGTTATTCCACATCCAAATGCAAAATCATAAATTATTCTATAGACACCAGCTCAATTCTTGCTCTGGTATTAAAAAGCCGATGATATTGCTGCCACTAAGTGTTCGCTCACATGAAAATATATCTCTCAAATTACCACCCCAACAATAAGAAACATAAAACACCTCTGTCACCTTTGTCACCTCTCGTATCCTAGTAAAACAACTTTAAAAGGTTATTCGCTTTATAATTATTAGGCTACTGCGCACTGCAATCAACGGAGATCTATTGTGCAGAGCCTGCTAAGGTACTCCATATTTGAAGGCTTTTTAAAAATTTTAACACATTCTGGGGTTTATTGTTCCATGAGTTATACCTATGAACGCCCGCAAGACCAACTTATTGGTGTAGCCTTTTTCTGAAGGTCATTTACAAAGGATGTGCTCTGAATTTTTAGTGAATTATTTAGTGTTTACTTCACAGAATTAACAGATGATGGTTCCAGAGAGATATCTTAGGCTACGATGGCCTGCTAAGTAACCAGTTAAAAGTCTTAAGTTTTCTCCTAAGCAAAAGTCGCTTATCAGAAAATCCTCTGTCTGGCGTTAGGAATGGTTTCGCTTATCGCTGACCGATAGAATTTCGCCAGTGTTCCACGAATTTATTCTCCTCCACCAAAAATTTCTTAATGTTACGCTTTGTAAGTCGACAAAGAGGCTCAGTACCAATTAGATGCATTCTTGCTTCTTTTTTAGCCATTTTCCAGCCATTTCATTTCCCTCATATACCTCATGTCCCGCAACCCAACCTAAGGCTCCTTAAAGATGTCAAGAAAGCTAGTCATTTACCATTTTTGAGGTGATTACAGTTGATAGAAAGGCTTTCGAAACCTGCTTGACTCTCTGAATGTATGTAAATGTGGGGTATTCCCATTTTCCCATGGAGATAATTACATACATCCCAATTGCATGTATTTCTACCTGGAAGATTTGTTGGGCAAAAACCCATTGGAATCGAATTTTTGAACTTAGGCCAATTGATTTTCACCCCTGTTCTGCCAACTTCTAATTTCGACCCACCAGTAAACCATATCTCGTGGCTAGGTTTGAAGGTGATAGAATTATTTCTCCAGGCCGTACGTTTAGAAATTGAAAGTTCCTGAAGAAAATGGATTTGAAGAGGATTATGTCCGGATAAAGAATAGAACTACGTCGAATCTTTTCTCAGATCTTTATTTGTCCTTTCATATCTTAATTTTTAAGATCGGAGCGGCCTTCAAATCTGAAATGAGTGTCTTTTGCAATTATAGGAAGCGGTGCTCTGCATAAGGCTTCAAAAATGTTACTCAACATGAATAATTATGAAAGATGGTGACTCCAGGATCAACTTTGCTGAAAACGGTACTAGTCCAGAGGGACACTTTTTTTTTTTTTGCGGAGGGTTAAATTTTAGACTTTTGGCGAAAATGCGATGTGCTTTTTAAACTTCTTCGAGAGGAGTTGAGCCAAAGTAAGCTGGATGCATCGTTGACATGATTTTTTAGCCACTGTTTTTGAGCTATGGCAAATTGCTTCGTTATTTCAGTGAAAATGCATTAGAAAGGCTGTGAGATGGTAAAGGTATTCTAAAATATTTAAAGCAGATAATTTTATTGGTGGCCACCAAGGGCATTTATGCGGGATAAAAGAGGTAAAGCTCCAAGACGCCTCCTCAGAAGGACAGTAACTTTCTCGCTTTTGTGCTAGAAGATCCATACGGATGGTTCCGCTGATAACTAAAACCGCTGTTTCTGATACTGTTCTGTATAAAGAAACCACTCTGAGAACGCAGGTATGTTGCACAGATAGTAAAGTTTTTCGCCGACATTGCACCCGCTATGCGAATCTATCCATATTTCGCATCCTTATAGAACAATTGAGTTCGTCGTGCTCATTAAAAGTTTTCGCTTACTCCGAGTTGGACCTCCAAGGTTTGCCATGGCTTAATTAACATGCCGCTTACTTCGGCAACTCTTGTGGCAGCTTGATTTATGTGCGCCAGTAAGTTAATCTTGAGTTTCGTTGCACTCCTAGGTATTAGAGAGGTATACTTTAGGAGAGAGTACACTGTACTTACAGGGTTGCCAATATTCGACGGACCCATCTGGCAGCCCTTTATCTTTTGACAGAGTCGTCAGATCGCTTAATGACATACCGCGTTGAAAGCGTCAGTTCAAGCAGATTTTGACCATGGAACACTACATGCCACGCGAGCGCTCCCTATTTTTGAAATTTACATTCAACAAAAGAAGACAATTGTGAAAACTCAACGTGCGTTGAATAATGTGAAAATTGCGCCTTCTAAGAACACCATTAAACGTTTGTACGAAAGGTTTTCGACTGGTGATGCGGCCAAGGCTATCGGATGAGAATATTGCTCTTGTACGGGCCAGTGTTGAGACGTCGCCAAGGACATCCCAAAATCGCCGTTTTCAGCAGTTGCGCATTGCTCGGACCACTTTACAACGAATTATCCGCATTGATTTGCATTTATTCCCGTATAAGATTCAATTGACGCAAAGATTGTTGCCTGCGGACAAGCCTCGTCGATTGGAATGGGCCCAGAGAGTCATCGAAATACGTCGGGTCCGTCGATTATGGGCAACCCTGTATATATAATTGGCGCGTACACTTCTGTTAGGTGTTTGGCCGAGTTCATCCTCCGATTTGTGGTGTGCGTTTTGGCACACAATTTCTTGTCACGCCACGACTTGCGCAACATTCCCCTTCGCAAAAGATTTGCATCAGCTATTACGAACGCGAATGCGAATGCGAATATTCGCAACATACCTGGTACAAATGTATGCATGCATGTTGTTTTTGTTGTGTAGTTATAACATGAATGCCATGCATCTTAGTCCTTCGGCATAGCAGCGAGCGCAGGCATGTTTTTGTGTAGGGCAGAGCTGATTTCATTCACTAGAAATTTGGGAAAACAAATATTTGTATATATGTATATATATATGTACAACAAATATTATTTGTTTGCAATGAGTAAATAATGACGTTAGTATGTTTTTATGTACGTATGTTTGAATGTGTGCGCGAAGCAATAATTTCGTTCAGCGAGTATTCGTGTTTATACTCCAGGTTTTAATGGGCTCTTTTTTGTACAATTAAGTATATGAATGTATGTATGTATGTATGTAAGTAGGTATGTATAGATTTATGTATGTATGTATGTATGTATGTAGGTATATATTCACCTTAACTTCGTCTACTTGCACACATATTTACTCTATTATTTAGTACATTTTTATTTATCTATTAGTTCGCCATTCATTCACAAGCACGAGTCGTAAGCCCCCCCGAAAGCCCCACCATTGAGGCATTTAGTCATTCGCTGGATTTATGTAATTACAGTATTTAATATGAGCCTACATACGAGTATATGTACATATGCATGTCTGCCTGCGTCTAACTAGAATAGTTCCATACAAACTATTTATGAACATACTTTTGTATGTAGGTATTTGGCGTGCATAAATACTCAGAGATATATATGTAAGTACATGTGTATATATTTGCATAAGTATTTATGTATAATTGCACAAAGATTTGTTGTTAAAAATGTCTACAATTATTTACAAACATACATATGTGTGTATGTAGTTGCTGTGTGTTGCTGTAGAGTGGAAAGTCGTGGAACCCACGAGGAGCGTTTTGGCTTTGTCTAGCAACGCATATAAAAATATATGTATGTATGTATGTGCGTGTAGGTATGTATGACTGTGCATATGTATGCATATTTCGTGTATTTGCACCAAAGTAACATTTCGTAGTGCGCCATCGCGGATTGCCATTGCAGATTTCTGTTCGCCTGGTGAAAATAAGAAATCTATATGTACCTTATAATGGCGACACACACACAAACACAGATGATTTATGCAAATATATGATTTACATATTAAATAGGCGAGTATTACATACATACATACTTAGATAGTTTTGAGCTAATGTGCAAATTTGCTATTTAAAGTGTTCGAAAAACCACTCTTGTGTGCTCCAGTAAACAGTTAACTCCTGGAGACTCCATGATACATACATACATACATATGTACATAACTGAACGAATAATGAAAACACTTTTGTATTATTTCTTCTATATGAACAAACGTACATACATACATACATAAGTACATTCATCCATATTGGTTACTAATTTAAGTTCAACTTTGACAGCATTGCTATACTGATATGGGTATAAGAATCATACATATAAACATGCATACAAACATACATACGAACATGCATACATACATACATTTGCGTGTGCATGGACTTTCATATCCAACAGACGTGTCTGCCATCGAAAATTTTAGTTTATTTACTCAAAACACTGAAAGCGCCATTAATTAGTAGTTCTTAATGTATTTAATATAGATTTGTAACACGCAGACTATTCGCATACATACATACATACATACATATGTGAGTGAAAGCGAGCTTATTTGATGAAATGCCCTTTTAAAAATGGAAGCCCGTGTAACTTAAATTCGATGTTGTCAAATTTTAAATACAACTTAAAAGACTCATATTCTCCGAATGAGTCAAAAAAGTCGTCCCCTTTACCCTCAGGTGGGGAACAGTGATTATTCTTCATCATCATCAGGTTGTTAATATTATATCAAAGTCTGGTACATCTGCACGTGTAGCAAAGAAATGAGAGTCAAGCTGCCTGACTCTTAGTCCCGCGGGAGCAGAGCAGTTAAGGAGAAGGGCCGTAGAGAGCATATCCGGGCCCCGGGGGAAAATTGCAAATGCGGGCCCTTTTCAATTATGCGTAATTCATATAATTCGAATTACTCTCGAGTCCGGGCCCCTCTGAGAGCTCCGGGCTCGGGGTAAAAAGTCCCCGATCCCTCTCCCTCTCGTCGGGCCTGCTACAGAGAGGGTATTGAGATGACTACACCGCATCGTCCATACAGTTGACGTAAAAAAGACTCGAAGTAATACCCAGTCGCACAGTATGTGTGTACATATATTTCGCAGTTAGTGCCCTATAAGGACACACACATAATGCGCGAACTGAGATTTTGTCAATCTCAGATGATTCCTCGAACGCCTACTTGCCCAGCGCTCGGTGAGTTGACCTGAAGCTTACCCTTCCAGAAGCAAACAACAAATTCTCTCCATTTGTGGAGAAACTACCTCCCTTGTCTGGCCAGCTCATTCGCCTCGCAGTTTCCCGCAATAGCCAGGTACCCAGATGAGCCTTATTTCAAGGAAAGTAAAGTCAGGCATTTCCTGCACCGTCAACGAGCTCAGAACCCTAATTGCCGCTTGGCTAGCGCAGTAAAAGCCAAGCCTTTCTTTCAACTTCGAGCCATCCTTGAACAAGTTCACTACGCCCTGTCTCGAAATGCTGCACCACACCCACTCCCCCCTTGATGAATATGAATGGAGAATGCCCTATTTGGACTAAGTTACGCTATACAAGTATCAGTTATCAAGGAGACGAAGCCTAAGTTTCTAAGGATACCTGAGTGTCCGTAAGTGAGGTCGAGCCTGTAGCTTTTCAGTCTGATTGTGGCATGTGCAGCGGCAGTTTTGCCTGCTGACATTAAGCGCTAGATTAGGAGTAGTTCGAAACGCCCCACCGATTCTAATAACACCAGTACTACGAACTCTCTCCAGCTTCTTCACCGTTGCCGTCCTCTCTAATGAGTTCCACCCGACAATTACTCCCTACAACAAAATTGGATTTATAATGCTATTTTAGAGCCGAAATGCAACTCTAAGCGAGAGGTCCCATCTTTTGCCAATAGCGCCCTTGCACCCTTACAAAGCGATTGTCTTATTCCATTTGGGATTCCACGTTAGCTTTTTGTCAAGGACAAGACCTAGGTATTTCATCTCTTCAGAAAGCAAAAAATGCCCCTATTGAGAGAAGCTAAGCTCTGGGTATTTTATATTACATTTCTTCGTAAATAGGACGAGCTCCGACTTGAGAGGGTTTCCTCTAACAATGAGTGCCGCGTAAGCAATCACCCTGCATCTCCTTCTCACCAGCTTCACCAGCAAGTCAGTGGCAACGACAACTAAAAGAAATGGGGAGGCCATACTCACCTGACGAGATCCTTTGCGTCAGCTGCATGGAGGATGAGGTTGAATCATCTCAGCATCTACTCCTCAGCTGTTCCGCTCTCGCGGTGCTAAGAATCAGACAGCTTAGCACTCATTTCTTTGCTACATCTGGAGATATAGCAGGCCTTGATATTAACAACCTGACGAACTTCATTAGCAGCTAAGATTTAAGCATCTTGGGTCTCACTTTTTTTCTGTGTCTGCTGATAGAGCAGGTCTTGATATAAAAAATCTGATGAACTTCATCAGCAGCAAAAAACGGCTAACACAACCGCAAATTAGCCTCCGTTCATAGTTCACAAATGCTCAACCCTCCCCACCCCTCTCATTTTCGTCCTATCGTTTTTTTCCGTCACCTCTTTTTCCCTCGTGCAATGGTATCACAAAGGATGAACTAAACTTCTTTCGCCCAAGTGGTCCCACTCTCTGAGCAACCATTACAACCTAACCTAACCTAGCCTACTCACCTGACGGTGGAGAGAGACACCGACTCACCCTGCCACGAATGTGAGAGTGATTGCCTCCAGAGAAAGAGTGCCTCCAGGAGGACTTTATTAAAAGCCCCCTTAATGTCGAAGAAAGCGCCCACTGCAAACACTTTATGATATAGCGACTCCTCTAATTTCTCTTTTTTTGTAGTTTGTAATAAATTTTACATTTATAGTTTAGCTGTAATTTGTCCTCTAAGCAATACTTCATTTCTTTAAGTCTTTCAGAAGGTGTGTGAATCGTTCCTTTGTGTTTGTGTCTTTTATAAGTTAACCATCTTCACTGCATCACTCTGTGCGTTGCTACATTCCCAGGCCTCAATGATGGTGATGCAAGCACTGACATCGCTCATAATTCATTTAAATATTCTTAACAGATCAACAATTTCGACTGCAGACCTTAAACTCTGTTGAATGTAATCCACAAAGTTACTTGTGGTCCGTTCGCATATCTTTTGTAGCTATTTTCGGCTCACTGAAGACTGCCTCTAATGCAAAAGCAGCAACTCATGTGCCAGCGTATTCGTGAGTTTAAACATCATTAGCGGAATCTGGTTCGAATTGGACATCAGATGCTTTATCAAATGCCACGTAATCTTTATTAGTTTCTACCCCAGCAAATATACGAGTTGCTTCATTACCTTCCAAGTGCATACCTGGCCATATGCCCCACTGCTGTTTCTTGTTCGCTTACCTTTAGATGTTGAAAGCTGTCGGTATTTGATCCGAGCAATACATTTACCAGTGAAACTGAAATAAAACGCGAAGGAATGACATGCAAATACTTGAATTCCAAAAAACAAAATTAAGGTAGCTATCTCCCAATTAAAGTTGGATTAAGCACTCAATGAGGTATTGAGAAAACGGGTACTGAAGTCAATATCCTCGTACGATCGACAATGCGAATCAGTAGGCAACGAATTTGCTTACAAATTCACAATAACCGTAAATCTGGAATTCGGATCGCATTACCTGCTTAGCTCAGTCCTTAAACATATTCAACATAAAATTCAGATTCCAAAGCCAGTCAAAAGGGACAATTTATAAATAGTGTGAAAATATAGACTGGAATGCCCGTTGCAAGCTTAATATGGTACATCGTAAGCAATAGAAAAAACCAAACCGCCATTAACTCAACGGAAAGCTGTGATACTTCATCGCACTAACAAACTATGTACAATTTTTGCTTTCATAGCGCACAGTAGATACTTTTTAGTAGACTTGCATTTCAACACTGCAAAGCGAAGAGCAAAAACTTTCACAAATGGCCATTCACTACTTTCATTTCGAATCACGACGATTTATTTAATATTTGTGTGCTAGTACATTATTTGGAATACGAATTTTTGTTGAATTATTATTTAGTAAAAATTTCAACTTTACTCGCAAACAAAAGTGCACCACAGTTGTTTGAAAATCTTTTTATTAAATAATTTAAGTAAAATCTGTGCAAATTTTAACAAAAAGTGCCGATATGTGTAACAGGCGAGAAGCCGCAAATAGCAGCAAAACTGAGTAGCAAAAACAGCAAAAACCACAACAACAGTAACAGCAGCATCCGATGTAGTGGCAGCCGATGCAGCCACAGAACATAAAATTTCAAATTTTGCATAGTGTTGCCGAAAAAACCAAATGCACAAAAGAAAGTATGAAGCTGGTGGTCCAGTGGTACAGTGGCACAGTGGGCCAGTGGATAGATGAAAGCCAATAGGAAGTGTGGAGCGGAAGTGAACTGTATAACTTGTGATTGTTGTTGGTTTGATGACCGAGCTACACAGGTAAGGGGTGTTTCCTGCTCAAATATCGGGCTGGAAAAGCAGCGCTGAAGCTGTTAGGCAGGGAAGTCATATGTATGTATGTTTGTATGCGCGATATGTGTGTACGTACAAGTGTAGTTGTAGGTATGTACATTTGTATGCTTGATTGAAATGAAAGTAAAAACAGTGCTGATGCATAGTTGATTTGAGGAAAAGTTAAATAACTGAGTTATTGTGTATCCGAGGCCACTGATAATGAAAACCACAAAAGTTAAAATTGCACCAGTACGGCTGCTTACACACTCGCATATGCATGTAGAAATTTTAGAAAGACCAGCGCCACAGTACAACTGCACAGATGGTTGAAGAGATATTCAAAGGCTAACTTAGCGCTAAATGCTTGATTGAAATTTGATTGTTTTTCTGTGATTTTGCAGTAAAAAGCCCTTCCAGCAGATTTCCACAACCCAAACACGATTTTTTTTCTTCTGCATTATAGTCCTTGTTGCAAAGAATAAGAGGATTCTAATTTTTAATAGCTTCTTTGATTGATGCTTTAAAAAACCTCTAAAGATATTTATTTTATTCTTTTCGTTTTTACATATTTTTAAAATTCATTTTTTAATTATATTTCAGTTTTTATTTACCTTAGTTTCCTCTCTAATTCTTAATTTTGGTTTTCAATGAAATGAGCGAAATAAAAGAGTAAAGCTAAGTTATAATGATAAATGAAAATTTCGGTGGCGCAGAATTAATCATCCCATCCGAAATTTTTTTAATTTTTGCAAATGGCGTCGCACATCAATTCATAGTGGACCCTAGTGAGCTTGACAGCTGGCAGACAAGCAGTGGAACGTGTATACAGGGTTTGATTGAAAAGTAATGAGCCTTATTTTTTTTAAGCAGTTTTATTAAGCCTTTTGGCTTATACAACTAATATTCTTCAAAATAGGACCCTTGAGCGTCAATACACCGTTGGTAGCGGTCCTTCCACTGCAGGAAACATTTTTTAAACTCATCCGCCGGAATCGCGTTCAATTCGGCTGTCACAGTTTTTTGGATCGCCTCGATGTATTCGAAACACCTCCCCTTCAGCTTTCTTTTCAGGCGCAGGAACTAGAAGAAGTCCGGAGGGGCAGCTCTGGGCTTTAGGGAGAGTGGGGAAGCACCGGAACCCCCATATTGGCCAATGCAGAGGTGCAGAGGAAGGCGGTGTGCGCCGGCGCATTGTCGTGATGAAGGGTCCAATTGTTGACGGCCTTCCTTGAACGACTTGTGCCACCGTTTTACCTGGGCACTGGACAGAGATTGGTCCCCGTAAGCCTCCTTGAGTAGCCCAGTGGTTTCGGTACTCGTTTTGTTTAGCTTTACGCAAAATTTGATCGAGTAACGTTGCTCCAACAATCGCTGCATTTTTGCCACTGCAAAATCCTAACACACTTTTAAACCAGCTTTCACGCGCGGAGCGATGTTGACTGGACCGCTGTTGCCAGTGATCTGTGACCGGTTTCTAATGGAAGAGGAAGGTGCAATGATCATGCCAATTCGGTTGATCGCTTGGCAAACGCTCCGCGCGGGAAGGCTCATTACTTTTCAATCAAACCCTGTAGGTTAACATAAAGATTTACTTCACTCAATATCATTTTTATTTTTTATTTCGCGCTCCATGAACATGTGATGTTCAGGGATGGTTCGAAGTTGGAAGGAAGAGTTGGTGGGGGAGTATTTTACAAGGAGCTCGGCATCAAGCTCAAATTTGAGCTTCCGTAGTGTTAGTGTTAGTGTTTTCCAAGAGGAGGTAGCCGAAATTAAGGAAGCAATGGGCTGGTTGCTCTCTTCTATAATTACCATAAAGGACATAAATATCTACTTCGACAGCTAAGCGGCAATTAGAGCGCTAGGCTCGCTGTTTGTGTGTTCGAAGTTAGTCGACGCATGCCTGACTTCTGTCTCGATTGCACCCGAAAATTTCGATATTAGGCTCATTTGGCCCTGGAAATGGTGTCATCGCAAAATGAGAGGAGAGAACCTGTGGTCTGCTCATAGAGAACTTGTGGTCTGTTCATGGAAAGATGGGTCTCGCGAGCACTGGGCTAGTGCGTTAATGTGCGAAGACGCGAGATCCTTTCAGCCATGGGTAGATCGGGGGCGCTCAAGGAAACTGTTAAGACTATCATAGCCACAGCTCTCGAATTTGGTTGGTATCCTTACCTCACATTGTCTGTTAGGAGTCCATTCGGTGCGGCTTCGGATTGCTTCAGGTCCTTTCTGCAGAAGCTGTCTGGAGGAGGAGGTGGAATCATGTCAGAACTTCTTCTCAGCTGCCCTGCTTTCGTCGGCCAAAGAGTTAGACATCTGGGCTCACAATTTTTTGCTACTTCTGCGGATATTGCAGGCTGAGGTATCACACACTTTGTGAAATTCATCAGTGGCTTGAAGCGGTTAATACGACTACCGGTTAATATAGCCACCATTGGTCGTCATGCTCTAATCCAAAGCCTCTTCTTCGTTTCTCGCCTGTCTGGTTCTTTTCCATCTACTTCCCCCTATATGGTATCACAAGGGACGAATTTTGATTATTCTACCCTATTTAGTACATCATAAGCAAACACATTTGATGGTAACAAAAATATATTTGTTTGTTTCAGTAAGGCTACAGTTAACAAATTGAAGAATGAAGCGCATTAGCGAAGAGTTTGCAACGTTTGCCAACCTTAAACCAGCCACCAGTTACACATCAACTTGCCTCTTCGAACCTGTACGTCTGCGCATTGGAAAGCAGGGTGTCTCAGCAACTGCTCCACAAACCATTCCACAACTTTTTCGCGAGTGTTGCCAACGTTTTCCAAACGAGCCAGCTTTGGTTTACGAAAACAAAAGCTACAATAACAACAGCACCGCAAGCGCCTGGACGACAGTCACTTACGAAGAGTACGAGCGGAACGTGGAAAAAGCTGCACTCGCTCTCCTGCATTTAGGTTTCACACCAAATAACTGCATCTGTTTTCTGGCCAACAATTGTCCTGAGTGGTATTACGTGCAGTTTGGCACCCTGCGTGTTGGTGGCGTGGTCGCAGGTATATATCTCACTAGTTCGTCTGAGGCAGTGAAGCATGCACTGGAAACCACGTCAGCTGTCATATGTGTGGTGGATGATGCCAAACAGTTGGCCAAAGTGCGGGCGGTTAGAGATAAATTGCCACGACTGAAGGCTGTAATACAGTTGTATGGGTCTTTAGAGGATGGTTTGACGCAAGAAGCGGGCTACTATCGTTGGTCGGATTTGATGGCATTGACATATGAGCGGCACCTGCTGCGATTGCTGACGCGCAGCGAGATGGAGGTGGCGCCAAATCAATGTGCGCTGCTTATTTTTACGGTAAGTTTGCAAAGAACTACGTATCGAAATGCGTTAATTTGACTTTTCCATTTATATTTTCTACTCACAGTCCGGTACAACTGGTCTTCCCAAGGCCGTTATGCTTTCGCACGACTCCATCATAATAAGTACAAAAATTAGCTTTTCAATTAGTGGCTGCACTGGGGATTTCCGTGGTGTAACTATTTCCTATTTGCCCATGAATCATATCGCTGGCCAACTTTTTGAGATCGTGATGCCTCTTCTGAATGGAGATTGTGTATACTTTGCGCGTCCGGATGCGCTTAAAGGATCGCTCGAGGAAAGTCTACGAGTCGCGCGGCCTACACGAATTTTTAGCGTTCCACGAATCTTTGAAAAAATACAAGCACAACTACAGAAGGCTGAGGAGAGCTCGTCGCTTTGGTGGCGGTATATTATTGCTTGGGCCAAAGGCACGTTATTGAATTCCTACATGAACAACACGGAGCAAATGTGAGTAGGTACTCACCAATGTGGAAATTAATGACTTTATGTGTAAAGGCCTTTGTAGCCGAATGGGTTGGTACGTAACTACCATTCGGAATTCAGAGAGAACGTAGGTTCGGCTCTCGGTGAAAAACCAAAAAAATCTCCTCATAAAAAATATCTGCCGTTCGGAGTCGGCTTGAAACTGTAGGTCCTCCATTTGTGGAACAGGCGCTCGCCACAAATAGGGAGAGGAGCTCGGCCCAACACCCAAAAGGGGTGTATGCACCAATTATATATATACAAATGTGTGTAAGGTATTGTGGAGTTATTGAAATGTTTTTTCTTTCGCAGCAAACCAAGGACAACAATTAAATACATTTTGGCCTCAATAATCATGCAAGAGTTTAAGACTCAACTGGGTCTTGACCGTTGTGAAAATTGTTGGATTGGTAGCGCTCCACTTCCGGTGGAACTAAAAAAATTCTTCCTGAGCATGGATATACCAGTAGCCGATATTTTTGGTACTTCGGAGGCTGGTGGTGGTATATCATTTACACAAGGCTACTGCCATTTGGACAGCTGTGGAAAAATATTGCCAGGCATTGAAGCTAAAATCGATAAACCGAATAGCGATGGACATGGAGAGGTATTTGACTTTCTTCAGCCATAAAAATAACTGTAATTTACTTGTGTAATATTCACAGATCTGCGTGAGTGGGCGCTGCATAATGATGGGCTACCTGAACGAGCCGGAGAAAACCAGCGAGGCTATAGATGCAGAAGGTTGGTTGCATACCGGTGACGTGGGTGTCTTTCACAGTGATGGTTGCATACTCATAACCGGACGCATAAAAGAGATAATTATAACAAAAGGTGGCGTGAATATACAACCGCATCATGTGGAGGATCTCATCAAAGCCGAATTGCCCTGCTTAAGTAATGCTTTGCTAGTGGGGGATAATCGTAAATATTTGACTGTGTTACTGACACTGAAGGTGAGCTTTTCCACAAAACTCAGGGTTTGCAATGAAATTCAAATCAAATCATTTCTTTATTTAGACTAACATTGATGGCGAAACCGGGCTACCGCTTGACACCTTACATCCAGACACAATTTCTTGGTTGCAGTCGCTCGGCTGTAACTATTCTTGCCTATCGGCAGTTCTTAGAGTTCCAGCTTATTCTCAAGGCTACGATTATAAGAGAGCAATTCCAAGCCCCGACCAGAACGTTGTGGCGGCTATCGATAAAGCTCGGATAAGAGCCAACGAAAGGGCGTTATCGCGCGCGCAGAAAGTACAGAAATTCGCATTGTTGCCACATGACTTCACAGTGCCAACTGGGGAGTTAGGTAAGAAAAACAGTTTTCACAATATTTTAGAGAAAACGTTGCACAGTGGGGCCGCTTTGTACAGATTGATGTCTAAAAGTCCCTTAACGGTATTTTTCCACTGGAAAGGATATGAACAATTGTACGAAATAAAAATGCCATTTACTTTAGAAAAATTCTACTGTTTCCAGGTTAATTACACTAGCCAACAATTTTTTTTTATTCACCCCTTAGTGAATGTTAGAAAATATCTGTAGATATATAAAAGAGGAAATCCACGTGAAATAAGCGCGCCACTATATCACGATAGTACAGTTTTCTTATTTTGTCCATACACCCTTCGTTCAAATCAAATTACAACGACACCTCCAATTTTTAAAAACGAATTTGTGCTCTCATGTAAAATATATTAAATATATATCTTGAGCACGAGCAATCGCGATTCCTCTTTTCTGACACAGACTGTAAATCTCAATATGAACAATCGCTTGACAATAAGCGTATCTAAAAAACTAATGGCTGCATCTGAACGCTACGGAACTGCAGATTAATAGGTTTGGCCAATAACTATGGTGAAAAACGAAATTGTGATGGTAACTTCCGCTGTCATGACGGGCGTGTTTTTGCAGGATCATTTCTCACGAATTAACTCACTCGTCTAGGCAGTCGTTGTTTAGATAGCAACTAAGTGACATTCTGTTAATTTTTTTCGTATATTGCTAACACATTCTTAGTATGATAGTAAATAAACCGATTCAATATCCGGACTACGTCAGCCTATCCGCTCATTCTGTCAAATCCGCTGACAGCCGGCTAGCGGTCTGATATTGGCCACACCATTAAAAATCTATTCACATGCGTATATAAGAAAGAGTCAGAGCAATGTATTATAGTTGGGTATAGGAAATTGAGAGAGCGGTTGGAAGTGCACCGGTCAACTGCTGGATAATCGGAGTTTGGTAAATACAGTCGCTGAGCTCCAAAATTCAAGTACGGATATGGAAAGGGTTTTCCAACAAGAGATGTTATTTTGATATTCAAAGAAAAATGCTATTTTTTAATATAAATTATGGGATGTTTAGTTCTAGTTATAAAGAGGAAGGTTAGCCGTTAATAGAGGAAAATAACATCAGGCAAATTACCACCACGACCACGCTTACAGGACAATATCCTTTTCATGTAATTCTCGATAACCGAATTGCTAAGTGGCTGCTCTATATCCTCGATAGCCTCACGAATTCCATCTTTGAGGTCTTGAATCGACCCTTGGCTGTTGATCTCGGTGGCCAATTGTGATCACCTCTTCGAGAGATAACACGGTCCGGAAACTTTTCCAGTAAAAGATCAATGGTTTCGTTGCTTGTGTGGCATATAGCGCCGTCTTGTTGACAATAAACGTTGTCCAGATCAACACCATCCAATTTCGGTCATAAAAATCGTTAATCATCTCTCGAAATAGCACCTGTTATTCAAAATACCTGCAATTGGAAAACCCCTTACTTGAAAGTTTTTAGCCAATGCTTTGTTGTAAATTCTCTCATAATTTGTTCAGAATGCCAGCTTTTCCTTTTATTATAAGCAGCGTAATTTTTCTCTTTGCCGTTATGAGACCACACCACGCAAAGTTAACACTAAACTGTCATTTCGTCAGCAAATGAAGCAAAGAATTAGGCGGTACTTCCGCTAATTGCAATCAGCTGATTTATTCCTAAAAGTACAATGTAAAGAGGGCAAAAGAGAAAGACAAAACATAAAATGTTTCAAGTATCGAGTTAAAAATTTTCTAGTATCGCAGGTACTGAGTACGGAATGAAAAAAAAATTGTGTCGCAAGAATCGAATTCCTACTGTAATTTTAAAAATATAAAGCAATCATTTTATAACTTTGCGTATTTTAAATACTTTTAAACATAATATAATAATTCTTTTAAAATACTTTTTTAATAAAACTTTTATTTGTGTTTATTTCAGGTCCTACACTGAAATTCAAACGCGGTTTCGTCATTAACAAATATCTCCATATTATAGATCGATTGTACAGTGAAGAGAGTTGACTTTCAGTGCCTCACTATTATGTATATGTATTTGTAGGGGTCTTTGTATTTTTGTAGTGAAAAACATATTTACTAATTTTTTATATTTTATTATTTTTATATTTTTGTTAAACACTTGGTTGTAACTAGTTTTAGAGTAGCTTAGTTTCAAGAAAATATTTCCATTACACATTTCATGAAGACATGAAGACATGAAGGGTATAAAGGTTTTGAAAATAAAATAAAATAAAATGCAAATAAATATTTTTGACTTCACTGAAATATTGAAATATAATTTGGGGTATATATGAAGCGGGCAAACATAAATCCGGTAAGCTGGTCCAACTTTGTTGAGATGCTACCATAAATTGCGTTTAATAACTGTAGCCAACGACTTACTGACAAGTTTTGACAATTTATTATTTGATAATTAATCTTGATTTAATTATTAAAGTTTTTTTATGAAAATATGGTTGACTCTGCTACAAAAACCTTTTAATTCCAAGTTTCACAACCATTGCAAATTTGAAAAAAACCTCAAAATATGTCCATCAAAACTTCAAACTTTTTACTCAGAATTTTCAGCAATATTTCGAATACGCAGTTTTATAGGCCGTTTAAAATAAAGTAGCACTTTAAATCATTTTGATTTTTACCGATTTTTGTGTTTTGCTACCTGGCGCATTTTTCCCATTCCTCCCGGATCAAAATGTTCCCGCCATAACCGACGCTCTAAGTCAACTGATTTCAGTTCTGTTTTTTTCGTTAGATTGTCACATCTGTGATTAACATTTATATGAAAATTCTATTACCATTTTATAACAACAAAAGTTACGCCGCCTTGAGTAAATCTACATCCGCACGTGTTTTCGTCTTTTTATAGCTTTAAAAATGGATTTTTCGTATTTCAGCAACACAAACTCAGTTTTTTCGTAAAGTACCAGTTTTCTATGGTTACAACAGCTGATTCTTTCAAAATAGTTGAGAACCCGTTAGAGGTCTGATATTGGCCACACCTTCTGGATTTTGTTGACGAAAGTGTGGCGCAGGTCATGGTGTTTATGTCCCTAGGCGCTTACTCGGAGTCATGGCGGAGATCTAAAAAAGGTTAGGATGCACACTACAAAAGCATCCTGCATATCTGGCTATTTACGCAAACAGATTTTACAGATAAGCAAATGAGCAGCAGAAATGCTTACTTTATGAAGTATAGTGGGCTACACCAGACTTGACCACAAGAAGAACGATGATAGAAGACTCTTGTGTAAAGTTGAGGACGTCCACAGAATTGCTGGTGAAATCAGCCGTATTGGAAAGACCCACTACAAGTAGACCTCCAAATTATTGCTCAGGAAAGCGCAGAAAATATGGAGCTCCATTACTTCATGTAAAAAAAAAAAAATAAATAATTGGCGCGTACACTTCTGTTAGGTGTTTGGCCGAGCTCCTCCTCCTATTTGTGGTGTGCGTGTTGATGTTGTTCCACAAATGGAGGGACCTACAGTTTCAAGCCGACTCCGAACGGCAGATATTTTTATGAGGAGCTTTTTCATGGCAGAAATACACTCGGAGGTTTGCCATTGCCTGCCGAGGGGCGACCGCTATTAGAAAAATGTTTTTTATTAATTTTGCTTTCACCGAGATTCGAACCAACGACCTCTCTGTGAATTCCGAATGGTAATCACGCACCTACCCATTCGGCTACGGCGGCCGCCCATTACTTCATGTGCTACTTCGAAAACCCTTTGGCCGGAATACGATATACGAAGGACTCAGAAAGTTCTTTGGGCTCCTTGCCATTCAATTTCCAAACTCGTAGCTGTGTCTACCGGTCACTGGAAGATTGGTACACACGCGGAAAAGCTAGGGTTACCATTTAACCCCCATTGCAGAAGCTGGGATGACCTTTCAGAGAAGGAGACTGTAGAGCTCTTTCTCTGTAAATGTCCGGGTTTGGCAGCTAGACGACTAAGATCACTAGGCGTTCCTTTCTTCGACAGCCTGGGGCAGTGCGCCAACCTAAATCCTGTCAATCTTCTCCATTATATCAACAGCTCTGGTTGGCTGTAGATATCTGCCTGTTGGAGGTCTCATAATGGTATCAAAACGGCGCCTTAGTGCTACTTGTGGAGTGCCAGGTGCACTTCAACCATTTCACCTACCTACCTAGATCTCCGGGAAGACCTCTTAGAATATGGTATGAATGTTGAACACTAGACTCAAGATCCGAATATTAATATTGGCTATTTTATGAAACTCATTTATATTTTGAATTTATGCATAGTAAATTTTATTTATTGTAATATTTATTTATAGTTAAGTTAATCGTTTGTTGTTAAAAGTTGTTTTTAAACACGACATAGTCCTAAATAAAATATGAAAAAGAAGAAAACAAGAGTACCAGAGCTGCGCGACGAAACTGTCCAAATGTGTCTGCCACTTCCTCACTCCACTCTATGCTGCTCTAGAAATTAATGTAAAAGCTACGTACTCTATGATACTGGTTTTGCTCCCTATTAATATTCCTGTGATGAGTCATATATAAGGTTTGCATTAATTACTTCGTAACAGAAATATTACCGAAAAGATTGCGCGAGATCAGTGAACAGATGAGTAGTGGAGCAGGTAGCGTAAAACGCGCGATCATTGTTTTACTCCGCTCCAAGCTACCAAGCTAATTTTCAGTACTGTCTGTTGTTGGAGTAGTAGCAGAAAATTTGAGGTCGGCCGGGGCGCTACTTGCGAAATTATTCATGTGTACTCCAGCCAGCGCTACTGCCCTCACTTCTGTTGCGATACTAATACCTCCATAGCTGCTACTTGAGCCGTGTTCGTTTTTGTTTGTTTAACAGTACTAAAAGCCCCGCCAGTGTAGGGCATATCACCGGTCGTCTTCGTCTAGCTCATCTAAAGCTAGGCCCAGGAAACATGCTGTTTCGACGGGTTGGGTCCAGAGGGATAGGGGTGTTAGATGAGTTGGTTTTGGAGGGCATATGAAAAGGTGGTTAGTGTCTTGCGGGGTGCCTTCACATGCCCGACATATGTTTGGTATATCAGGGTCGATTCTGGATAAGTAGGAGTTTAACCTGCTACAGTATCCAGAACGTAGTTGTGTCAGTGTTACGCGTGTCTCACGGGAAAGTTGCAGCTCTTCATCTGCAATAGGTGGTGGTTGGTCTCCGAGAACGGCATTCACAGGACGGGAGCTTAAGAAGGTGGTGACGGTCTCCCGGCGAATGTCGTTTATTGGCTGTCTAAACACTGTCTGGTCCAGTAAATTTCCGTCAGTTTTGTCCTGGATCTCGTCGGGGTAGTTTAAGAGGTGTCTCCTGACGAGCCTGGGAGGCGGCTCATGCTCAAGCAGGTGTCTGCAGGGGTGAAACCTGGGGTACCATCCTAGCAGGAACTGTTTGCTGAGCATTTTGTTATGCTCCATTACAGGGAGCATTTGTGCCTCGTTGAGAAGGTGTTGAACAGGGGACATCAGGAGGCAACCGGTCGCCGTCTGAATGGCAGTATTTTGGCATGTCTGTACCTTTATTCCCTGCGTGTCACTAGTTCCAGCTGTCCAGACAAGCGCAGCATAGTTCAGAACCGGCCGACCAATTGCCTTAAATGTCGATAGCAACAATTCTTTGTCTTTGCCCCAAGTGCTGCTGGCAAGCGACTTGAAAACCTTGTTGTGATTTTGGACCTTAGTGACAATTGCGGTTGTGTGCGCTGAGAAGGAAAGCAAACTGTCGAAGGATACACCCAACATTTTGGGTCCTTTGTCCAGGTGGTAAAGAGCGTCGCGGTGGACTTAATGGGGGAAAGTTGGAGATTCCTCGCAGTAAAAAAGCGAGAAAGGTCGGTGAGGTAGTTGTTCACTTTGGAACACAGGCCATCGATGTCATTGCCCGACGCCATTATCGTACAGTCGTCAGCGTATGAGACCAGGGAGACTCCCTCTGATGGTTGGGGGAGCTTCGAGATGTGGAAGTTGAACAGCTAGGGAGAAAGGACACCACCCTGCGGTACACTTTGGTTAATCTTGCTCTGCTTTGACGTTTGATCTTGAAAAATCACTGACGAATGACGAACGCTCAGGTAGTTTGCTGACCACATCTTCAGCCCTGGCGGGAGTGTCGACTGATAAATATCATCTAGTAGCGTGGAGTGGCTGACTGTGTCGAAAGCCTTTTTCAGGTCCAACGCTATTAGGACAGTCCTCTCGCAGGGGCGGTTTTGGTTAAGCCCGCGGTTTATCTGGGCGTTTATGGCGGTGAGTGCAGTGGTGGTGCTATGCACTCGTCGGAAACCGTGCTGATGTCTGGCTGGGGCCAGGTGTTTCGTGAAGAGTGGGAGTAGGAGGGCTTCAAGTGTCTTTTTGTTTTGTTACATGCATTTGGTGGTATTACACTCAAAATATAACGGACAAATTAGGTTCATATGTCCGTATACTACAGGTAGCGGGTATAGTTGAATACAACTTAAAATTATATTTTTTGAAGTTTCTGAACCCTTTAACTTATTATATAAAAAAATTCCACAAGTGTGATATCTATTGATATTTTTTGAACGACTTATTATTTATATATATCTATCGTTTGGAATGTGGCGCTGTATCACATTTTATGTCAAATCAAATGTACATATGTTTATGGTTTTGTTGTTTTGGTTTTTTATTTTATTTTCTAATTCAAAGTTAAGTATAATTCATTTAAAATTTCATATTGTTAAAATTAATGTTACTATGCAGCCCTGGATAGAGTACAGCACATATACATTTTCCGTTTAGTCGTTTCCACAGCGCCTTTTCAAACAGCTCAGCCACACAATTCGTTGCGTCCACGTCCACGGCTAGAACTCAACTGTCTGCAAACTTTTCTTACTCTCTCTAGTACTCCTCGTTCCCACATGTATGTATGTATGTATATACGCAAACTAAGAAAAGAATGTTCGTACTTCAGAATTTTATTATATTTTTTTTTAATATTGAGCAAGCAGCAACAGTGTGTGGATGCAAATGAGCTGGATATTTTCAGGAATACGTAGAGTGATTAATATTTACTTCAAAAATGCCTGCATTTTAAAACAAAAAGTACAGACAGGCCACAGAAATCTAAATTTTTATTGATATGGCTTCCCTCGCCGATGATTCAATGGTTTTTAACCCTTTTTCATTTTCACGAATTATAGCAGATGGGCGAGTGCTAATGCGACAAAAACAAAAGATTGAAAATATTAAAGTTCCCCATCACTACTCCAAATTGATCTACAAGCAACAATTCTCTTCGCAGTAGGTAGGTCATTCACAAAAATCCATTTTCCAAAGTAATGAATGAAATATTGATGAAAGTGTGTATTCAGTCAGTATTGCATAAAATTATTATTTTCTTTGTACATTGTACACTTACAACTTTTTCTATAAACTTTTGTGGACACATTTGATGGGTCCAAAAGTAAATTGCTGTTATAATTATATGAAAAACAAATGTAATTGATATTTCTATTAACAGAGGCACACAAAAAACAAAAAATAGTGCAAGTTAATGTGTTTTTTTGTGTTTCTTTTTTGTGAATAGTTTCTACATTCAGCTGAGAAATGTGAATTTTAACCTTTGATTGAACTTCACACCAAAGAAAATACACACAAAATGTGTTGTGGCGCGATTTAGTTTAGATTTTAAATTTGTTCTATTTATATTTTAGTAGCTGCACGCGTGTTGTTGACTAAAGACGTTATCAATTTGAAATTTGGCTGCAACTGAAATTAAGTGAGAGAAATTGCGTTTGCGTTGAAGGACAATAATTAAACGGAGTGTAAGAGGAAACTAGAAAAAAATGAAAATTGAGTGTTGAGCTTGAAAGTACAATGGATGGGCAGCGAGTGTGGAAATTTAAGTGATTTTCAATTGCGTGCATGTTTTTGGTCTCAGTTGTGCCGGTGTTAAGTACGGGCTTGCCTGTGAAAGTGAAAGTGATGTCCTTTAAGATAGAAAATAAAGTGTTGTTAAGTTTCAAGGGCCGATGTTTATTTTATATAAAATACAATTTTTTTAGGAAATTATTGTCATTTATCTTTATTATGATAATATTGGTATAGCTCAATTACGTATGAAACAAAACATCGGCCAAATGGCCGCCGCCGCCTCGGCACATCTCCATCCGATGGTCCAAATTTTCGATGACGCTGAGGCATAATTGAGGTTCCATGCCGTTAATGTGCCGAATTACCTCATCCTTTAGCTCTTGAATTGTTGCTGGCTTATCGACGTACATATTTTCTTTCAAATAACCTCAAAGAAAGAAGTCCAACGGTGTCAAATCACATGATCTTAGTGGCCAATTGACATCGCCGCGACGTCAGATTATTCGGCCATCAAATTTTTCGTGCAAAAGAGCCATTGTTTCGTTAGCTGTGTGACAAGTGGCATCGTCCTGTTGAAACCACATGTCGTCCACATCTATATATTCCAATTCCATTCCATAAAAAGTTCGTTATCATCTCACGATAGCGAACACTATTCACAGTAACTGCCTGACCGGCCTCATTTTGGAAAAAATACCAAACAGTCACTCTTTGTGGGTTCATTGGTTTTTAGGCAATCACTCTTGGATTATCATTCGTCCAAATGCCTGATTAACTTTAACGCGTTGCTCGATTAAGTATTTTTGCATGGTTCGAATTGAATTAGTCTGAAATTGAAAAATGTCAAATGAAATGTAGAAAAAGCTAGACGTTTGGGTGTCGTTCACATTCAATATCGGCCCTTAAAACTTAACCACTAATTATTAGGTGAAGTAAAAAGTTGTGAATGTTTTTCCCTAGATGTATTTTGTGAGGCATATCCCACGATGTATACATTTTTCCGAGTAAGACTTCACGGCGATTCAACGGTTATACAAGGTGGCGCAAAATTAATCATCCAACTTAGTCTTTCAATTACTTTTTTACTATATGAAATTAAATAATTTTGAGTGATGGAAATCTTTAAGTTGATCTTTACGCGCTCCACTGCTTGTCTCTTTGTATACTGGAGATGTCTAGTTCACAAATGTCAAATATGATTGACGTCGATGCCATTTGCGAAAATTATAAACCTTCGGATAGAGTGATTAATTGTGCGCCACCCTGTGTTTCAGTTCAAAAACAGTTTTCTAGCAGTTTTGAGTTTTTTAACATAATTTTTGTAGAAGTGAGCAGAAAATGTGCCACTCAATTTAATCAGTGATTCATTTATTTAGTTGCTCGGTAAGCTAACGTGTGGTGTGACTTCCCGATGACTTATAGCTAATGTCGTATCCGAAAATTATATACTCGGAATTGTATGCATACATTAATTGACTTCACGACACTAATTTTCCAAATTTCCATATCTTATAAATTAAAACCCCGAAATATGTATGTATTTGTGTATGCTAATAACTGTACATATGTAGAATTTTCCGATAGGCACAGAGTTTTTGCTATTTAGTAGGCGTGTCTATAAGCCAGAATGTGCTATAAAATCGGTAAATTAATTTTCAAACTACAACTAATCAAAAATGGATTGCAGTACAATTTTTGCAATAAAAATTTGAAATGTTTGCCCTCCTTCATAATCAATTTTATCAATTACTTTCTATGCTTTTTTTCGGTTTGCTGATTTGAAAGTCAAAGTGCTCTGCTTGTTTATTTGTGTCTTTCCATTCTGACTGAAATGTTGAGAAACAAACTACAAAATTACAAAAACAAAATACATGACAATGTTTTGTCGCTCTAGCGAAGTTATCTTCTATGCATTCGCCTTTTAACTTTTACCGCTTACTCGATTTTGGTCGAACTTAACAAAGCGCATCAGTCGTTTCTTTCTCGTGCTAATCGGCACCAGTTGAAAACACCAAGTGAAGCCAAGCTCTTCTCCACCTGATCTTTCTAACGCAGAGAAAGCGTTCCTCTTCCTCTGCTACCACCAGCTGGTACCGCATCGAATACTTTTAGAGCTGGAGCGTTTGTATCCATTCGGATGACATGACCCAGCCAACGTAGCTGCTGGATCTTTATTCGCTGCTCTATGTCTATGTCGTCGTAAAGCTCCTACAGCTCATCGTTCCATCGCCTGCGACATTCGCCGTGGCCAACGTGCAAAGGTCCACAAATTGTACGCAGAATCTTTCTCGCAAACACTCCAAGCGTCGCTTCATCGGATGTTGTCATCATCGACGCTTCTGCGCCATACGTTAGGACGGGCATGATGAGAGTCTTGTAGAGTGTTAGTTTTGTTCGGAGAGAGGACTTTACTACTCAATTGCCTACTTAGTACAAAGTAGCACCTGTTGGCAAGAGAGATTCTATGTTGGATTTCAAGGCTGACATTGTTATCGGTGTTAATGCTGGTTCCTAAATAAACGAAGTCTTTTACAACCTCGAAATTATAACTGTCTACAGTGACGTGGGTGCCGATACGCGAGTGCGCCGACTGTTTGTTTGATGACAGGAGGTACTTCGTTTTGTCCTCATTCACCAGCAGGCCCATTCACTGTGACTCTTTATGCAGCTTAGAGAAGGCAGGACTAACAGCGCGGATGATGCCAACATCACCAAAGTGGCGATTATTTTTGGTGTTGGTGGTTATTCGTGTGCTTTTTGGGCGTGTGCTAAGCAGGCCACAGACGGGAAACAAATCGAAATCTAAATGTGGCGGCAGCACCAGAAAACAACAAAAAATCCACCAAATCGTTTTGAATGATCGAAAAGTGAAGTTGCGTGAGTTAATCGGGAGTGTCTTAAAGATATCAAATGAAGGCGTTGACTCTATATTGCATGATCACTTCACTAAGAGCAAGCTTTGTTCAAAGTGGATGCCGCGTTTGCTCACTGTTGGCCAAAAACAAAAACATGAAGATGTTGGTAAAGCAATGGCAAACCTATATGAATTGAACTTCGAATTGCTCGACTACTGGTTGTTCGCAGGTCTAAAATAATGAAAAATGAAATTTCGCTCGAATGAAGTGGCTATTCGCTATTGTGAGGCTAAGGATAAGTCATTCTAAAGGGTAGTTAAATTTCAAAGGCCGATGTTGAATGTGAACCACACCTAAACGTCAACGATACCGTTGGACTTCTTTCTTTGGGGTTAATTGAAGGAAAAGGTGTACGTGGATAAGCCAACAACATTTCAAGAGCTAAAGGATGAGATAATTTGGCATATTAACGGCATAGAACCTCAACTATGCCTCAGCGTCATCGAAAATTTACACCATCGGATGGAAGTGTACCGCCGAGGCCGCTGCGGCCATTTGGCCCATATTTTGTTCCATACGTAATTGAGCCATACCAATATTATCATAATAGAGAGAAATGATAATAATTTCCTAAAAAAGTTGTACTTTATTCAAAATCAATACCAGCCCTTGAAACTTAACCACCATTTAGATAAGGAACTATTTGCATTTGGTGGTCTTTGGAGGTGTGCCGCCGCGGCCATTTGGACGATATTTTGTTCCATGAGTAATTGAGCCATACCAATATTATCATAATAAAGAGAAATAACAATATTTTCCCAAAAAAATTGTAGTTTATTCAAAATCCACACCGGCCCTTGAAACTTAACCACCCTTTACAAAAGTGGTATTGAAATATTAAAACGGGGCGTGTATGATTGCGTCGTTCTTGATGGAAATTACGTGGATAAATAAAGCTAATATTGAACAAAAAAAAATCGTGTTTTCTTGTTAGGCCTGGGACTTTCGAGCTTATGCGCTATTGTATTGATTTGTTAATGAAAAATTGTAAAAATTTAGTTTAAGGAATTTTCATGTTGAAATCCTTCTAGTTGCGTCTAATAATGTTGGAGTATAGTACTTTTAAAATACCTTAGTCTTATGCTATAGCACTGATATAAATAAATCAATAAACAGTAAATAAAATAAAAATATTCAATTATAAATAAATTCAAAGGTTTTATATTATAAAAAAAACAGAAAATGCAAATGAGTATCAAAAATATGCTGACGTATTTCGAGGGCGGCCATCCTAAATTTTTCGAAATTCGCCTTGTAAACTTGGCCATAAAGGCAGTAAGCATACATAAATACGTAAAACTATACATTTCCAATGTGTCAACATCTACTTATAACAAAATGCAGACATAATTACACTCGATTTGCTAGGCCTATGCGTGAGAAACTGCCGCTCGGCTTATGTGCGCACAAGTATTTATTTACGTATGTAGAACAGGCAGCTTTTAGATATCACTGAACCCAAACATATGCACAAACTCATAACAGCGCATGGATGTACTTTGATGTAGCCACATACATACATACATACATAAGTACGAGCATGAATATGTGCTCAAGTTCATATATCAGTAGATATGTGGGTATGTAACTAGGTTGTTTGGCTGGTCGGTTGGTTGGTTGGTTGGTTGGTTCGGTGCATGGCAAAATAACATAATAAATATGTACAATTGTGAAGCAAGGCAATGAGCACATCTCGTTCGGCTACTAATTGCTGTGCGCCTGCTGAAAAACAAGAAATCTATATGTATCTCAAATAAATCACACACAAATAATCTGTATACACAAACAGCATAGCCGGCAAGTACATTATTGTATCATAGTTATTATATGAATTTTTTCATGTAAGTCAGTAGAGACATACACCTCCAAGCATGCATGCATACTTATCTACATCTATAAGTACATGCATGCATATGTGTGTGTGTGTGTGTGTATGTGGGGCGAAAGTAGTAATGTGCATGTAAACATGATAAATAAGTCGATAAATGGGCGAGCGACCTAACTGTTGCAGCGGCGAGCGAAAACATTTGTGCGAAAAAGATGTGTGAAGGAATGAATCGTGTGAATGAATGGTGTGAATTTGCAGTTTTTAAGTTGAATGCGTGGATTTGATTCGCCGTAAGTTTAGGTTTTTTAAATACGATTTTTTTTCATTTTGATTCTATTTATTTTAAAATAATTTAATTTGGCGTTTTTTTATTTTATTTTTTTTATTTCTGTATCTGTGTTCATGTATTCTGGTTTAATTTATTTTATTTGTTTACTATTTGATTTAATTTTGCGCCATTCGAATTTAAATTATTTTATTTTATTTACTCAACATTTTATTTCACTGTTATTTTATTTTGTTTTAATTAATTTTTTTTACTAGATTATTTTATTTAATTATTTCTTATTTATTTTATGTTATTATTTATTTTATATAATTACAATATTAATATATGTTAGCGCGCGACTGTCATTCGGAGCACGTACGTTCGAATCTCCCCGAAACACCAAAGTTAAGAAAACGTTTTTTTTATAATTTAAGTTTTTCGAATTCACTTTAACTTGCGAAATTCGCCTTATTTTTATTTTTTATATTATTTTAATTTACAGTGATCAAGTTTATTACACTTATTCAATATATTTATTTTATTATTTGACACGATTTTATTTAAATTAAATAAAACTTTTTTTGTTTTAATTTTTTTACTAGATTTTTTTATTTAAAAAAAAAGAAATATTTTTTTTTCTGTTTTATTTATTCCATTTTATTTTTTTATTGTAATTTATTAAAATTCAATTAATCTCGACTTTATTTTATTTTTTACTTGATATTCTATAATACTTTTTGTGTCATTTAGTTCTTTTCTTACCTTATTGGAAATTCACTAAATTCAGTCTAATTTTCAGTTATGCTATTTTTTTCATTTTATTTTAATTTACTGTGGCTTGGGTTACTTTACATTATTTTATTATATTTTGTTTATTGTATTGTAATTTATTAAATTCAGTTTGAACTTAAGAAACCCACCTAGTTAAATGGTTTCACTACATCGGGAATTAGAGGGGGAGGCTTGTGCCAAAGCAAATGGTATCGTAATGGACACTCAGGCTTAAATGAGCCCCTCTACCTTTTTATGAAGAGTGGCTGCCACCGTGGCCTATAACCTAACCTAACTTGAAACTATTTTATTTCAAGTTATTTATTTCATTCATTTAATAAAGGGTTTTCCAATAAGAGGTGTTATTTTGATATTCAAAGAGAAATGCTATTTTTCAATATATACAGGGTGAACGATATGAAGTGTTACCTATTCAAAACACCATAACTTTTTTGTGTGAAATTAGTTTTTATTGATTTCAAAGACAAAATTGTTCAAAAATGATTACAATTTTAACATATATTCACTTTTGCTCGATATGACCACCTTTTGCCTTGGCTCTAGCCTTCAAACGAGCAAAAAATGAGTTGCATGCTGCACGAATGTGATCTTGAGGTATTTTGGCAGATTCTCGTATAATCGCTTTTTTCAGCACATCCATACTGGCATATTTTTTAGTCCTCACCTTGCTCTCCAAAATGGACCAGATGGAATAGTCCATCGGATTTGCGTCTGGCGAATTCGAAAGCCATTATGTGGACGAAATGAAGTGTGGAACATGATTTTTTAACCATCCACGGCTCTAAAGGAGCTTCTAAAACATTTTCCCGATAAAAAGTCGCATTCACTTTGACACCAGGCTCGATAAAAACGATTGGAGAGCGTCCATCAGCGGTCACTGCGGACCAAACCATTACTTGCGATGGGAAATTGCTTCGAGTGGCCATACGTAGGCTCAAATTCTCGTACGAGCGTTCGGTCAAGTAAACACGGTCGTTTTGAGTGTTTATGAACTGCTCAATTGCGAAATTTTTTTTCATCAGAAAACAGAAAGTTAGGAAATTCGCCACGTTCGTGCCTTTGCTCTTTCGCACCGAATTGTTTTTTGCTGGGGTGAAAGATCGCGCGCTTTTTGGAACTTGTAAGCCACGACCTTGAGCTCATTTTTCAATATGCGTCGAATGCTGTCTTGCGATATTTTCAGTTCTTTGGCCATTTTTCTTCCACTTCGACGTGGATTTCGTTCAAGTCGAGCCTTCACTTTCCGAACCATATCTGGCGTTGTTGCGGTTGTTTTTGGTCCACCTCCATAGCGTTTTGCAATGCTACCAGTATCATTGTAACGTTTTTATTCACTTTGAGGTGACTGACCTCACGAACAATGGCTGGTTGTGATTTTCCAGCCAATCACGCAAAAAACGCAATCACACTATTACGTTTGAATTCCTCACAGAAAAAAAATTCAACAAAACTGAGACGCAAATGCTTTTGATGGCTTATAAACAGTATATTGAACTGCCATTAGAACAATTTTGACGTTGATGTCATGAGCTGTTTTACAGATACCAGCAGTGTGAAGTTGGTAACACTTCTTATCGTTCACCCTGTAAATGATCGGATGTTTATTTCGTTATAACATCAGGCAAACGGCCACCACGAACGTCCACGCTTACAGGACAATATCTTTTTTATGAAATTTTCCATAACCGAATTGGAAAGTGGTTGCCCTATATCCTCGATAGTCTCACGAATTCCATCTTTGAGATCTTGAGGCCCTAGGCTTATGGTGTAGACCTTCTCTTTCACGTGGCCCCAAAGAAAAAAGTCACAAGGTGTTAAATCACAAGATCCTTCGAGAGATAACACGGTCCGGAAACTTTTCCCGTAAAAGATCAATGGTTTCGTTGCTTGTGTGGCACGAAGCGCCGTCTTGTTCAAAATAAACGTTGTCAAGATCAATACCATCCAATTCCAGCCATAAAAATCGTTAATCATCTCTCGATAGCGATAGATAACACCTGTTATTGGAAAACCCTTTATTTTATTTCTTTTCATATTATTTTACTTTATTTTGGAGTATTTATTTATCTTAAAGTTTTTTATTGTATTTTGTTAATATAATTTTTTCTCTTTCATTTTATTTTATTTATTTTGTTTAACAGCACTTTCTTTACTTCATATTTTATGGAACTAAATTAAGTTTTTAATTTTTCCCCCTAAAATATATATTTTACTGTTTTTTATATTAATCATATTTTGTTCTTATTTATTTTATATTATTAAATTGGATTTTTCACATTTTAGGGGAAAATCATTTACTTCTTTTATCCGAAACTCCCACAGCCTTATGCCCACTATCTCAAATATCCGTCCTGATAAACAAACACACCAACACACAATATAATAATCAACAGTCATGGACATTATCGAGTCATTAACATCGACAGGTCTCCTCAAACCAGCCACCAGCTACACATCGACTTCGCTTAGCGAACCGGTGAAGCTTCGCATTACAAAAGAGGGCATCACGTCGGCGCTGCCACAAACAATACCACAATTTTTCCACGAAACCTGCCAACGCCATGCAGATCTACCCGCACTGGTTTTTACCAATGATTCCAATAGCAATGGCAGCAACCAGAGTATGAATAATAACTCACCAGCTTGGACGACTGTTAGCTACGCAGAGTATGAACGCAATGTGGAGAAGGTAGCATTGGCGTTGATGCATGTGGGCTTACGTCCTCGTACCTCGGTTGGTATACTCGCTTTCAATTGTCCGGAATGGTTTTACACCGAAATGGGCGCTCTGCGTGGTGGTGGTATTGCTTCCGGCATATATCTGACCAGCTCACCGGAAGCCGTACGTCATGTGCTCGAAACAGCGGAAGCGACCGTATGTGTGGTGGATGATGCGACACAGATGGCAAAGGTCCGCGAGGTCAGCGGAAGTTTACCACTGCTGCGTGCGGTCATACAGCTGCATGGACCGTTTGAGGAGTTTGTCGGTCGCGATGAGGGTTACTATCGTTGGGAAGACTTGATGGCTATGGAATTCGATGCGAAACTGCAGCAAGAATTGCTGGAACGCGAACGCAATATAGCCGCTAATGAGTGTGCTTTGCTAGTGTTTACAGTGAGTGGTGTTTGGTGGGTGAAGTTTCTTGAATGTCTGTACTAACCTTACGTTTACAGTCGGGAACCGTTGGAATGTCAAAGGCCGTTATGTTGTCACATGACAATGTCATCTTAAATGCTGCAGGTTTACCTTTGAATGAGCACTTCAAAGAAGGTGCTGAGGTGACCGTCAGTTTCTTGCCACTGTGCCATATTGCCGCACAAATGTTCGATGTCATTGTCAGCGCTCGTGATGGTGGTTGCGTGTATTTTGCAGATCGTGATGCGCTGAGGGGCAGTTTGTTGAAAACTTTGACTGTGGCCCGCCCAACAAGGTTCTTCGCTGTACCGCGTGTTTTCGAGAAAATGCAAGAGCGGCTGAAGCAAGTCGAAGCAGAGTCTTCATGGCTGAAGCGATTTATAATGAGCCGTGCGCGAAGCGCAATGTTGCAATGCTATATGAACCATGAGGGAAAGGGGTGAGTGTGGAAGATATTCTCATTGATTTTGGAAAATATTCGGTAGTCGTAATGCAATTACAATTTGTAGTAAGCCGCTATATTCCTTCAAATACTGGCTGGCTTCTTTCGTAACACAAAAAGTCAAAACCGCCTTGGGCTTGGATCGTTGCGATTTGGTGAGCGCTGGTGGCGCACCTGTTTCCAGAGATTTAAAGAAATTCTTCATTAGCATAGATCTGCCAATGCTTGAGGCCTATGGACTCTCTGAAACCACTAGTGGCGCTACTATTACAGTGGAACCACGACAAGTGGATGATGCAGGGAAGCAATATGAGGGCATGGAAATGAAAATCGACAATGCCGATCAGGATGGGAACGGCGAGGTGAGATTGAAGTGCGCAGTTCGTGCAACAAATTAAAAAATTCAATATACTCACAGATCTGCTTCCGTGGGCGTTACGTGTTTATGGGCTATTTGAAAGAGCCAGCGAAAACCAAGGAAGCCATTGATGCGGACGGTTGGTACCACACAGGCGATATTGGTTGTATCAGCGAAGCTGGCGGCTTAATTATAACCGGTCGGTTAAAGGAACTAGTCATAACAGCGGGCGGTGAGAATATACCACCCGTTCACGTCGAAAACTTAGTGAAGAACGAACTGCCGTGCGTCAGCAACGCCATACTTGTGGGTGACAATCGCAAGTATCTCACAATACTATTGACAATCAGGGTAAGTAAGGCTAAGCACAAAGACTTCACCGTTTACAAAATTATTTGCGTTCCACCATCAGACCGACATTGACACTCAGACGGGGCTGCCCTTGGACACTCTACAACCGGCAGCCATTGCCTGGTTCCAAGCGCTGGGCTTGCATTACACGCGTCTCTCTGATGTTTTGCGCATACCACCGAGCATAGAAGATTTCGATGCTGCCACCGTGGAAGTGCATCCAGATCCCAAAGTTGTGGCTGCGATACAGGAGGCCATAGCAATTGCGAACCGAAGCGCCTTGTCCAACGCACAAAAGGTGCAAAAATTCGCGATTTTGCCACACGACTTCTCAATCCCCACTGGAGAGTTAGGTAAGTTGTAGATGTGGGTGGTATTTTTGATGAATGTTTATGTAGAATCGTTTTTTTTTTTGTTTTTCATTTCAGGTCCTACTTTGAAGTCGCGGCGTAGTGTTATTTTAAAGAAATATGCTAAAGTTATCGAACGGCTTTATGAATAAAAAAAATATGGTTCAGCTTAATACGTCAAATGTTTTTATAATCACTGTGGTAAATAATTTTGTCTTTGAAAATTGGTGCTTGTTTTTTGTTGTGTGCGAACATCATAAGCTCGGTAGGTGGCGCTGAAGTCGCGTTGTCTCTGAAAGTCGCATTAATGGCCCAATTTGGTTCTTATTCAAAATAAATGCTATCCGCTTTAAAATAAATACACTGGCCAAGCATTCACAATATTTATTACCTATGCGAAAAGGCATTTCTTGGACAAAAATTTAATCGATAGGTGATGCTGGAGTCGATATTACTGCCAAATTAATTTACATACAATAGTTTTCATGTAGCACAACATACAAAAAATTAATAACATTTTTGTACATTTTTTTCGGTCTGTTTATGTTTTGCAAAATTAGGGCATTGGGCTCAAGAACGGTGCATGCGAAACTGGCAAACCTACGAACTTGTAAGGTCGTGAAATCCTTCTCGCCACGTGTGAATCGGAGACGTTCGACGGATCTTCTGAGGTTGACAAAACCTCAGCTCTCGAATTTCGTGGACACGATACTATCCGCGAGGAATACATGTTATGATACTTGGAAATACTTCGTGTCTTTTTTGCGTCAGCTGTATGAAGAATGAGGTGGAATCATCTTAGCACATTTTCCTTAGCTGTCCTACTGTCGTGAAGCTAAGATTTGGGTTTCTTGGTTCTCACCTGGAATGATGATGAACTTCGTCAACTGCATAAAGAACCGAACTTGCTGGACTTTTAAACTGAGTGCGATATTACATTTTTTAAGTCGAATAAACATTTTTTCTATTCGTGCGCAGAGTTTCAAGAAATGGGCTCGGTTCCATCATTCCTGTGATAATTTGCCGAATTTATGAAGTGCAAAATGGCACGAAATGAGAAGAAATTTCTTTAACAAATCACACAAATTGTGAGGATAATAAAAATGTTTCAGCTGGCATACATTTTTTACGCTCAGTTTTCAATGCCTTAAAATGTGATATTGCCAAACCTATCAAATTAACTGTTGTTGTTACGAAGGTAAACAATGGCAAGAGAAATTGTGTTCCTGCTGTTCACGGAGAGACCATTGAGACAGTGCAATGTATTGCTCTCATAAAGCCATCAGTATCTCTTAGTGTGGCAGCTGAAGTTGTCTCGCAGTCTCTTCATATTGTTTCTACTCTCAATAATGCTATTGTTTAACCCTTTTGATCCGAAAAGCCGCTGAGGTAAAGGGAACTTGTTTTACGTTTTCAATCGTTACAAAAGGTGAAATAAAATCATTCCATCACTTCAGGATTTGAATCGGGTAAAAGGGGTAGTGAGTGTTTTTGAATGGGACTTATATGTCCCGATTAGTATTTTATCATCCGGTACCTCATATATAATTGCACTTTGGTTTTATATGAAACTAATTTTATTTGGAATTCAATTCATTGTTTCGGTAAAGAATAACATAGAAAATAATACAAAAGAAATATATTTAACATAAAAAAGTTTGGTCCTTATTTATGGTACGGAGCGAAGCAATCTGACATTCTTCGCAAATCGTTTTTGTTCTCCTCTCTTTTTTTTGATCTGCACAGCCTGTGCAACGTCTTTGATTGGGAATTGGAATGGGTAGGTGACCTGCGGCTAGCTTCCTTTTTCTTCCTGACGTGCCACTGCGTTGAACAGCTGCTCTTTCCTTCTCTTCAGCAATCATGTGTTCCGCCAGCTCTATCATAAAGTCTGTAAGTGGTTTTTGTTTCCGTGAAAGTTGCGAACTGATTACCCAACAATTTCCTACTGACATCATTAACAATCGGTAAAAAACTCTTATCCAGCATTTATTAGATCCAACACATATTGCCCTGCAATTTGATCAGCTCGGTCAGCTCCCCCATTATCTGTTTGTAAAAGTTTATCATTTCGGGGCAGTCCACGTTAACTTTTTGCCCATTTTTTAATTTCTTTTCTATTATGGAGATTTCAGAGGAGTGACAATTGCTTCCAACTACATCCTTGGTATCTCGCCATTTAGCATACATTATACCAGTGTTGCTTTCTCGGAAAACGCATTGACCTCTGTTTAGCTGTGTGCTGATGACTGGGAATTTTTTGCGATTCGACCTAATAGTTCCTAACGCTGCGTAATTAATAGTCTCTAGACGATTGATACTTGTGAAGAACCGATCGAAACACAGAGTCACATCCGTTTCTCGAATTGTAGCAGCTAACATTTCCATCTTCTCTCCCACAATAGATATTAAAATCGTAAGTATAGCCAGTAAGAGCATCACATCTGAGCCACATTTTGATACCACGTTTAGTGGGCTTCAATCGTAAGTATTGTTTCATAGAGGAGCGTCCCTTGAATGTCGTCATGCTTTCATCGATACTTTGGTAAGCACTTTCGTTCCGTGCACTTGGAAATTGAGACTTTAGGCACTCAACCATATCTTCCACGTAATAAAGTTTGGATGCTCCCTCAGGCTTTTCAGGTGAAGCAAAGTACATTTTCGATTTCCGATTTTACTGCATCGTTTCCCATAGAATTATGTTTTGACCAATAGTGTCTTACAGATGGCAAATGGTTATATGACATAATTATCATGCAACCAATAACGATTTTAATTTCTCCAATATCTGTTAGCTTTATATTTTTGTACGCTGGTCAATACGTTCGTTCGTGCACTGGGTAATACGCATAAAAAGGCTTTCAGGGAAAACTTTCATAAATATACTACTGTGGGCAAAAAGTAAGGTGCATTTGGTTGTAAAATGAAAAATCTTTATTTATTCATCCCCTTCAAAATAATCCCCTCTCGATGAAATACACGTATGCCAACGATTTTTCCAATCCCCCAAACATGCCAAATAGTCCATTTCCGGTATAGCCATCAGCACCTTCTTCGATTCAGCTTTTATCTCCTCAATCGACTCGAAACGCGTTCCCCGGAGTGGTCTCTTGAGTTTTGGGAATAGCCAGAAGTAACACAGAGCCAAATCAGGCGAATACGGTGGTTGCGGAACGATATGCGTGGAATTTTTGGCGAAATCGTCACGAAGAACGAGTGCAGTGTGAGACGGTGCATTATCGTGATGCAAAAACCAAGAGTTGTTGGCCCATAATTCTGGTCTTTTTAGACGAATTGCTTCACGTAAACGACGCATAACGCTCAAATAATATTCCTTATTAACAGTTTGGCCAGGAGGAAGGAATTCATAGTGCACCACACCACGAAAATCGAAAATAACTGTCATCATGACCTTTATTTTTGAATGACTTTGACGTGCTCTTTTCGGTCTGGCCTCGCCTTTAGCACGATATTCGCTTGATTGGTCGGTTGTTTCAGGGTCGTAAGCATAAATCCAAGTCTCATCTCCCGTAATGATGCATTTGAGCTTGTCCTGATAGTCTGAAAGCATTGTTTCACACACATCAACGCGACGACTTTTTTCCAAGAAATTGATAGTTTTCGGTACCAAACGAGATTTGACTTTTCGTAGGCCCAAATGGTCTTTCAAAATAGTTTTCACAGATCCTTCTGATATTCCGATCATATCAGTAAAGTCTTTAACAGTCAACCGACGATTTTTGACCACTAACTCCTTCACTTTATTGACGTGTTGGTCATCTGTTGACGTCGATGGTCGTCCGGAGCGCTCCAAGTCATCAACACGTTCTCGACCCTCCTTGAAGTCTTTGTACCACTTATAAACATTTTTCTGCGACATGTTCGAATCACCAAATGCCTTCTGCAACATGCTAAACGTTTCCGCAGCCGAAATTTCATTCCGCAAACAAAATTTGATGGCACTTCTCTGCTCAATCAAATCAGACATTGTAAAAATCGAAAAATGCACTCTTGGTCGTTTGGTAAACACAAGCGTAAATATATTACTGATAATGACATTCACATGAAAGTTGGTCCAGATGTTATTAACAGTGCTGCCAACTCATGAAAAAAATAACTAGAGCGAAATTTTAATCCCGCGAAGTTTGACAAATAAGTTCACCTTACTTTTTGCCCACAGTAGTATTGTAAGGATTGTCAGTCCTCTCAAAGCTATGAGCAATATCGGGAAGTGGATAGCTAGTTATTGTTTTTATTGGTACCAACTCCGCACGTGGAGAAGACCGTATAGTGGCAATATTTGCAGAATCAGCTGTGGAACGTGTTACTGCCAAACTATTTTCTGCATCCTCCTCATTACTATGATCCATCAGCAGATGAAACCTCACTATAAGAAGGCTCATAATTATCACTGCTACCGTTTGAAAAGTCGTCATCCTCATTAGATGATTCAAAAATATTAGTAATTACATCTTTATCAAGCTTTTTAGGCATTATGAGTCTGTACAAATACAAATAATATCAGTACCTACATTTTAATAAATTTCCAAGAATGTTCAATACTGGTGGGACACATACGTCCCAGTGAAATGAAAATGCTAATGATTTTTAAAATAAACAAAAGCACGAATACTTACTTACCTCAGTATATAACGAAACCACTAACACAATAAATTACTATACTTTTGGTTGGTTTTAAAACTCAAAAACCACGAATAATTGCAAAAAACAGTGTCACTTACGGAATTTGCGTCCAAACTTGCGATCTTTTTTCCATTTATGAGCACGTGTTTACCATTAAATATCAAATAACGGAAGAAAATACCGCTAAGAATACCATAAACTACGAAATGGGATAAGCTAAACCCATTTTAGTCTCTTAATTTCCAGACTAGGCATGCTCGAACACTCTCCTATTACTGTGAGTACTGCTTAGGCATTACTCAAAAATTTCTTCCCATTCTCCCACTCAGGCTAAAAACACATTGACACGCTACTCTGCTGCTGAATACTGCTACTTTTATTGCTTTGTCATCTCGCTTTGAAAGCAGTTACTCAACCACCTGTTGTTGTTTTTGCTGTAAATATTGATGCTGGCACTGCAAACACTGCACAGTGGCCTGCGGTGGTTAACGACAAAAAATAAGGAAAACTAATTCTTGTGGCGGTTGTAAATGTAAATTTGGAATTAGATGTTGCGATTCAACGTAAATGGCTGCTATTGCGAGGTGGTGAGGTCATTCTGGCAACGTGTGGATTATAGCCACTCGAGGGTGCTCCTAAGGTTAATAAAACCTCAGCGCCCACTAGAAATACATGGTGTGAGACTCGATATTACTTTGATTATATCCTATTGTGCTCACTTCTTTACTACGCCATCGGTAATTGCAGGCTTAGATGTTAACAATTTGACAATTTTTTTCGGCAGCATAAGACGGTTAATACAGCCGTGATTAGCCCTATTTTTTTTGTTCTGCTCTTTGCCTCCTTTTTCCGCTTCAGTTGTATCACAAGGGCCGAGTTTGATTTCTCGTCGAAGTAGGCCCTCTATTGGGCAACTATACAGGATAAGTTGTTTGTAAAATTGCAACCATCTCTTACAAATTTTCTTCCAAATACCCAAACTGCATGCTTTGTAAAAGATCTCCAGTTCAGACGCTGATCATAGCTCCAAACTTCATAGAATCTTCTGGCGCTTGAAGCAACATTAAAAAAGCTGATCAGATTAAATAAATATGTCATTTGTTGATTTACACTAAAAGAGATGAACGTAAGCACTCGTAAATATGTATGTATGCATGTATTTCATTAAAAAAATGACGAGTCATGCTTGTAATCCAACTACATCCATCAAGCAGAGCCAGCCTTATCGCTTGCAACTCAAGTGCAGTCATTGAATGGGACAGCGTAACTTTCCACAATACTTGGAGTGCCCATTAAGCGTAAATAATGTGTCCTTTAAATGTGAATGAATTGTAAATGAGCCGCTGGCTAGCTAACTATTGTACATTTGTAAAATGTTATCACCGGCTGCACCCATACATTCATGTGACAGAATTCCACTAATAATTTAATCAACTGCTGTGTGACAAATGTTTTTCAGCTATCAATATTTGTGGAAAATGAAACATTTATAAGAAATTAAGCGCCAACGAATTAAAAAAGTTTTCTTCAATTACATTAAGCCATGACTTCCTTTTAATCTCTTGCATTTAATTTATATTTTAAATGTACTTAAGAATATTTAGCAATCATTTTTTAAAATATCTATAACTAACTATCTGCGCCTTCACCCTTATATTGGGTATTTGGCCAAGCTCCCCCTCTTACTTTTTGTTTTTGTTTTCGAATGGCAGATAGTTTTTACGAGGAGCTTTTTCATGGCACAAATACTCTCGGAGGTTTGCCATTGCCTGACGAAGGGCGACCGCTTTTCGAAAAAATTTTTCTATCATTTGTTGCTTCATGAGTGGAGATTCGAACGCGCGCACTTATGAATGTTAGTCACGAACCAACCCATTTCACTTTCGGACAAATGCGCGTAAGAACGAAATGCTCTCCCAGTAGAGTATAAACAACCTTGTCTTGCCCGAAACAAAAAATGCTGTTCACTGTTGCTTTCAATTCCTCTTCCCCTTACACAAAAGAGTTGACAACTCAACTTGAGAGTTAACTCTCTCAAAGTGGCTCTTAATAGCCCGAGAACCGACAACAGAAACAAAATGTGCAGTTTAGGGCATCCTTAGGCGATCGTGGGCAAGCAAAGGAACAGACTGATAGTGCCAATTAGTTAAAGTATCTAATAATTATTATCTAATAATCAATCATGATGAAATTAATTAGTTACAAGGGACAAGTGACTAATAGCTTATGACTTATGACTAGTGAATAGAAACCAGATTCAACTAATTAACTAAATTTTGTGCAAATTACAACCCTGCTTTCTAAGAAAAAACTTTGTAACTTTACAATTTTATGTAAAATTTACACTCGACCACCTCGAGTGTCTTCGGAAGTTAAATAAAAGTTTGAACATTTTTGGAAAATTGTGGAGATATGAGTCTAAAACCAAAAGGCTCTTGGGCACTCTTTAGCATGATTTTTGGATAAGTTTTACCTTAGCTGCTAGGGCCTAATTTTTAAGCTTATTCGTAAAAGAATTTTTTATAAATAAACTGCATAGGATAGTAGTGATAATGAAAGTTAAGTACATATTTTGGGCTCCACATAAATCCTGTCATATTTCGATGTTACTTTTGGGAAAAAATATTTTAAAGTAAACAAAGTAAAATAAATAGATAAAGAAAATAAGTATGAAAAACTCAATCTCTGGAGGTATTCTCAAATTGATCCTGCTCACGTAAGTCCTAATATTTTTCCCAAATATTTTAGCGGATGTCTTAGAATATAAAAAAATTTATGACTCCTTTGGAAAAGCTTCAAATTTTTTGGCGAGGCACCCTAGTGTGCATAGCTAAATGATTTTTGCGGCAAACGTTATGATTTGGAAAAATTCAGAATATGGTAAAAAAATCTGAAAATTACTTACAAAAAAAAAATTATGAAATATATCGACAAAAATTCTTTCGTACTTCAAGACAGTATGCAAAAATTACAAGTCAATCGGTGAAGTCTCTATTTCCTTGAAGGAAAAAGCGAAAACTTTAGCAAAATACTTTGAAGAGGTTCTATCAAATGACGAAGAAAATAAATAGACATCCAAAACAACTACCATTATGACTTTACAAAAATAAAAAGGACGAATACACACGAAATCATAGCTTGCATCAAAAAAGGAATAAAACATAAGAAAGCGCCTGGATGTGACTTGATAACAGGAAAAGCATTAACGGAGCTACCAACCAAGGCATATATATTTTTGCGAAACGTTTTTAATGCAATGTTCCGCTTGCAATATTTTCCGAAACTCTGGAAAGTGGCAGAGATTATTGCATTGCCAAAACCGGGTAAAGATCCAACTACCGTATCATCTTATAGACCAATAAGCTTACGACAATATTTGAAATTGCTGAAAAATTACTGCATGATTGAATAAGCCAATTTCTGGAAAAAAAAACGTATAATACCCGATCATCAATTTGGATTTAAAAAAAAAAAATCGACTATCCAACAGATTATTGTTTTTCAAAATATTCGCCATGAAGATCTGTACACTTTTGCAAGCGTTTGAACCAATTGTCGAAGCACTTTTGCCACTCTGAATGAGGTACCTCCAAAACATGCATTCTAAATGCCGCAACCGCTTCTTTAGGTGTCGAAACACGTTGACCTCTCAGTTTGTTTTTTACGTACGGGAATAAAAAAAAGTCATTCGGTGCCAAGTCAGGACTATACGCCGGATGACCCATTAATTCGATGTTTTGGGTGCTCAAAAATGCAGTTGTTTGAGCCGATGTGTGAGAGCTCGCATTGTCCTGGTGAAGAGTGATCCGTCTTTGGCGATTGGTTTTCCTAATTTCTTGGAAGACACTGGCAAACAAATGGTTGTGTGCCACTCAGAATTTACTGTTCTGCGTTGTTCTAGTTGTACGGTTGCGACATGCCCAGTTTTTCCGAAAAAACAGGCGACCATTTGCTTGGAAGTGCTTCGTGCGCGAACAACTTTTGTTGGATTTGGCTCATCATGAAACACCCATACAGTCGACTGCTGTTTACTTTCGGGCTCATACGCGTAAATCCATGATTCATCACCTGTCACGATGTCATAGACGTGTTTCGAAGCCCCGCGATCGTATTTTTTGAGCATTTCCTTCGACCAATCAACACGGGCCTTTTTTTGAGCGATTGACAAATTGTGTGGGATCCAACGCGAACAAATTTGTTTGACAGTCAAATGTTTATGCAATATTGAATGTATGCTGGTCCCACTAATGCCTAAGATTGTCTCAATCTCACGATAGGCCATATGACGATCTTGCAATATCAGTTCGCGCACAGCATCAATGGTTTTCGGAACAACAACTGATTTTGGACGACCTTCACGGAATTCGTCTTGGAGTGAACTACGACCACGATTGAATTCACCATACCATCGATAAACACTGGTCCTTGATGGAGCTTCATCGCCAAAAAATGAATTAAGTTCATCCATGCAATGTTGCTGAGTTAATCTACGTCGAAAGTTATAAAAAATAATCGCACGAAAATGTTCACGATTTAATTCCATTTTTGGACCGAGATGAATCTTTTAAGTTACTGTAAACAACTCAAATAGCGCTGGTATTTCAAAACGTTCTGAGTACGTAAAAGCCAAAAAATGTCCATCTTTGCGATACAGCTGTCAGTTGCCAAATTGCAGCACCAGGGTTGCCAAATATAAAAGGCACCCCTCGTATTCTTGGACGTAGCTAAAGCGTTTGACAAAGTGTGGCACAAAGGCTTACTCCACAAAATAAAAATAATGATACCTTTTGACTACTATCTCATCATAAAAAGCTACCTAACTGACCGACGTTTCTATATTAAATGTGACAATCAATGTTCAGATATTCGTCAAATAACAGCTGTACAAAGCCATGATTAAACCAATCTGACTATATAGACTACAGGTGTGGGGAACGGCTAAAAAGTCTCATGTAGTAAAAATTCAACGACAACAACCGAAGATTCTTTGAATTTTGACCATGTCTGACAGGTACACGAAAAATTATGACATCATAGGACTTTTAATATAGCAACAGCAGACGAAGATATAACAAGAAGGCTCTTTGAAAAAATACACGAACACAATAATGCAGAAATCAACAAACTTCTGAAAAGGGGGAAAACACTGAAAGACGCTTAAAGAGAACTCGACCAAGCGACTTAATGAATGCTAGAAAATAATAAATGTGCCAAGGGGTTAAATTGCTGTTATATTGTTATACTAGCTTTAACCCGCGACCCCGCTCGCGTAAGAGTAGTTTTGAGGGATTTAGGGATATGTATATAAAAGAATTACACACAATAATTTCATAGAAAATAATTTATTATTAATAATCATAATATTACAATACCCGGCATCCGTTGCTATACTTCGTTGAATAAAATCAAAACAACCCATCAGAAAAATATCAATCAAAATTATTTTTATTAATTTTCTATCTCAAACCGTTTTTGAACTTTGCAAATATTCGATTATTAGTTACGAATGAGAGTGGTTGCGCGGCCTGGGGCTGTGGGAAGGGAGTTCCATCATAAAAACATGCCTTTAACCTTCATTGGATGAAAATATTGAATGTATAAAAAGTTTTACGTCATTTGGTGTTGTCGTTTCGTAGTGATGCGCGGTCAACGTACAGACATTCACCTTTATAGTATAGATTGTTGTTCAATTGTAATTTTATAGAGGCAAACTTGTATTGCATATTATTTAATTGTTTATTATTTCGGCCGGCTGCCATAGCCGAATGGACAGGTGCGTGATTACCATTCGGAATTCACAGAGAGAACGTTGGTTCGAATCTCGGTGAAACCAAAATTAAGAAAAACAGGTTTCTAATAGCGGTCGCCCCTCGGCAGGCAATGGCAAACCTCCGGGTGTATTTCTGCCATGAAAAAGCTCCTCATAAATATATTTGCCGTTCGGAGTCGGCTTGAAACTGTAGGTCCCTCCATTTGTGGAACAACATCAACACGCACACCGCAAATAGGAGGAGGAGCTCGGCCAAACACCCAAAAAGGGTGTACGCGCCAATTATTTATTTGTTTTTTATATTATAATATTTCGTGTTTTTTAGTATTTATCGCTTTGGCACTGGTCATTAAGCGATGTATGTAAATTATGGCCAAATTGTTAAACAACGCTCTAATGTAAATGGACAGATTTATAAAATAAAGGGGAACAAAAAAGAAAAAAAAAGAAAAAAATAAATAAACTCTTCCACTAGACTGTTTACGAGTATATTAAGAGAAATGTGGCCCAAACATTTAATCAACTTTGACTTTAAAAACTCTAACTAACAGCTATGAAGGCAATGTTACTTTTGGATTAAGAAATTCCTCAATTCAATTTTTTTCTGATACATTTAAAAACCTCTGACCGCCGCTTCACTGAGCCTGTCCAAAGATCTATGTATGCACGCATCGTCATTGCCTTATCGCTGCGCATTATGCTATGCTAGACTAAGAAGCAACAATAGCAACAATAATAGAAGCAGCAGCAGTCATGTTATGCTAGACTGAGCAACTACAATAATAACAATAAGAGAAGTAACAGCAGAGTAGCCCGGTGTTTTTTTCTTGCCCCTGATAAGGGAGTACAAATCTCGCTGTAATTTGGTATTTACTTTGTATAAAAAAATCATAAGTCATAGTTCTTTAAATTTATGTACGTATGTTTAATTTTTTTGTCTAGTCCAACTGATAAACTCTCATAGAATTTAATCAGTGTTCGAGAGCAGCGTTTGAAGTTAATAAGTAATCGATCCTCTGCAGTTAAAGTTTCAAAACATTTCCAATTGTCGAGTACTGCGGTTGCGCGTGAGGTGTTGCACACAGTTCTAGTTGAAATTCAGTTGAATATACATAAATATTAAAAGTTTAAAGTGCTGTAAATTGCATAAAGAAATTGAAGAGGTAATTAAGTGGGGATTTGCCGCAATTGTTGGGGGGAAGACTTGCTTAAAATTCGGTTGCTACAGGGGATGTGTCAAGTGAAATATTTCCATCTGCTTTTTATTCATCAGTGCGTCATTTGTGATGGAAAAAATTTATAACATAATTAATTTTCCATGAGTTTTTGTCAGTGGCTACTTTCAGTTAAATCGTTAAAGGAAAGCCAAAGTTAATTAACCTCTTTATGAGTTGTTCTATGAAATTCTAGTTATATGTGAATTACAAAAACACAAAAAAAAGAAAAAAAAAAAACACACCAACAAAAAGAAATACAATTTTTCCAGAAATTAGTGTCTTTTTTCAAAATTATCAGTTATTTAACAGACAAAAGTTTTTCATCCCTATCCCGACATCAAACAATGTATTTCTGGGGACACAGCTGCTCCAACAGCTATGCTCAAAGTTATGAAGGATATGCTATCATTATTAACAAAGGGGCCTTTGCGATACCCACTTCATTCGACTTTTCGAAAGCGTTTAATACGATCTGTCACAGAATTTTTCACGAAGCTTTGCATATATTTGCGATTCAGCAAGGATGCAGTAAGATTGTTTGAAACTTATTTGATAAATGACGGCAAAAATTTGGATAACCCGAGCTTGACGCCATTAAAATCTGGAGTCTCACAAGATTCTATTCTTGCCCGGTTTTATTCAGTTTTTAGGTCAGTGACATCGCTCTGTGTGGCTGTCACCTGTCGTTCTGCATGGCTACAAAACACAGAAGACGACAATGTGCGATGTACAAAATCTGCAAGCATTCATCAATTGTTGCTCCGCAGGATCGTTCGCGTTTCTGCCCAAACATCACCTCCAACATAGACCTCTGGAGTTTGACTAAGCAGGTTCCTGCTTATCTCGATATTCGACGACGAAAATTTAAGAGGGAAGCCTCATGGAGATATTGCAAAAGCAGTCTTAGACTGGTGGCCCAAAGGAAGTCGCGGGCACGGGAGAGCATCCAACACGTGGAAGAAGCGTTAAAATAGAAGCGCTTCAAGCAGCCGTTGATAGCAATACATTAAATTTGCTGCATTGAATAAGCCCAAGTTTAACTTTTTGTTGAGGCCCTATGTTCCCCTTAGGAACCAATTTTTAGTTTGTAAGCAGTATTTCGTAATCTTAGCAAGCCATATGAAGAAACTGGGATGGTTGTTGAATTGTATTCGTTTTGTTTTTGGTAAAAAAATGCATGCCTGATGATGACACTGTGCGACGGTGAGTTATCAGAGCGCAAAATCCATAAGATTTTTTCCCACAAATCATTTCTTTCATGGCATATTGCTTTACACAAACGTCTCTTTAGACCGAAGTAATAATCGTTTATATCTGCCTGACCTCCTGGCAAAAATTCATGGTATAACTACAATACTGTTGTAGTCCATAAAAATTGTGAGCATTGCTTTCTTACTTCACTCAATATGATGTGGTTTTTCGTCTTGCTTTATTCGGAGCTTTCCACTCACTCACTTAATGTCTGGATTGCGTGTGGTACTCATAAACCCACTTCTTGTCTCCAGTAATGACGCGTCTCATGAAAGTGGGGCCGGAATTGATCTTGGAAATCATGTCTTTGAAGTGGTCGCTTTGGCTCAAATCCACACCTCAAACTACACTACTATGTCCTGAACAGATCGATAAGCAATGCGCAAGACCGCTGTCAGCTTTTTGTTGGTGAGCTTGCGGTTATTGATCAACTTTTATTTAACGTTATTGTTGTTTTCATGAGTCTACGATGTCGACGACCTGACACTACGTTCGTCATCCTCGATGGACTAATGATCTCCTCTGAAGCAATCATGCCACCCATAAGGGGCAAAATGCTTTCTTTTCAGTATCAAAGTTATTGACTGCAGCTTATCTAAGTTCTTTGACCGCCGTTTAGTGTTATTTATGTGTAAATTAATCTATGCCCGTGCGCTGAATTATATTTTTCGTCTTTTATTTTTTGCGTTGTCATCTCGTGCATGCAATCTTATTGGTATTTGAAAGAGCGTATCTGTTCAAGAAGATACTTTAATCCGAAGATGAAGGTCCGCGTGAAGAGGCTCGCATCACATTTCGTACGGATAAGATGATCGACCAAACGACTAATAACTAAAAGGAAAAAGAAATCGATATCATATCTGTTTTAATGATAGAAGGGATGTACATACTTTTTATTTCTAAATCGTAACTCTATTTAAAAGAACAAAAAATTCCAATTAAATCGTTTATAATTGCCTTTCCCCTCTCATTTCTTGAATTAGTTCCAGTGTTAATCGCACCGTACCTTAGCATAGAAATCTTTGCTTTATCAAATCTTTCATTAAGACCTTTGAGCGACTGTCCAGTAGCTAGCAAAATTATTTCCCAAAATCAAAGAAAATATTTTTCTCGAACCTCGTATTAGAATAGTCTTGGATGACGGCCGCGCTACCAATGTTTGTTAGTCAATATTTCTAATGGAACATTTGGTTTATTTCCACATGAATTTCATCCGAGAAAACTTCATTGAAACTAGCAAAGGGTCAAAATTTATAAAATAGCGAGAAAGGAGAGAGAAAAGAGGTTTTGAAAATAAGTTTTGGAATGAGGAAATGCAGACAAATATTGTTTATCTTTTTTTACGAGGCACGCACCCAAAAACATTAAAACATTCCACTTCATCTCGTTTTTGATATCCGGGATTTTTCTAAATACAGCTACGATTATTGGTTGGTCTATGAATTTATTGAAGAAATTTGACCAGAAAGCGTAGTATGGACTAAAGATCTGTAATCGCTGCCAAAAGCTAATCCTTAATATATCCAGCGGGGTCTTCTGTATACCCCAGGGAGTAATTTTCAGAGATTTTACCGTAGTTACAAACATAAAAAACCTTGATTTTTATGAATAACTTTGACTGGTGAAATACTAATATCCTATTATTGTAATATACCTGGGCGGGCGCCGTAACCGAACGGGTTGGTGCGTGACTACCATTTGGAATTCACAGAGAGAACGTTGGCTCGGATCTCGGTGAAAGACTAAAATAAAGAAACAGTTTTTCCTAATAGCGGTCTTTCTCGGCAGGCAATGGCAAACCTCCGCGTGTATTTCTGCCATGAAAAAGTTCCTCATAAAAAAAGCAAATAGCTCCCATTCGGCTTAAAACTGTAGGTCACTCCATTTGAGGAACAACATCAAGACGCACGCCACAAATAAGAGGAGGAGCTCGGCCAAATACCCGAAAAAGGGTGCATCTTAATGTACCTGAGATTCGTTCAGTGCAAATGGACGTAAAATAATAGCTATTCAAAGTAAAGAATTGAGAAAAACTAAACAAAAACATAAGGTTTTCAGAAGACCCAGCTTAGTGAACAATTCTGCCGGGAGATACATAATAGCTTAACCATTTGCCGCATCAAGAAATAAATTCCCTCTGAAAGATTATATTTACTATGAGCGCTATTTTATTTTATTTTTTAACGTAATACAAATCTATTTCCATAACTACAGGTTAATTAACAAATGAACCTCATTGTATTTATTAGCTGATAACCAATCGGAAGCTGCTCAACTTAAAAAGTACACTAAAGTTCCACAGCAACGCAGATAACAATAAACCTCACAGCCACCAGCGCAATCAACCAAAAAATAGACTCAGACTAGCCGCCAAGTGCGATAAGTTTTCCAAAACAAAAATTGTTGTCCCTCAACTAAAATGATGAACGAGAGCACTGATGTTGCGGCTTCGGTTAGCTCGGTAAAACCGGCCAGCAGCCACATTTCTACCTCACTCCACGAACCGGTAAAATTGCGCATCGGCGAAGAGGGTGTTACGGCTAGGGAGCCACAGAATATACCACAATTTTTTCACGATTCTTGTAAGCTTTATGCCGATTTACCGGCACTAGTCTATGCTAATGAGGCTTCGCCAACTGTCAGCTACAAGGAATTCGAACGTCACGTGGAGCAAACCGCGCTTATGTTGCTGCATGTTGGCTTACAGCCACGCTCGTCCATTGGCATACTGGCTTTCAATTGCCCCGAATGGTTTTATGCTGAGTTTGCTGCTTTGCGTGCCAACGGCATAGTAGCCGGTATTTATCCGAGCAGTTCACCGGAGGCAGTGCATCATGCGCTGGAAACTTCGCAGGCGTCTGTTTGTGTTGTCGATGATGCGCAGCAAATGGCAAAGGTGCGTGAAGTGAAGGAGAGATTGCCCCAGTTGCGCGCGGTTATACAGTTGCATGGCCCATTCGAAGATTTTGTGGGCACAGAGGAGGGCTATTATCGCTGGGCTGATATGTTGGCATTGGAGTATGACAATGAGCTGCGGGAGGAACTGGCGCGGCGCGAGCGTGCTGTTGGCGCCAATGAATGTGCGATGCTGATTTTTACGGTATGTAAAGGGATAGGGGTCTCTGAATTTTCGAGCTTTTATGCTTTGACTGAGATCTTTAGCTTTAAAAATTCTACAGTTAGTGTTAATTAAATCCTATTTTCATTTTCATTTTTCCAAAAAATTTATTCCCGAGTATGATTGATTAAAAGTGAAAAAAATTCTCAATTTAATACTTTCAGTCGGGCACTACGGGCCTCCCAAAAGCTGCAATGCTTTCGCACGACGCCATCATCTTAAACTCTAAGTATATCACCTCAGGAGTCAGCCGCTTCCGTAAAAGCGGTGAAACTACAGTCTCCTACCTACCTTTGAATCACGTTGCCGCACAAATTTTCGACGTCTACATGGGCATAGGAAATGGTTCGTGTATCCATTTTGCCGATCGCGATGCACTTAAAGGGACACTCCTGAAAACATTTGCCAAGGCGCGTCCCACAAGCGTTTTCGGTGTACCGCGCGTCTTTGAGAAGATACAGGAGTACCTAAAGCAAATCGAATCAACCTCGTCTAGATTTGCGCGTTACACATTGGATTGGGCACGACAAGTGACTTTAGAGTACTACTTGAGCAAAAATGAGAAGTCGTAAGTATTGGCTTAAACTCCTGGGAGACCGTCGCTGATGTAGCATTTATTCTTCCGTAGAAGCTCTTTCAAATTATGGTTGGCATCAAAGATTACGCATCAAGTTAAGCTCACCTTGGGTCTCGATCGGTGTGAATTTCTAGTAGTGGGCGGTGCGCCTGTTTCAGAGGAAATGAAAAAATTTTTCCTAAGTCTCGATATGCCACTTGCGGAAGCTTTTGGACTCTCTGAAATGGGTGGTGGCGCGGTGATTAATTTTAATCATGCCAATTTGCGTACTTGTGGAAAAGTACTAGATGGCGTGGAAATAAAAATTAATAATCCCGATGTAAATGGACAAGGCGAGGTAAGTACATATATGGCACGAATAAGGGAATACAGAAGGTTGCGCCTTATGGGAACCGCGCATTTGACAATTGTGTGACGTCAGTACAGAAAAAAAAGAAACCATTCTGTGCACATTAGGGCGAGTCGATTAAAAATCGCTCATTGCTCTGTGAAAATCGTAATCTAGGGATCAAAATAAGAAACTTTGCCGAAGGAAGCATAGCTGTAAAACGAATTCTAATGCCCCTCAATTTGGGTCGAACGAAAAATCCCACTTTGACCCATTTAGAGTGCTCCAATCGAGTCCAAATGTATGACCGACCCCCACTAACTTTGGACAGCCGATCCACCCATGCCAGTGGCACACCCCCTGGAACACCCCTGGGGGGTTCCCCATACAATCATTTCAAAAAATCACCTTTTTTGGCTTTTACATGAGAAAAGAAACTAAAAAGTTCGACCCAAATTGGGGGACATCAGGATTCGTTTTAGAGGCATGGTTCCTTCGGCAAAGTTTCTTATTTTGATCACTAGAATATGATTCTCACAGAGCAATGGGCGATTGTTTTGCCTCCCCACAAGTCGACCCGGCCTAGTGCACATGCTTGGCTTTCCACTCACTATTGCTTCGTCCTCCTCTTCTTCTTATTTGTTTATTCTCTGTTATGCAGTCACGGTACTTAAGAAGGCGCAATCTTGTATTCTTGTATTTATGAGAACTAATTACAACATTTCTTTACGTTTCTCATAGGTCTGTCTTCGCAGCCGGTCCAACATGATGGGTTATCTCAATGAGTTGGAAAAGACACGTGAAATTCTCACAGAAGATGGTTGGTTGTTAACCGGTGATTTGGGCCATTTGGATAACGAGGGCAATCTTCAAATTACCGGCCGCATCAAAGAGTTGGTCATAACAGCAGGCGGCGAAAACATACCACCTGTACATGTCGAAGATCTGGTCAAAGCGGAATTACCTTGTGTTAGCAATGCCCTGCTGGTGGGTGATCATCGCAAATATCTAGCCATACTACTGACGTTGAAGGTTAGCAGAAGAATCACACAAATACTTGAACTTTTTCTAAAATTTGCTTATTCTTGCAGACTGATATAGATTCGCACACTGGCATGCCCTTGGACACACTACATTCGGATGCCGTTGCTTGGCTGAAGAATTTAGGCTTCAACTACACAAAGTTATCGGAGGTTTTAAATATACCAGCTGACTGCAGTGAGTACGATGACGCCACTGTGTTAGTGCAGCCCGATGCGAAGATAGTGGCGGCCATAGAGGAAGCCTTGAAACGGGCCAATACGCGCGCTCTGTCTAATGCACAGAAAGTACAAAAGTTCGCATTACTGCCGCACGACTTTTCAATACCCACTGGCGAATTGGGCCCAACACTGAAGTCGCGTCGTAAAGTAATACTACAGAAGTATGCTGCTGTTATAGACCGCATCTACGGGTAGTTCTATTTCTCTTTTTAAAATTTAATACAAAAAAAAAAAATTAAATACTTAGGTAACTTAGTTTAGTTAATACAAACAATCTAAAAGTTAAAAAAAAAACATGTGAAAGTTTGGTAGCAAAATTAACCACTGGACTTGAAAACAAAAAACGTAGTAAAAATCTTAAAAAAAAAAAAACAGAAAACTTTAGCTTCTTGTAAAGTGTCTTTAAATTTAAGTATTTGTAATAAATGACAGATGCAATAAAAAATTTGGAATCGGAGGTTAGTAAAAATTTGCAGCACGGATTTCTTATGAATAAAAAGTTCAAAAGTTCTTATCAGTTGTTGAAAGAAGTTAGAAGAAAGACCTCCTGGCTTGGCAGTTAGAAACGCAGCGGAGACTTCCTCAGGCTTATCCCCGCATGCCTTTCATTGACCACAACCTGTTTGCTAATCAAATCACGAGGGAGTGTGCTGAAACATCCCAAGTATTCAAAAAGACCCGAATCGTATCCATGCGTGTAGTTATCTGTCGTTCAGCAGCTCAGGTCCTTGCTGAGGTATCCGAAAAGTAGTGCTGAATTCTTTGATGTGAGGGGCATTCGCACAAGAAGTGCTCATCTTTGATTTTTACGGATCCTACAGAAATTGTTGAGCTGCGCACCAAACTTGGAGGTAATTCAGTGGAGGTGATTTAGTGCCGCATTATTTGAAGTGGGGGATATCCATTTCATCTTTCATCTTTACATTCTTGAACTGGGCACCAAACTTGAAGGTGGCTCAGTGTCGCTTTAGTGTTTACATGACAAGCCAAGTTCTTCTTTGTTTGACTCAGTAAGTTAAGGTTCCATCGTTCATCGATTCTTTTCAAAAGGGAACGGGATACTCTTCAGCTGTTTAGAGGAGTCTAACTGCTTTTAGTTAAGCTCCATTATAATTAATTATTCAACCTAACAGTTACCCTTCTGCCACTCAACCGACATGAGGGTTGAGACAATAAAGCCAGGGTTTTTTTAAGCATAGAAATCTAAAAGTGTTGAGCTGCAGAAAAAAATGTATCAGCTGAATGAAAAGTGAGACTGACGATTACATATGGGCAAAAAGTAAGGTGAATTTATTTGTCAAACTTCGCAGGATTAAAATTTCGCTCTAGTTATTTTTTTCATGAGTTGGCAGCACTGTTAATAACATCTGGGCCAACTTCCATGTGAATGTCATTATCAGTAATATATTTAAGCTTGTGTTTACCAAACGACCAAGAGTGCATTTTTCGATTTTTACAATGTCTGATTTGATTGAGCAGAGAAGTGCCATCAAATTTTGTTTGCGGAATGAAATTGCGGCTGCGGAAACGTTTAGCATGTTGCAGAAGGCATTTGGGAATTCGACCATGTCGCAGAAAAATGTTTATAAGTGGTACAAAGACTTCAAAGAGGGTCGAGAAAGTGTTGATGACTTGGAGCGCTCCGCACGACCATCGACGTCAACAGATGACCAATACGTCAATAAAGTGAAGGAGTTAGTGTTAAAGACCTTACTGATATGATCAGAATATCAGAAGGATCTGTGAAAACCATTTTGAAAGACCATTTGGACCTACGAAAAGTAAAATCTCGTTTGGTACCGAAAACTCTCAATTTCTTGGAAAAAAGTCGTCGCGTTGATGTGTGTGAAACAGTGCTTTCAGACTATCAGGACAAGCTCAAATGCATCATTACGGGAGATGAGACTTGGATTTATGCTTAAGACCCTGAAACAACCGACCAGTCAAGCGAATATCGTGCTAAAGGCGAGGCCAGACCGAAAAGACCACGTCAAAGTCGTTCAAAAATAAAGGTCATGATGACAGTTTTTCCCGATTTTCGTGGTGTGGTGCACTATGAATTCCTTCCACCTGGCCAAACTGTTAATAAGGAATATTATTTCAGCGTTATGCGTCGTTTACGTGAAGCAATTCGTCTAAAAAGACCAGAATTATGGGCCAACAACTCTTGGTTTTTGCAGCACGATAATGCACCGTCGATAATGCATTTCGCCAAAAATTCCACGCAAATGGCTATTCCCAAAACTCAAGAGACCACTCCGGGGAACGCGTTTCGAGTTGATTGAGGAGATAAAAGCTGAATCGAAGAAGGTGCTGATGGCTATACCGGAAATGGACTATTTGGCATGTTTCGGGGATTGGAAAAATCGTTGACATAAGTGTATTTCATCGAGAGGGGATTATTTTGAAGGGAATGAAATTGATTTACAAGAATAAATAAAGATTTTTCATTTTACAACCAAATTCACCTTACTTTTTCCCACAGTAGTAAGTCATTTAAGGTAACTTTTATTTTTGTCGAAAAATATATATTTGCTTATCAATTTATATTTTGTTCACTTCAAGGTAATCCCGCTGAGTTAAAACACATTTGGCTCAAGCATTTTTCAGTTTTCGAACCATCTCTGACCAAAAAGCGCTTTCTTCAGACCTGAGCTCCTCCAACGATATGGAAGTTACCTCCACAATTGTGGTAAATTTCCATCTTTTCAGAAATATTAAAAAAAATTGCCAGTGGTGAGTTAGGCAAGCACGGTTATTGTGGCAAGATTACGGTATTATTTTTGGCCAAAAACACTTTTCTTATTTTTTAGCCATTTTTTCTATCCCCGAGCTCACCAAAACTCGTCTAGCTTTTGTATCTCTCGCCTTACTTTTTAAACACACCTCATACTCGTATTTATGCATTTGCAGGATGTCTTTTAGTGGCGGAGAATTTAAATTGACAATACCGCTTTCCTGACAGTCGAATTGGCATTCAATTGGCAATTTGACTAATCTCATAAATAGACTTACGCTGGAGTGACATTTGCAAATTCTGGCCCTATTTGCGATAGCAATTCACAAACCATTATTGAAACATATCACATCCAGAAAAAGCCAATGTTTTGGGTGGTTTGTGAGTCGGTAATACTACTGGTTGTTGTTGTTGTAGCAGTAACTTTAATAATACCACTGGTCTTACCCTTCAGTGTGTAATTTGGTTTTGCTTTTCGTAAAGTTCATATAGTTATAAGTAACTATATGAACTTACTTACTGCTGCCTGTTTGGTTGGCTGGTTAAATTGGTGATTCATACAGAATCCAACTAGCGCTTCCGCACCATTTTGTTGCCACATCCTCGTTATCAACTTGCTTACCAAGTATTTACAGCATGAATATATCCAGTCTGTGCGGTTTAAAAACCTTTTAGGTTGTTGACGTCTAAGCGAGACAGTTGTGCGAGACTTTCGGGCAGTGGTTTGGCCAGGGTTAACATTCTGTCCTTCCATAGGGAATGGCATTCGAAGAGGAAATGGAAGATTGTTTCCTCTTTCTTTGGTTGTTTATAACTGTAACAGTGCGTGTTGTGTGGGATGTCCATTTTCGCTGCTTGTTCCCCGTTTCTTGTTTCTGATCGGTAAGTAAGTTTTGATCCTAGCCTAAGTTTCCTTGTGGAAATAGAAAGGCTCGTTTAAGTCCTAGACACCTAATATGCTTTATTGACAAGTTTTTGTTACAGCTATTTCATAAATTTTTTTTTTTTCAATTTATTCTTAGTTCTGTATTCTTATTAATTTTCATCGAGTACTTGCTAAAAAACGTTCAAAAATACCTTAGTCGCTCATTTAAATCGCGAAATATCTTAAAAATTAGCGGTGGTCAGAATGCGCGGTCAGTTGATTCGTCGTTAGTCTCACCAGCTCCTTTGTCTTCTGAAAGAGTATTCAATGTCTCTTAAGTGAACAAAAGAAATACTTTATTAATATACCATTTCGCGTAATTTTGTCAGTCGCTTGGCTTGTTCTCGCCTATCGATCAACTGCCGCAATATACGCAGTCCGGTGAACGCCAAACCGATAGCAATCAGCATCCATATGATAATCGAGCGCGAGTCGAAGCGGTCCATGCGCACACGCGGCCAAACTAACGGCGGAGGTGTTGGCATTGCCGGATCAAGGAACGTCTGCAACGAAGCAAAAATCAATAAAATACGTAAGTGAGTTGCCAACTAGCCCATTAGCATTTTTATTATGCTTACCGTCTGCTCGGCAGCCTGTACTGCATGACGCTGCTCCCACAATCGTCCGGCATCGAGCACCACAATACTGCGCTTACGTTCGACATCATAGCAATCGATGCCACTCACGTTGAGCAGCGCTCTACTCCAGGACGCCACCAGCGAATAGTTACGCCCGAAGTGAAAATGGGCTGGCGCGCGCACCAACTCAACAATGAGCCATTCGCAATGCCACCAGTTGCCGAACAACTCCACACGCTCGCTATAAACATGCAACGCATCCATGGCGTCGGTATCAAGTCGCGTTAAGTGATTTTCACTTAAATCCAATGTAAGTGCCGAACGCGGCAGGAGCGACGAGAAATGAACGATGAATGCTCCGGACGACAATTGATTGTGTGACATATCCAACAGGCGCAGATACGGCAGCTGAGCGAAGAGGGTTGCATGAATGTCCGGCAGTGCATTACGTGACAAATTGACACGCTGCAGCTGGGTGGGGGCATCAAAGAGTCCAACCGGTACTTGGGTCAAATTGTTGGCGGACAGGTCGATCGTTTCTAGATTGATGAGCTTGTCGAGACAAGAGGTTGCCAGCAGGCGAAGTGCATTGCCGCTGAGATTGAGGTGCTACGAAAATGCGAAAGAATGCGAATGAGAGTAGAAGGCGAATAATATTTGGACTGGTGTAGTGTGAGAAGTGAGCAGGAGTTAGTGGGGAATGTGAAGTTGGGGTTGTGTAGTGATGACAGTTCAACAGTGAGTGCACTTTTGTGAGCTTTCCTTTTTGTCTTTGGTGCAATCAAATGCAGCTGAGTTGGTTAGTGGAATTGAACTTAAACGCGTCTACTGTTGGCATGCAAGTGGTGCGTGCCTTTGACAGTTCAAAATTGAGTTAATTTCTTAGAGGACTCAACAGTTTTTGCTTGTTTGGAATTCGCATTGATGAACTCCTTTCGCAAACTCGAGAATGGGTAGAATGAAAATCTGGTGACAAAAACGAGTTTTCCATTTTAACACTTTATCAGAACCATTCGAGTGGACTCCGAATTGAGCGATTGAGCCGAGTACGACAATTCAGATTAGAGCACTGAAACAAACTATGAAAATATGTGTGTATGTATGTGTATTTATAATGTAAATGGTATAGAATAGCGAGGAAATTAATTTTTTTTAGACTTCCTGGAAATAGTTTTACGATTAAGAATATAAATGAGAGCAAGTTGAGACAAAAACATGCACACTTCATCTCCACAGGTGTCGTGAAAATAATAACAAAAGTGTTTTCAAAGTAGTGGTGACAGGACTGGCTGAATTTCGACCACTTGGCGAACATTAGCAAAATTAAATGTACACCAATAGCCCACTTTGCGTAGTGGTTATGTTCCAAAAAAACATGACGCAAACTGAAACGACGCAAAGTGAAGGCAGATTTTCTATAGCAAACAATAGAAAGATCGGAGATGGGTTCCAGGCTTACGAAAATACCACCTTTTAAAAATAAAATTGAACAAATTAAACATTTAAAAAACAAAAATAGTATACAATTTTATTACATGCATACAAATAAAAAAAAACGTAAATCATCTAAACAAAATAAACTTTGCATTTACTTTCTGAAAAACAAAATTTAAATTTATCACTGTCCATAGTCCAGCTGTTGTCGTAGGTCGACTTTCTTTAACAAAAAATTGGTCCAATGTTTGCTGAACAGCTTTCTTTTTAAAGTACGATAAATTTCCATCTAGTAATTGATATTCGTAGCTACTGCCTGGGACACTTTAAAACTCCTTCCGCTGTCAGGATCGTTTTTTTGAAAAAATCTCCATAGCTTCGTCAATCAAACATATCAAATTTGTTCGGAGGTGAAATTTTGTTCTTTGGATATTTCTATCGTCGCTGTCATCTTCTTCATTAGCGAATTGCAATTCCAGTTGCAATAGTTCTTCATTAGAGAGTTCTTGGTTGTGCGAGGTTAGCAATTCATTCATGTCGGTCTCCTCCATACCTTCAAAATTAGACTCACTAGCTAAATGAGAGATTTCATGACGAACAGCTAGTGCACGATCAACTTCTGAAGCACTTCGGTGAACACATTCAGGCCATATTTTGCGCCAAACACCGTTCATGCAAGTTGGTTTAACCTCCTCCCACGAATCAGAAATAATTTTTATGGCTTTCATAATGTTGAACTGTTTCCAAAACTCTAGCATGGCAGGCTTATCTTGTCCTGCAGTCTCACTTAAAAGAAGTTTAAATGTTTGTCGAAGGTAGTAACTTTTACGAGTAAAAGTCGACATTACTCCCTGGTCCATCGGCTGAATAACTGGTATCGTATGAGTATTAGGCGGTAAAATCACAAATTTCACGTTTCCTGACAACTCATCAGCATAAATTGGGTGGCTAGGAGCATTGTCTACTAGGACCAAAGCCTTGAAGTTTAAGTTTCCCTTGCTGCAATAAGCTTTAATTTCTGGAATAGCACAAGTTGAAACCCAGTTTTGAAATAATGATGTTGTCATCCATGCCTTTTTTGTTTGCTCGCCAGTGGAGAGGAAGCAGATTCTTTGAACAACCTTTCATAGCTCGTGGATTTTCTGATTTATAAATGAGAAATGGTTTAAATTTGAAAACACACTATTTGCATTACCACCAAGAAGAGGAGTCAGTCTATCCTGGCTAGCTTTAAACCCTGGCGCAGATTTTTCTGTTTTAGATATGAACGTTCTGTTAGGCAGATGTTTCCAAAATAACCCAGCCTTGTCAACATTCAAGACTTGTTTCGAATCATAGCCACCTTCGTGAATTAATGTTTTTAACTCTGTTGGGTAGCGTTCAGCAGCAGTTATATCAGCGCTAGCTGCTTCGACTTTAAGAGCAATGCTGTGCAGATTCGCTCGTACCTTAAATCTCTCAAACCAGCTCTGACTGGCTTCAAATGTTTCATTCTTACTACCATTTAAATTATCGCCGGATACTGCTTTACTTTTTATGTCATTAAATAGGCTTTTTGCCTTCTTCTGAATTACCATTTTGCTCAATGGTAGTCTCAGCGCAACTTCATTTTCAATCCAAATAGAAAGCAAGGACTCCATTTTGATCATCAAAGCACTCCTTGTACGGGTCATCATTTTAACATCTAATGATGTTGCAGATTTTACAGCCTCTCTTATTTTATCCCCATTTCGATCTCTACCAGTTCTGACAGTTGTTGCAGCCAAACCAACAGCCTTTGCCATCTCCACAGCCTTCACTCCCTTATCAAATCGTCGCAGAATAACTAACTTTGTCTCCAAGCTGATGGTTTTTTTAGTATTTTTGGCAATTCTACCAGCAGCTCCCTTTTCACTCATATTTGGGTAAAAAAAAATCACAAATTTATGTAAAAAAAAAATATAACCCTGTGAATAAATAAATTGGGAAAATATTTCCTTTTCTGTAACCAGATTGGTATTGTTGTAAACTACAATATCACGTATTGATAAGTATGTAAGTATGTACAATACAATAAAAATGTATCCGACTATATGCCTTTATATATGTACCTATGTAGACGCATATTTTTTGTCATTAAATACAATCCTCATATGCTACATGTTCGCGGATGTATTGCCATTAAGTGTGGTGAGTTTAAATATTCATTCAATAAATATGTGAAAGAGTTTATCTATAAATGAGTGTTTGCGTAAATGGATAAAGGTGTATTCCAAGGCTCTGTATATCTACTTTCCCCATATTTAGCGCCTGATCTTTCATTCAAGTGATTTAATTTTAGGTAAGATAAATTGGCGTCCTAGCGCCTCTAACTCTACGCTCACACCCAATAATGTTTCTGCAAATCACGAATAATATTTTATTGATAATAATATGAGTCCTTATTTATTTTAAATCAAAAATCTTGTTAATTCTCTGATCAGAACCATGGACCTCATATCTGTGAGTGAATGTCAAGCTCGGTTTTACTGTTTTGCTACTGTTGCGTCTGATGCCAGGCTATCATTTAATTATTCATTTTGCGCATTTCAATGACTTATTACTTGATATTAATTGGTATAATTTATTTGCTGCACTTAATATATCTAAAAGTTTTTCTGCCTTTAAGTATATTTTGTCTAAACTCTGCTTGGATAAAATTCCATTCAGAAAGAAATAGCCTTGTAAATTACCCTAGTATTCTAAGGCTTTGAAAAAGCTTACAAATCTTAAACATTATTTCAAGAGGTTTAAATCTACTAAGAATAATTTGTATTTCGTTAAATAAAAATAAAGATTAAAGAATTTCGACAACTTGAATAAATCTCTTAGTAACATGAAGTTGAGCATTAACGCAAATCCCAACACCTTCTGGAAATACTGATATCTTTTTAGACAATAATCAAGCGCGAAGCTTAAGTGATGCAGTAGATTTATTTGCTCAAATTTTTAAATCGAATTTTATTGACAAAGAACTTGAACTTCCGTGCCACTTTACTTCTGACATAGATGATGCCTTGACCTTTAGAGCTCTCCTGAGAATATTATAAATGCTTTAGGTTAGGTTAGGTTAGCCTGGTTGGCAATAAGCCACGCATAGACCTTTTGGTCCCTAGCGATACCAGATGGAGACCGATATATCTAGAAATATTCCTAGAGCATAATCCTTATATTCTAACGCCTTTTCTATGTTTAGTACAAGTGAGTGAAGTGCAGTTTCAGTAGATCTGCCTTTGGTGTAGGCGTGCTGCGCCTTGGATAATACGTTCGGCACAATTGCATCTCTAATGTATGTGTCTAGAGTCTTCTCTAACGTTTTCAGGAGAAATGAGGTCAGACTAATGGGCCTGTATTCCTTCGAATAGAGAGGGTTGCTTTTTCCCGCTTTTGGATGGATGATAGATGGACTGATGGACTTTCAGGAGATTTCGTAAAGCATTATCCGCCCTTGGTTCATCACTGGAAAATTATATTTAACAAATCTTTATCGTCGGGGAGTTTCATTGACGCTTGGAAGCTCTCTTTCATTATGCCCTTCTTTAAGAGTGGCAGTAAAAATTGCGTTAGAAATTATAGGCCTTTTTCAAAGCTATCGAATAATTCCAGAATTTTAGAGCACGCGTTCAATGCCAAACGGAGCTTTGCGGTTAGATCTTTAATTTGCGCAAATCAGCACCAAGGTTCATTGCCAAAAGATCTACAATATTTAATCCGACTGTTTTTAATGAATACTGCATTGATTCTTTCTCTGCTAGTTTCCAGGTCGAAGGTATTTACATTGACTTTTAAAAAGCCTTTCACAAAGCTTCTCATGGAATCTTAATTAAAAAAATTGCTTGTTTTGGTTTTCATTCTGCTATGGATAAACTCTTATTTGAGCAATAGACGTTGTGCTGTAACAATTGATGGTTTTTCATCTACTCGCGTTGCTGCCACCTCCACCTTGTACCACCTCCGCAAGGAAATGTCTTGGGATCACTCTTATTTGTGTTATTTATTAATGACATCAAAAGTTGTTTCTCATTTGCTTTATGCTAATGACCTTAAGGTCTTCTCAGCGATCAAGACTCAAGAGGATGCCATTCAACTTCTAGCCGATATGAATAGGCTTTACTTGGTGCCCGAATTTACATCTTCGCTGAACATTTTCAAGTGCTTTTCAACATCTTACTCGAAAGCATTTAACATTGTGTGTACTAAGTACAGTATCACGACTTGTGTCCTGCATTGCATTAGCAAGTTTAAGAACCTTGGCGTTATCTTTGAAAAGAAATTTTATTTTGATAATCGTAGAAGTAATATTACTTCAAAATCTTCGTCGATGTTTGGCTTCGTCAGACGAAACGCTATTACTAGTTACTTAGTTACTCTACACATAATTTGTTAGGACTCATTAAGAATATGCTGTTTTTATTTGGAGACCATGTAGCCAGCTATCTATAGAATCAAGCGCGTGCAAAGAGTTTTTCTCAATTATGCCCTTCGGTCCCTGAATTTAATTGTTCCAATGCCATCAAATTTTGCTCGCCTCATGCTTATAAGTCTTAAGTCTTAGAAATTCGTTGGCCTATACTGAAATCTTTACTGATAATATCATTGGTTGTCCCTCATTCCTGGAATGGATTCGATTTAATGCTCACCAGCAATTTCTGAAGAACCGCCACCCTTTTTATGAGGAAAACTTTAAAACTAATTATGCCAACAGTGCTTCCATTAAGAATGATGTGGTTCCCGATTCTCCCCTTATGTTATAGTTCCAATACAATATAATAATGGTTTACTCTAAGCTACTTTTATTTCATAGTCTGCAAGGATTATAATTCATAGACTCAAATAAAAAAATAAAAAAATAAATAAGTAAATAAATAATTAGGACTTAAAAACAGTCTTTCCAGGGAGAATATCCACCAGCCTTTTGCAATTTTTCTCGCCACATAAAACTAGATAATTAGGCAGCGATTAAAGCAATCACAGAGGCAGTAGAAAGGTTGCTAGAGAATTGTAAGCTAAATTTCTATTGGCTTCCAGGCCATAGGGGCATTGAAGAGATTTTGTTAACGTTTGTTCACTTACAGGAAGGTAACAATCATGTGGAAACAGATCAAAACACGAAGAGATTGTAGAACTGTGATAGGCGTGCAGATGGCACATAGCCCAGTAACAGCGTATGCTTACAAGGTTGGAATTGCGGACAACGAGGAATGAAGTAAACAAGAGGAACTATAGAGCACCTCCTCTGTGGATGTTCTGCGCTATTCAAAACAGGCTGAAAATATTTGGGGGCACCACAGTTTGACAGATTGGAAGACATCTCAGCAGCGGGTTGCAAAGGCCTCCTTAAACTCGCAATAGAAGCAGGCACCATGCAGGTGGACTATTTCGCAGCGTATAACTAATGAGCGCCATCTGGTATCGCCATGGACCGAATCGGTCTATGTGTGACTAAAAGTAAACCATGGCAATCTATGACCGACCCCCACTAACTTTGGACGGCCGATCCACCCATGCCAGTGGCACACCCCCTGGAACTCCCCTGGGGGGTTCCCATACAATCATTTCAAAATATCACCATTTTTGGTCTTTACATGAGAAAAGAAACTAAAAACATCAGAATTCGTTTTAGAGGTATGGTTCCTTCGGCAAAGTTTCTTATTTTGATCCCTAGAATTCGATTTTCACAGCCCAATGGGCGATTTTTTTGCCACCCCACAAATCGACCCGGCCTAGTATTGGTATTCTAAAAGATTCAGCTGCCATATTTTTTGATGCTGCAATTCGCTGTAAATTATTTTGAGTATTTGATTGGAGTAAAATATTTAGATTTTACCTAAGAAAATTACTTTTTCTTTTTGGAACGCACCTTGCATGTGCAAGTATTTGCGATTTAATGGCATTAAATATACGGCTTACACACTGACTAAATACATACAGACGTATTTATCTCCTCATTTTGTTGATTTATTATGCGATTCAAGTTTAATGAAACTGTGTGCATTCATACAGGGTGCTCAGATTGGATTTAGAGATTTTCAGTACCTAACATAATTTACAAAAATGACCGAAAATATTACAAAATATTATTACACCCAAAACACGCCAGTTCTAAATATCATAAAAATATTATAGCAAATTAGCACACCCTTTATTTGACACATTATTGCGCATTATGACGTGCCGCTTATAAGCGGAACTAAATCTGTATGCAGATAAACACATACATACCTACGCGTGTATGCACATCGGTTTGCGTGTGTGTGTGCGTGTGTGAATGGATTATCGCCACTGCAACAGTTATTTGTCAACGCACATCTCTACGTATTTGCTTAGCGGTTGTGTCAATAAGGCTTTATGGTTATTGTTGTTGATGGCACAAAAGGCACTGGTAATTATGATAATAACGCTTTTGTTGTTGTTACTTTTCTGCTATTGTGTTTTATTACGCATGTTTATTGGATTTCATTTAATTTCATTTCAATTATTTACCGATTAACCAGCCACCAGGCAAATTCGATTATTTCATAATTTGATATGCAACATAAATTTCCTACTGTGGTGGGCATTAGTGGGTAGATACATGTGTATGTGTGTGTGTGTGTTTATTATTTGTTTTAATGAGCATGCCAGACTGAGAAAGTGTGTATGTATGTGTGTATGAAGAACGTGAACAACTTTTCAGTGCACACAGAAATGAGTGATTTAATTAAAAATTATGCTGCGAATTGTCTCTAAATTTGATTTATCGCACTTTTTCTAGTAGAATTTATTTTCCCACCAACACCTCTTTTCAACTCACCACAACTCCTGCCAATCCTTTCAGTGTATCCCCTTCCAGCTCCTCCAACCGATTATGGCTCACATCCAAGTCGATTACCGCCCACTCGCTGGACGCGAAGACGTCAAGCGTTTCAATTTGGTTATGCGATAAATTCAAATTCAGCAGACGCGTCAAAGCCCTTTTGCGTAGAAATTCCAAATCCTTCAGCTTATTGCCGTCTAAGCGCAGCGAACGCAGATGTGCATTTGACTCAAAGCTGTCGGCTTCTATGCGCTCTATCGCATTATGGTGCAGCGCCAAGTGCGCTAGATGTTGCATGCCACGGAAATATGACGAGCCAATGACAGTTAAGCGATTTTGCGCCAGATTCAAATGCTTCAAATGTGGCACATTTGCGAATACATCGCTGCTGATGCGCTCTAGCAGATTAGCAGCCAAACTTAAGTAATGCAGATTCGGATAGCAAATGAAACTTTCCCCGTTCAAAGTTCTTATTGCATTTCCCTCCAAATCGAGGCTGTTTAGCGCTTTCAGTGGCTCCCTGGCCCATGGTTTGACATTGGTAATGTAATTCCCAGCCAGCGACATCCACTGCAGCTGATCCAGCCCGCTGAGCGCATAATCCTCTATCGTTGCCAGGCCGCTTTCTCTCAGCTCCAGCACAGTGAGTGCGCTGAAACGCGTGAAGTAGGCATTCGGAAGCGTGGTAATGTTGCAGGTCACAGCGGATAACTCGAAGACCGCGGAGAGCTTAGGCAAATGCAATAACTGCTCGGCGGTGCAATCGGTGAATCGGTAGATTATGCGCTTGCTGGGCGTGGCGCTGTGTTGCTGGCAATTTAACAGGAAAATCAAGGTTAGCACTAAGGCGCGGTGCCAGCTGCTGGTGGCCATTTTATGTGATGCTACCCAACAATTACTTATGTTAATTCGTTCGCAGCCAATTTGAAACTAGTGGTTCGTAAAGCAAATTGCTATGTGCCAGCACTTGTGCGCTTGAGTGGCAAAGATAGAGCAAAGCAGTGTCTCGCTTATCTGACAGCTTCTGGATTTATTTTCGAGTAAACAATTTCGCATACAATCTAGTTAGTTGCTTACACTTATTTTCGTGCAAAATCTAGTATTAATATCTGATAAGATGTTTGCGCGCAGAAGCAACTAAGTCTGTTTGCATACTACCAGCTTTTGTATGCGAGGGTAAATATATGTCTTTACGTGCCTCGCAGCAGCTTCGGGCAACACGCAGATGACAAGCATTTGATGAATATGAATTCGAATGAATATTATCGCTTCGAGCCGTTATGTTTTTTGTGTACAAGGTAGGAGGAGAGGTTAAATAGTTAGCCTATTAGAGAGGGGTGGAACAAATTTAGTTCCTGTTAGATAATTCTATTTTTCAGACACGTTTTATTTTTGCTCATAACTGCGGGTCGAATTATTTTTTACAATATTTACTGATCGTAGTGGCTAGATATATTTTTATTTAACCCTCAGCTGATGACGAGAAGGATTTCGACACAAAAGACGAAGCCTTGTATGACAGTCTCTCATCGAAATTAGTTTATTATTGATTAAATAAAAGGGATATATAAAATAAGATTAAATAAAAGAGAGTATTGGAAAGTGAGAGAAGGAGCTCAGTCAAACGCCCACCGAAGGGTGTAAGCGTCAAACCTCATATACTTATGAAATGAGGCTTTCAGCTATTAGCCTATAGATGTCGCTAGGAGTATTTTTAAACCTTTCCAAATGTCTTGTTTTTTTTGTCTGTCATCTGTCAACAATACTCAGTTCATTGTTTTTTACGTTTCTTACAACAATGCATTTTTGTCGCTTTTCAAAATTTCGAAGTTCGTGCCTTCAAACTACGATTGGCGGACATCGTGAAACCACTTGTGAAATGCTGCTTTCCCGGTTCAAAAGGAAGTATTCTTCTTTATGACAATGCACCGATACATCGAACAAGAGCGACCTATTTGTTTGCATCGATGGGCCACGCACTTTCCGAGCAGCGCTTCAATTCTCGCGAAGAAGCCAAAAAATGGCTCGATGATTGGTTTGCGGTCAAAGACGGCCAATTATTTTGGCGCGGCATCCACAAATTGCTTGAGAGATGGAAAAAATGTGTCGCTAGCGATGGCTATTATTTTGAAGATTAAATTTGTAACCATTTTTTGTTAATAAACGCTTGAAATTGAAAAAAAGTCTCATTTCAAAGGTCTATATTTTCAACAAGACGGTGCTACGTGCCACACAAGCAACGAAACCATTGATCTTTTATGGGGAAAGTTTCCGGATCGTGTTATCTCTTGAAGAGATGATCACAATTGGCCACCGAGATCTTGTGATTTAACACCTTGTGATCTTTTTCAATGGGGCCACGTGAAAGAAAAGGTCTACGCTAACAGCCCAGGGTACATTCAAGACCTCATAGATGGAATTCGTGAGCCTATCGAGAATATAGGGCAGCCACTTTGAAATTCGGTTATGGAAAATTTTATGAAAAGTATATTGCCCTGTAAGCGTGGTCGATGTGGTCATTTGCCTGGTGTTATTGTCCACAATTAACGACATACCTTCCTCTTTATAATGAAATAAACATCCGATCATTTATATTATATTAAAAAATAGCATTTTTCTTTGAATATTAAAATAACACCTCTTATTGGAAAACCCTTTACTTTGATTGCTTGTTTTAAGTGTCTGATAAAAAACAGAAAAAAAAAACACTTTGAACGTTATCTAGTAGATAATTTTGTTGGCCTTCGAATGAGATTAAAAAAAAAAAACTTCTACATCAAAAGGTGCAGTCTTGCGAGTTGGAAAGATTTAAAGATTTTCTAGTCGGTAATAAAACACCCTGGATATTCGTTTAGGTTACCATCATCATCGTTTGGCACTACAGGGCTTTGTGAGCTTTGGCCTGCTGCGCGCTTTGAATCGCTTGCATTCCTCGTCCCAAGTTAATTGATGCCCTCCTCTGGCTCGTACAGCTTTACTAACTTTACGAACTTTCGCTCTCCATATTTGCGACATCGAATACCAATCACTATCCATTGAGCTTCAGTACGCTTACTAAAGTACGCATCAATCGAGTTGCAAATGGACGAGTGAGAATGCAAGCGCTTCGCTATAGCAGTATTTTGCACTGAGATTGCACTACGAAACTTGCAGAGATTATTGAGCGGAGTTTGAGTTGTTTTTAAATACAAATAATGTGTTTTTACAAAGAAAATTTTAACAAAAAAATTATTAAAAAAAAAATACATGAACTAAAAAAATATAAAATATATATATTATGTATAATAAAATTAAAAAAATTAAAATAAATAAATGAAGCGTATAAACATTTCTTCCAAGAAAAGAAAAAAAAACTTTTCGAAAACAAAAAGAGTCAATTTTTAAAATAATAATAAAAAATTTAACAAAAGTTTTTTTCCAACAAAAAAAAATTTATAATGCTTTTATCCAAAAACTCTCAAAAAACAACTCAAAAATGTTATGGAGAACCGAAGATATTGTACCTTAAAAGCTTGTATAAATAAATTTTGAATATTAAACAAATTTCGAATTTAAAACCTCTTTTCAAAATTTGTCCAGCTCACAGCTAATTACATATATTCAAATCTTGAAACAAACTAATTTTTAGAAAAATTTACATAAATATCCAAAGTTACTTCAATCACTTATTTAGAATCGACCAATACATACTCGACATATGTATGTCCGTCACGCCAAGACACCGCCACGATACTAACCACGCCTTTTAATACCCATTTAAACCCACTCATCTAACATCTCTCTGGTCAATCGCCATCGTAAGAACTTCGTTGTTGGACAGTTAGGTGATGATATTTTATTTCTTTACTTTTGGGCTTAGTAAGCTGCTACAATAACAACAACAGTCAGACACTGCACCTTCTGACTGCTCTTTTATCCAAGGTAAAGGGGATCAATCATCCGGTGCTTCCTTCCTGCGAAATCAACTCAAAAAACACGTCTTAATTTCGAGAAGAAATCCAAAAATGGACAAAAGAACAGGCTCACTCTGAAAAATATATTGAATACATTTATTGTGGAGCCATTCGCTTAATAAATACTCAATTTTTCCAGGAAAACGGAAGTTTAACGACAGCTAATTAATATTGCTTGCTTGCTTGCTTTGCAATATTTCCTAAAGTTCATAATTGAATTTAAATTTTAAATTCTGTAAAAACTATTCAAACTATGTGCGCCAAGTTCTATTTATTCGTAAGTTGTGCAACCTGTGACCTGCTTATAAAATTATGCCCATTTCAATGGTATTTATGTACCTACTCGTATACACACACATACACGCACACACATCCATTTTCCAATTCAAAGTCAAGCAAAGCATAAATACGTTACTCATACGCCACAGCGCACAAGTGCTTCTGTTGCATTGCATACTCTACACATACGCACACACATACGTACATAGCCGTATAAATGAAATGTATGCCAATGCAAGTGAAGTGCAGTGTGAAAAGTAAAGTCAAATGTCACATCAAATATACATAATTTGAATGAAATGAGCTCACTATATTCCACATGGATCATGGAGGCTGCCTTTGAGGGAACGGAATGCGCAGATTCATAGCTGGAGTAATTGAAATTAGCATTGCTGGCAACGGAATTGCCATTAGTTTAAGCCTCGCTTACTCACTCACCTACTGACGGACTCGACTAACTGACTGACTTTTGACTTTTGACAACACAATTTTCCACGAGAATTTTCAGCCGTATTTAATAACGTAGAAATGGTTTTTCTCTTGTCACTTGTTGGCCGCTTTCCAACCACAGAAAATTAAATAAAAAAAAATTTATAAAGATTACATTTAGCGTTGCATGAGTGAATATTTGTAATGCAACAAGACTCTTTGAATCAATGAAATTCATAAGCTTTAGAGAAAATCATGTTGGATGCAAGCCAGAGATTTTTTTATCTTCTTTCTGATTTCATGACTTTTTGATAGGAGTTTTTTAACGCGAGTAGGGGCTAAAAATTAAAGACAGAAATTTTTGTATACAAATATATGAAATTTTATGTGACGCACCCATTTTTACAATTTCAAACGTGCCGAAGTGTCTGAGAGAATAATACTTTCCAGAACAAAAGTGATTAATATGCCAGTGCTTCATGCACGCCGTTTTTTTAAATGTTTCACTGTTAAATCGGAAGGTTTAATATGTGGAAATTTTTTTAATTTTTTTTACTGGCACAGTAATGAAATGCCGCAACCTTTATTTGAGTTAATAAAAATCAGGAAATGCTACGCTTTTATTTTTGGAATTTGAACACTTTTTACCTTAAAAATTTAAAAAAAAAATTAATAGTAGTAAAAATGTAAACAAAAAGAAAAACTCTCACAACTTATCATCCACAATGAAAATGCGGTACTGGAAGCCAGTTGATGTTAGCAAATATATCAATAATACTAAGTAAAAGATACCTTAGAAGGCTATGAAAGTACTTGAAATCATATGCAAACGAAGGATGAGGTTCAGCGTACTAGACAGAGTTAGTTTGTAGACACTTGAGGCCTTCCTACTCTTCCTGTACTTGAAAAATCTGACCCCAGCTACGAATCAACAAGGCTTCCGTAAAGTGCACAGTAACAGCGCAGCACTCATCGCCATAAACACAGGTCAGCCGCAGGCTTAACCAAAATCGCCCCTGCGAAAGAACTGTCCTAGTAACATTGGACCTGTCGAAAGCTTTCGATATAGTCAACGACTCTACGCTACTACTAGTAGATGATATCCAACAGTCGACCCTTCCGCCGTGACTGAACTATTTATTTGGCTGGCAATCGTCTGCCATTTTTCCAGAGCACAGCTCAAAACAGAGGAGGATAAAGCAAGGTGTGCCAGTGTGATGTCATTTCACCCTTGCTCTTCGATGTCTATATCTCGAAGCTCTCCCAACCACCAGAGGCAGTTTCCTATGCTGACACTTGTGCGATAACGCCGTCCGGCAATGACGTTGATGACTTGTGTTCCTAAGTGAACATTTATGTCGCAAGCCTTTCTCGCTTTTTCACTGCAAGGAATCTTCAGCTTTCCCCCATGGCGACCGTTTTTACCACTCGGATGAAAGAGATCGAACTGCAACTAGAGATGAAAGAGATACAGGACCAACCAACTACAAATACTGGACCGGCCAGTTTGTAAACACAAATAAAATGACATTAATCGGGAGGCTCTTACCGCTTTCTTAAACTTCCCACCTTCGAATGCCGTTATCGGAGGCCAACCACCACCTATTGCAGACGACGAGCTACAGCTAGCTCGTGAAACTCGCTTAACTTCGGCTCAGTTACGATCTGAATATTGTAGCGTATTAAACTCCTACTTATCCCTACTTATGTGAAGGCACATCGCACGATACTAACCATCTATTCGCATGCCCTCGTAAACCCACTCACCTAACACCCTTCTCCCTGTGGACGCAACCTGTCGAAACAGCAGGTTTCCAGGGACTACCGTTCGATGAGCTAGACGATGACGATCGATAACTAAACCGCACTTGGAGGACTTAGTGAAGTACAACAACAACAACAACAACAACAACAACAACAACAACAAGTGCATGTGCATGCATTCATGTATGTAGGCATTTTTTGCAAAATGAAAATTAAAAGGTTGAATTTAACGCCTTTTCAAAAGCTAATGATCTTGGGGCACCTCATAACATGTGATGAGGTAACTAATATTTTGTAAATTCATTTCCGGGATGGTAAGCCAACTTTGTGTAGGTCTGCCAAAAGCGATTTGAAAAAAAAAAAAAATGATTTCGATCCACTTAAATGTATATATTTTATTTTAATAAAATTGTACACTTTTTTGAATTAAAATCTGTAATTTTTTTGCAACTCGTCAGGAGGGTCTTAAATTTATTTAAAAAACTAGTTTTTATAAGTATTGTGTAGATTTTGAATGATGGATTATCGAAAATAATGGATTTCTTAGTCAAAGAAAATTTTGATTTGTAATGCATTCAAGTTAAGAAAGGATTTCACCAAGTTAGGAAAGAATAGTTAGGGTAAGCCAGGAAATTTACATCCACCAGCTGCGATAATATTTACTAAGTAAGCTTAAGATTTATAGGAAATTTTGTTTATTTATGTCGCCAACTATAGCAGCAAATATTTCCTCCACCCGAACTGTGGGATTTCAGTGGGAAAGCTTTTGGAAATTAGTTAAACGCTATAAAAAAGCTTACTAGCCATGCATTGGTCTCGCTGCTCCACAACCATGCATACGCCAAGCAGCTCACGACATCAACGCGCAACCCAATAACGTGTCATATAATCCCGATAGTCTATTTTTAAGTGTTTAACTAAAAAAAGTGCTTACACACAGAAAAATTTTTCACATGTTTTTTTGTAACATCATCAGCCGCTCTGCATAACAAGAAGGCTGATTTGTTCATTTTATTCCGTTTTTAAACAAAAATCAGAATATCAAATATTCCGTAGCTACTAGCCAGTTAACTTCTGCGCCAGAGGATGCGCTAGCAACTCAATATGAACACTTTTTTGTTTGCAATTCAAACAACGAGAGCAACGCATAGGAGAAACTGCTGTGCAGCAATGCAGCAAAAGTAAAAAGAATAAAAATAAAAAATAAAAAGAAAAATAAGCAACAAGAAAATAGCTGCAAGCCACTAAAAATACCCACAAAGTGCCGAAATTTCCCAAAAAGTTTACGCCCACCCAGCAAACACTGCTGTAAACACTTTCAATGAACAAAAGTTCCCAAACGCACATACGTACACCCACACATGCATACATGTATGTATGTATGAGTATCATGCAGATGTATCAGTATACAAATACATACATACATACGTAAGCAGTTACCAAATGCACACAACATAATTGAATTTGCTGAAATATAAAAATTACATGGCATACTTGCGGGCGCAATAGTGAGATTGGCCTATGCAAACATATAATACTTTTCGACAAACTAACTGTACGTTCAAGTTTAAAGTAAGCAAGCCGTCAACGCCTTTTTGCCTTTCACTGTCTGCTCATTTATTGGCCTGACGCCAAACGATGTTGCACCGCGAAAGCACGACAACAACAAACTTGTGTTGGCCAACAAAAGGATTGCTTGACGCACATACCTGCCCGAGCTTAATCATTTGCACAAAACAACGTTTGCTTTAAAATATACTCCTCAGCTGACATGGCAGGCGGGAAAGGCACAGCTTGAGCAGTGCGCGCGCGCTCATCAGCCGACAAAAAAGCGCTCAATTTCAACATATCTCCTTCTACTTCGTCGCTTGCCATTTAGTTCTTAATTTATTTTATATTTTTTCTTCTGCTTGCCATTCCTTTTGTGCAAAAATGTCATTTCAATAGAATTACCAGCATGCGCCGCATCCTTAATGTAAAACGTTTAGTCTGTCCGTCCATGCAAACGAGTAAGGAAACCATTGAAAGCAACAGTTGCAGTTGCAGTTGCACTGATTGTAGCTCAGCGCATGCATCCTCCGCCCACTGCTGTGGATTGTTTGTCCAAAAAGGCTCTTTTATTATCTCAAATGAAATGGCGACGAGGTAAATAGGTATGTATGTATGTATGTAGGAAGTTAGCTTGGTGACACAGCTGCTATTTTGTTGCATTTGCGCTGCCAGTTTTGCTTCTTTTGCTTTATTCATTTTATTCACCTAATTAAATCCTAATCTAATCTTGCTGGAAATCTTATTTAGGGTTTATGGTATTGTTAAAAAATAAAGTAGCAGTTGGTACAAATGAAATGGTGGATTAAATCGCTGATAAATGAAGTGGGAAGCTTTCTTGCATTCGACTTTTCTCGCATTAAAATTTAGGTTCACTTTAGAGCACTTGTCGATCTGAACTGTTGCAAATGTTACCGGCCGCACGAATTTCGTTGATTTTTCCTCTGGTAGCTGCCATAAGAATATAAGAAAGAGGTTTGCTAGGTTTCTGCACTTAAAAATGTACACCAGAGGTACGAGAGCTTCTTTTCTTAATTAAAGCCAATTCGTAACTGTCGCGCAAGTCGGATATAGTTGAAATAATTTCGAGATAAAATTTTAAAATTAAAAGAAGTTGCTTACTTTTGAAATCTATTTTATAAACTAATTCTTTTAATGCATTTTACAAAATTTTTGTGTATGTTTTTCCTTATAATTGACGTACCACATAATTGTTTAAAAGAGTCTACTGATACGCCATGATCCAATGATAAAAGGTTTGCTCAGTAAGCAGCTTTCTCGTTCTCTCTTGACGAATCGGCTCCCTTAGCAAGACACTGGGTTGCTAGCTCTAGAAATTTTGAGTAAAAGTTGAGGAAAAGTGAAATTTGTGGAAAAAACGTTTCATTTTCAAATGGTCTGCTTACGAGCAACAACTCGGTAAAGAGTTTTCATCGGTATGTTCAGGACGATGGGAGTGTGACATGAAATACATACCGCTTAAGTCAGGACATGATAGAGTAATTAAGGCTATCCGAGATGGATGAGTGGGGAATTCACAAAGATTTATTTTTTATGACGTGGTGATTTAGAAGGATTTCATGTTTTGCAAAGAGCTAGCATTTCTCAAAGAGCTACGGCAGGGGGTATAATTGGATAGCCCCGACGCGATCGATAACATTTCAGACCTCATTATAAAAGAGTCGGGATTGACGGAACTTGTTTCCAATGAGACCACCTTCCCATGAATGGATGAAGTGCCCAGAGAAGGCTTAGCACAGCACAGCATGAAAAAGCTCCACATAAAACTGTAGGTCCTTCCATTTATGGAATCACATCGAGACGCGCGCTACAAAAAGGAGGAGGATCTCGGCGAAACACTTAACAAAACTGCACGTGCGAATTATTTGTTTATTTTTAACAAAAAAGTTTCATACTGGCGAAACTTTGCAACTTCGCGATCGGGTTTTAATTTAGAAATTAATTCAGAAAAAAAATCTTGGATTAGGTGAAACAATTTCTTGCTTTAATATTAGTCTTGGCAATTTCCGTTAATACCTTCTATTTGTACCATTCTTTACTTTCAAATATTAATTAAAATTTATTTTTAAACCATTCGCAGTTTCTTTCCATTTAAGTAAGAAAATACTTTTTTGCTACCATTTTTACCAAAAAGGATTTCATATTTTCCACTTTATTCACCTTCTTAAACGTTTGTAAGGGGCGTCAAAAATCGAATGTCAGTAGTGAGCAAATCTTTAATAATTGAATCATGTTGATAAGCCATATTTGAAAATACTCGTTTGAAGTGATATATTTTTTTATTTTCTATGTACAAAATTAAACAAGAAATGTCTATGTAAAACTCATATAGGTGCCAGTCCAAAATGAGACGGAGTTAACTGCTTGTATGATGAGTTAGTTGGCTAGATAACGTAGGTTTGATTTGGATTATCCCTGCAAAAAAAAGTTTGAGGATTCTTCGCATTGACTTAGCTCGGCAAGTGCTTTGCAGAAACATTGACTTCCTTTCTGCCGAGGAGTATTCTGTGGCTATCGACTTTCTTGTTAGTGGTGGTTCTTACCCAGGCTCTGTACGATGTGTTCGGATTGAACACAATTTCCAGCTCCTTGTGCGATAAGTGTATGGGGAAAAATCATCCCAGCATCTATTATGCAGATGCCCTACTTTTGTGGGACTAAGTGTTAGGAGTTTAAGCTCTCCCGATTCAACTAAGCCCAAAGCGCTATAAGCGTTCAACATCATTTGGTTGTGGCATTTTTTCGTCAACTAAATTCCTATCCTATTTCATAGTACTATTACAACAGACAATTTCTCTGCGGAACTGTCTCAGCCTGATTGATGCACCTTCGTTGCATGTTGAAAAGCTAACAGCGATTAGGTAATGTGCGCTAAATTCACAATTTAGTACTCTTTGGAATGAAAAATTTATGCAAATTGACATTACATACGATAATATTAGAGAAAAATACAGTGAAATCATAACTTGTTGCCACGAAAAATTTGTTCATGCCAGAAAAAATAAGAATTTCTGTTTTATAAGTATGTAGAGAGAATGTATTGTAGTAAAATTGATCAGCTTATTTTTCCCTTACACATTTACACGACTTCTGCCACTAACTAGTAGAGCATCTTCACTAAATTTCATCAAAATTGAGTGATGAAATGTTTAAGTTCCCACCTGTTGAGTTTTGCCTCATATGCTGATTACCCTCACTTGCTTTAGCAGACAAATTTCAATACTTCCCATACAATTTTTCTTTTAAATACCATTTTTTACAAACAGGCAAGACTGGATCACAGGAAAAATCTACAACGAAGCATGCACCTCTGTCTTCACTGATGGTTCCAAGATGGAATCGGTAGTCGGCAGAAGTCTTTGCGTTCCTGCAGGCATGCAAAATGCTTAGGGTACGCGGCAACGAGGGAGATATTAGCATTTTTTCCGATAGTCAAGCCGCGATCAAGGCTCTGACGTCGCCATGGTGGTGAACGAAACTTGTAAACTCCTGTAAGGAGGAGATCAAATCTCTAGAGCGAAATGAAATTGCTGATGAGCTTGCCAGGAAGAGGACTGAATCGTCCTCAAAGGCCTCCTACCCGGTCAACGGTATGCCCCTGACAGTTGTTAAAGAGGAACTGTACAAATTATATCTCAGGAAAGCCCAGAAAAGATAGAGCTCAATATCTGCATGTGCTATTTCGAAAACCCTTTGTCCCCAGTACAATATAAGAAGGACTCAGGAAGCCCTTTGGACTCTTCGCCATTCAATTTCCAAACTTGTAGCTGTGTTTAACGGACACTGGACGATCGGCACACACGCGGAAAAGCTAGGGTTACCACTTCAACCCCATTACAGAAGCTGTGAGGACCTTTCAGAGAAGGAGACTGTTGAGCACTTTCTCTGTAAATGTCCAAGTTTGGCAGCTAGATGACTAAGATCACTGGGTGCTCCTTTCTCTGACAGCGTAAATCCAATCAATCTTCTCTATTATATCAACAGTTCTGGCTGGCTGTAGATATCTGCCTGTTGGAGGTCTCATAATGGTATCAAAACGGCGCTTTAGTGCTACGTGAGGAGTGCCAGACCGGCACTTCAACCATTTCACCTACCTACCTACAAAAAAAAATCACATTTGGGTACACTTGCGAGTTGTACTAATACTTTTTAGTACTTTATCTAGTTAGTACAATAAACATTTTCGAACTCATAAAGATGAATTGAAGTTCTCTTTCAAAAACTTTTAAAATATGTCCCTCTGCCAACCAGCCTAAATATTATTTATGCTTGTATTTTTTGTGAACTTGCCCATAACTCTTTTTATAACCCCATCAGCGGCACTAAACATTTAGTCACGGGTCAACTTTTCAAATTACGAATAATAGTTGAGCGAAAACAGATAAAGCAAACAGAGAAATGAAGACTGCACATAAACCCTAACTACTTCTAAAATTACGAACGCAATAAAATAACAGTAAATAGAAATAACAGCAGATGTCATAACAGGGAATTAAATAGCAAAAAACAAAAAAATCAAATCAAATAAATAAACCACAAACTGTAGTAAAGGGTAAAACAACAATAACAATGGTAATGTGCAGCGTGCATGGGTGGCTGGCTGCAAAGGACAAACCGTTTTTAGTTTCCCAGAATACAAATGTATACGGAAGTTCATGAGTAGCATTTGTTGCTGGATGTTGTGGAGTGGTGCCTTGTGGCTAAGAAGATATCCAAAATGGGTTGACTGTGACTTATGGCATAGGAGTAGTTCAATACTTATAGGGATATTCTACTTCTAACTCATAAAAACATCGATATTTGTAAGTGATGAAATTCAGCAGGAGATCTTTTATTTTTTGCGATTGTGCATATCTGCAGTAACAGTCAAAACTGAAGCACCATTTACATGGACTTGTCAGTGGCAAATTTTACTATCAAAAGTTGGTATTAGTTGATTACTAGCAATCCTTATGGTGAAAATATTTCCACGCGTAACACTAAAAGTACGTACCGAGACTATGACGTTGCATAGCTTAGGGATGATAGATTACCAGGTTTGAACAACTACAGTAATGAAAAATGAAATGTTTAGAGTAACTTCGGCTGCCCCGCCATAGGCGAGGGCGAGGCTGCACGTGGCGTCACACTCGTCTAATCAGTCGTTCATTGATTGATTGTTTTTGTTTATCACCAACACAATCTCAGTTTTTGTGAGTGATGACAGGCAATCAGCTGATTCTGTCAAATTTGCTCAGAACTGAATAATGATAGGTTATTATTATTTTCAATTCTTCTTCCCATAGTATTGATGTGAATTCTCTGCAAAGATCTTTGACTGTAATAACCTTTTCCAGTCACGAAAGAGAGAAATATCTTTAATTTTCAAAACACACGTTCGAATTTTTCGTTATGCTTCTGAAAGTAAATAAAGTTGACGTGTATGTCATTGTGTGTTGGCTACCATCCAAGACAACCGTACCTAAATCCTCTGACAACAAGTAAGCGTGAAGTTTGAAGAGATTGAAACAGTTGCCAGAATTTCTCTTTTGCGTTCAAAAATTTTATAGAGTAGACTTGTTATAAAATTTGAAAAGCGAAGATCATTTAAACTCTGATGCATTTATTTTATTAATTTTTTTTATTTTATTTTTTCTTAATTTTATTATTTGATGGTCAGTTCATAAGTTCGTGCGTTTCTTAAAGGTGGTTTTAAAATTAATAAAACAAATGTTTAAAGTGTTTATTAATCAATAAAATATTTTCCTTCATTATTTACAATGTCTTCCCAACGTTTAGACACATTTTTTATTCCCCGCTCAAAAAATTGTTTGTCATTGGAGCCAAAATACGCTTTTTATAGGTTCTTTTGAGGAGTAGTTCTTGCTACTCATATGGGATTGGAGTCCACGGAAAAGGTGATAATCACAAGGTGTAATATCTGGAGATATGGTGGATGCGGCATTAGCTTCCATCCGAGCTCGTTGAGCTTGCCAAACGTTCGCCTTGCGGTATGAGGTCTTGCGTTGTCGTGGTGAAACAAAACTTTGCGTCTATTCACTAAAGACGGTTGATTGTTGTTAAGTGCCTCATTCAGGTTTGATAGCTGATGGGAATAATAATCAGCAGTTATCGTCAGGTTTGGTTCCAGAAGTTCATAATAAACAAAACCGGCCATATCCCACCAAATAGACAGGAGAGTCTTCTTGGAGTGAAGGCCATCTCTAGGGGTCGGTTCTGGTGTTTCATCTTTATCTAACCATTGGCGTTTGCGAACCGGATTATTGAAAAGGACCCATTTTTCATCACCAGTAACGATACGGTTCAAAAAGCTTTCATTTTCAAGCCGTTGCAGCAGCAGAGAACACATATTTACTCTCTGCTGAAGGTTGGCGACGGAAAATCTATGCGGAACCCATTTTCCCAGCTTTGAAACCTTTCCCAACTGAACCAGGTGCCTGTGAACTGTTCCATGCGATAAATTTAACCTCTGAGCTATCATATCGACTGCCAAATTTGGCTCAGCTTGCACGAGTTCGAGCAAGGCGTCCGAGTTGAAGACTTCAGGACGACCAGCGCGCGGGGCATCTTCCACGTCGCAGTTACCAGGAATTTTGAAAACCGCTTTTGCGCAGTCCTTATACTACGGTATCCTTTCCGAGAGCAGTGTTTATTTCTGCAGCAGCAGTTGTTGCATTTTTACCACTTTTATAAAAAAATACAAAATATGCCGCTTATACGCGTTCGAAGATTCCGTTTTATTTTTTAACAATACTTGCTTCTATCCGCGATTAAAATCACTTGTTGAGTGCAAACTATATCAAAGAAAATGTAAATAGTTCCGTTATATTCCGCGAATAACTTTTTCTATGCAAAAATCGTACAAAAGTGAAATTATGGGTAAAATACGCACGAACTTATGGACTGACCTGATAAAAGAGAATTATTTATATTTAAATTTTAAATCTGAGACTTATTTCTAAGACTGGCACATTGAAAATATGAGAGAAGCCTTAGATAAGCAAAATTAAAACATAATAAAATTAAATAACGTAATTTTCATAAAAACAAATATTATTTTAAAAAAATTTAGTATTTACAAAAAATTTACTAAAGCATTATTTCAGTTGGAGCCACTACTGCATAAAGGCTACTCATGGTGAAAGCACAGCTACATACATCCACATGCACACAGACACATTTGTATTTTTCACAATTTTATTTTGGAGAATTTTCGTTTACTTTCATCGAACTAACAAATGCTAATTCCCAACAGAGCTGCATGTGCTCTAGCAGCACACATCCTCGACCACACAAACAACAGTGTGTGAATTTACAGTTAGGTTGGTTGACCTGCCGGTCTAACAGAAGCAGTTGACCAGCCAATGCTCTGAGGCCACCAAGTGAACCAGCAAAACAGCTATCCAATGAACTCAAGCGGCGCTAAAGTGATCTACTGGTGGCGCATTTGTAAACAACATTAAGAAGCGTCTAAAAGTTGGCAATGCCACACAAAGGAATGGTAATTTTCTAAGAAATGTATGTACAAGAAGGTATGAGCATTAAGCTGGTCAATATGAAAAACAGGTTAGGAAAGAAAACATACTTTATTTGAAGGCTTACGTGGAGAGTTTAAAATAATACTTACTTTGGCGGAATCTCTTAATTAATTTTGTGGGCTACAGCAAAAAATTAAAAATATTTAAGTACTAAGAACTACAATTGCGTCAGAAACTTTTAAAAAGCAAAAATTTATTAATATTTCGGAAACTTAATTTTTTGGGTAAAAAAACTGCACTTAGCTGATACAACTCGGAGATGTATGGTATAAGACCTCAGGAGGAAATGTAGTAATCAGCGGGTGCTCTACAACTATATAACTATCTATATATCGTTTTTGAAAACCGGTAGTGCCAAGGCTGCAGGAGTAGTTAAGGTAACCAAGGTTTTTAAGGTAAGCAAACAATTTTTTTTTTTTGGCTTAGGGATACTCTTCACATAAATTTCCAAAGAAAGAGTGGTTTCTTACAACTTTTTCCCGACCAGCTCTAATGTAGTTACATATGAGAGTGTGCATAAAGATGTGCTTAAACATATTTAAAGTCATAGTAAAAGACAAAAGAAACATTTTTCCAAAAAATCTATTCTGAAAAACAGACAAACAATGTCACTACAATAATAAAATCTCAGAGCCATCACTAAGGCTAAATTTTTTCCCCTAAAATAAACTAAATTATTTTTGCCCTTAGTTACACAAAATATCCTTTTACTGCTTCCATATATTACTCACTGTTTTCAGCTGATAGATACTAACAACGTTCGTTTCCCCAAAATGTTGGAAAACCACTAAAATTTTGCTCTATCGTTCCGTCGGCCGTTAGCTGAAACCGTTCGCAATCTGGGTTTCGAAAAGGAAATAACTCCTTACCCAGTTAACCAGTATCTTATTGGCAAAACTCGATAAATTTTATGGGCTTTCCCCTCCTTCTACACAGTTAATAGTCTCTTATTTAGAAAATAGGTCGGAAGTTGTCTATAATGGGCCAATCACATCGTCTGTTTTAGAATTACACAGGGGAGTTGCTCAAGGATCCATACGTGGTCCTCTTTCTTTTCTTTGTTAGGTGGTCCAGGTTTATCGATCGTGCAAACTCAATGACATAAGGTAGTAGCCCGGTGTGACGGGTTCAAAAAATCGAATTTTTTTTACATTTTTCGGAAGAAAAACATCTTAAAAATATACTATACAAATTTCTGACAGAAATTTTAATTATTTTTAAAGTTATAGCTAAAATAAGAAAGCGCGCTTAGTGTGTATGAAAGCATGTGACACGCCAGCTGCAGCTGATCTGACCGTCTTTAAACGCGTTTTTGCTCAAAACCATGTTTTCGAAATTTCGGAGAATCATTGACTCAAAACTATTCAACCGATTTGGCTAAAAATTTAACCCGTTATTCTAGAAACACATATCTAGATCCCGGATCTTTAAAACATGTAATTTTTGAATAATAAACTATTTAATTTAAACAATTTATGAAGAAAAAAAATTAGATTTTGAGAACGTTTTTCACAAGTCCGCCATTTTGTGTTTGTTTTTTTATTTTTATGTATATTTTAGGTTCGGGATCTAAACTAAAGTCTACAGAATAATAATCTCTTTGAATTTTTTATTTCAGAGGACTTTGGAAGGCTGTGTGTTTCCCCGAACCAGCTGATCTTTTTTTTAAGTACTCCACTTTGACGTCAAAAATTTTAAACAAATTAATATAAAATTAACTTTAAAAAATTTTTTTTATATACTTCAAAACACCAATAAAAACATGTAAAAACTTTAAAGCGATCGCATTTTATTTTCTTTTAAAACAAATTCATGAAAAAACGTCAAAAAGTCGGTCGTTACACCGGACTACTACCATAAATGAGTCTACTTAAATTCAACCAAAATGTATCCTCACTAACAAATGTCCGTCCGACGATGCACTAATTCTTAAACCGAATAAGTCTCAAGGGCTTGTTACCTCCAGAAAATCTATAGATATTTCAACTTGTCGACGAAAAATCTTGGAATTATTTTCAATCAAAGATTAATTTGAGATAGTCACATAAATGTAATCGTGGGTAGGTTATACAGAATGCTGGGCGCGCTCTGGACTACGCAAGATTTTATTCCTTTACGTATTTGCTTTTTAATCGTTAAAACATATGTTATGCCATAGTTATTGTTCGGTTGTGAAAGTTTTGTAAATTGCGGTTTTGGGGCTGCCACGAGCTTACTTTAATGTAGTGTTTATTAATATTACTCGCTTTGCGTTCGGGCTCAAGGAACATACCACGTTTCTCATCTTGTGGTCACTATCTGCTCCCTGGATTAGTTCAGATCCCTCTTACTTTTGCATAAAATCTACTACTCGAAAGTACCAGGCCACCTCGTTATCAAAATAACTACTACGAAATCTGTGAGATACTCTAAACTGCTCGCTGTTAGATATAAAACACTAACGTGAGAAAGTCAGTCTTTGGTGTATGTGACTCGTCTTTGGAATTATCTCCCCCAAAATTTAGTATCTATATGAGGCATGATCCCATTTGACTTGAACTTCAGATATATAGAAGCACTGAGAGAGATGTTACTAATTCATTACTAAGTTTCTCGTTTCTTTCGCGTTTTAACTTGATTTGTTTTCTCTGTTACTTAAAATATCTACTTAAATTTTATCATGAAAATTGGAATCTGTTGTGACTAGCACTAAAAATTGTAAGGTTTACCCTTGCTGTGATAGGATTGAGTCACTAAACAAATACAAGCAAATCGTATTAGATGGAATCCGTTTCTTATAAACTCAAAAAAGGCTTCAAAATTCCAACAATAATCACAATTTCTTGACAAATATCTTTGAAAGCTTCCTCTGCCTTAAACTCTTCGTATAAAAATGACATCCCAAATTAATTGGATTAAATTTTATTTCGTAATTTAGCAAAACTATCACACTGTGCCAACACACTGACCACCTATTGGGCTAGAGACGAGCCACAAAATACGGCCTGGCGTCGAGTCGTTCAACGTTCGTTGTTGTGGTTGCCGTACCGCAGATCGGTGCTGAGCAACGCAGCGCACCGCAACGATAGAGTGCCGCAACGTGCGTTTCGAATTCGTATGTGCAACGAATGCTAATGCAGATTTCAATCGGCCTCCCCAATGTTTGCTCGACGGATAAACAATCAACAGCACTTGCTGGCAGCTGTTGCCACTAAACTGAGTTTTTAGGGACCGCCACAGTGCATCGACTTCTTCTGTTTTGGCCATTTGGTGGATGGTCATTTGGCTGGTTCGCCTATTTGACTATTATGAATGGATGGATGTATGTGGATTTTTATTGTCATTTGAAATGAAAAGTGTGTGTGTTTTTGAAATTGTATTATTTCGGGCATTTGAGTATTTGGCACATGGGCCTGCATGAGTCCAAAAGCATGTGTATACTTTGTGTTGAGTTTTATTATCATTTGAAATTTTGTTCGTTTCATATTTGCTTTTTTGATATTAGTTGAACTCGCTGTTGTTTGCTACTAATAGGCTTTGGGAAAAATAAAATGTGCTTGTCCTCGGATCATAAGAGCAGATTTTAACAGGGTTTTTGACTTGCTTATGCTGTAACACAATCATTTAATGAGCGATTCCGTGTCAAGTGAAGCAAGTATTTTGGACATTGTCGAAATTTCCTTTAGCATCAAAAATGCTTTGACGGAATCGACGAAACCAAAGTTGCATGCAATTAGCTTAAAGTATCGGCTCCATAAGCCCCATTCACAATTTCAGAGGCCTGGCTTCCATTTTCGCCATTATCAAAGGAAAACTATAAAACTTACCGACCTTTCTCTTGGTTGACTTCCATCGCTTACATCCTGTAACTCGCACCTGAATGGAAGAAAGAAAAATCATGAGAAACATTTTTTTATTGTAAAACGCCATCTTGATAATGAGCATAAACTTTAAATTGCTTGGCCAAAACTTTACGAGATATCGATCACTACAGCCATCTACCGAGAAAATAATGGATTCCTTTTCCCCAAACTAATATTTAACTAAAAAATCTAGCCAAAGCTTATAAAAAATTGTGAAAATAAATATCGTGTAGAAAGGGGTACATTACAAGAAAATTTCCAAAATATAAAGACCAGCTTAAACTACGTAAATGCTTGCAAGATTTGTCGAAAAAAAGAAAGCAAAAAAAAGGAACAGAAAAGGAAGTACCAGATGAAATTTGCTTGCCTTGCCAAGTCAACAGAATTGTGATAGCAAAAATGCGGACATTAAAAGAAGACACATCCAAAACACCAAAAAATTACAATTGTGTTGCAGCTACAATTTTTTCATATCTTTCTCGTTTCCGTTGAGCATTCGCATGATAAATGATGAAACGCTTAGCTGCAGCATTACAAGCAGAGTTCAGTTATCAAAAACAGAAAGGATACATCAAAAGTGAAAGGAGTAACTTGAGCTTTGCAAAAAGCGAGCGGAATTACAAGTTTTACAGTTGTACTTATTTTTGGGTACAGTAAACCATAGAAAGTGGAATTTTTTTTAATTGCAGTTTATCTTATTTCGTACCGAAATTCTCATAAAATATGAGATAATTTAGGCTGATATGTGGGTAAGTGTTAATGAAAATGTTGTGTGCCGAGTCCCTAGAAAGTACAAAATATCGGCACTGCGTTGATTCCGGCGTTTACTATGCATAATGCAAGTCCCCATAAGGTACGTGAAAGTTTTATAAGGTAGCAGGAATGTCTTCACTATAAAACGAGTGTACGGTTAAGAGTGTACACTCGGTTAAAAGAATGTACGAACACAGTGGATGTGCAGTTTGTGCTTTTTCAAAAATTATTTATTTTTTCATTAATATCTATTTTGTCCCCTTCAAAGTAATTACCATGAGATATTATGCACTTGTTCCAACGTTTTTTCCAATCTTCGAAGCACTTCAAAAAATCATTTTTTTATCTTCTTCAGCTCCTCCTTCGATGCCGTGTTTATCTCGTCAATCATAGCGTAGCGTCATCCTTTCTTGAGCCTCTTCAGTTTCGGGAACAAGAAAAAGTCACAGGGATCCAGATCTGGGTAATACAATGGCTGTGGCATTATTACTGTGTTGTTTTTGGACAAAAAGTCGCGCACAAGCAACGGGGCGTTATCGTGATGCAAGAGCCAATTTTTGTTCTTCGACAAATTCGGGTGTTTCTGACGGATTGTTTCGCGCATGTAATATTTCCTATTGACCGTTTTATCCTGTGGTAAGAACTCATGTTGCGCAACGCCCCCGCAGTCGAAGAAAACGGTAAGCAAAACTTTTACATTCGACCGAACTTGGCGCGCTTTTTTCGGTCTTGATTCGTGCGGAAGCTTCCATTGAGATGATTGAGCTTTGGTTGTCACGTCATAACCATAAACCTACGATTTGTCACCAGTTCTGACCCTCTGGAGCAAATTTGGGTCGTCGCGGACAGAGTCCAACATCTCATGTCCAATGTTCATGCGATGCTGCTTTTGGTACGAATTTGCGGCGACCCGTCTCATGCCCATATCATTGAAAAAATCGAACGGCGCGAGCCAATGGATATGTCCAGGTCCTCGGCAACTTCTTTAACAGTGATTCGACGATTGGCCAATACCATTTTCTTCACTTCCTCAATTTCTTCGTCTATTGCTGAAGTGCTCGGGCGCCCGTCGTTCAAATCTTCTCGGCCGTCTGAGAACATTTTGTACCACCGATAAACGTTGCTTTGGTCCAAAGTAGCTTCTTCGTATGACACAGTCAACATTCGGAATGCATCCACGCACTTAATTTAGCTTTTCATACAAATTTTGATACAGGTTCTTTGATCCATCTTTTTGAATAGGTAAAAATCGAAGACGAGCCGAAACACGTGCAAGCAAAGCAGCTGTCAACAATTAACTAAAGACTCAAAATGGCCGAACTCGTCGGCATGAGTACCAACATATCGCCACAAAAAAATCGAAACTCGACTATACGTAACCTGCGGAAATTTAAAATTCGCGATACTTTTTGAACACACCTCGTATACAGAAATTTGTGTAACCGATTCCGATTGCTGAGTGCCAAGTGCAGAGTGATTGGAAGATATATACTAAAAAATGGCAGGCTCATAACTCTGATCACTTTTTCGACCACTTATGCAAATCAGTCCGATTTGTAATGACTGACAAAAATTATTCCTTCTTCAACTTCAGACTTTTACTTTTTAGCTTTTTACAAAACGAACCTGTGAAGTCATAAATGTTTACGTTCAAGTGTCCTTCCTTTTTATATAACGAATTGGCAATATTTGTTTATATGAAGAAAGTGTGCAAAAGGGTTAGGGAATAAAACTGTCAAAAGTCAAAGAGAATTTTCAGCCACTTTAAACTTTGCTCTTTATTATAGTAAAATTAAAGGAGTAATACAACTGATTAAAAAATTTAAATTTTTTATTAAAATTTGTCGAAGTCTTGTACGAAGTGTAGAATCATAAAAACATAAAATTTTATGACAACCAAAACAAAAGTAAGTCCAACTGGCCAAAATATCGTGTATATCTTATTTTGACCAAGGGTATATCTGGTACTATATATATATATATGTATGCACACTAAAATTATCAAAATGAGTAGAAGAACTGAAATCGATTTTTCTTCTCTGTCCGTACCGGCACAAGAAAATTATGATCGAAATTTGCTACGTATGTTTTTCTTGTCCAAGAGAAGGTTGACATTAAAAATTGGCATAACTTTCAAAGAACGGTAATTTTCTAAAATGCAAAGTATGCGGTATTTCCTTCTTAAGTAAAACAAATTTATCTAAGAGTGCGCAATATTAATATCAGCACTGACCGATAGCCTTAGTGGCCAGTGTTTTTTGTTTTGGAAACTAATTATTAATAATTATGTTTCAAGCCTTCCCCTTACTCTGCTACCACTAGCTGGTACCGCAGCGAATACTTTGAGAATCGGAGCATTTGTATCTATTTGAACGACATAAGATATCCAACGAAGCCGTCAGATGTAACCGTCGTCATAAAATTCATACAGCTCATTGTTCCATCGCATGCGATACTCGCCGTCCCCAACGTACAAAGGTCCAAAAATCTCCTGCAGAATCTTTCTCTTAAACACTCCAAGCGTCGCTTTATCGAATGTTGTCATCGTCCACGCTTCTGCGCTATATCTTAAGACGGGCATGATGCAAACCTTGTAGAGTGTATATTTCGTCGAGAGAAGATTTTACTACTCAATTGCCTATTTAGCCGAGAGTAGTACTGGTTGGCAATTCATGTTTTTTTGTTTGTGTTTTTTTTTGTCGGGACTACTGGCAAGTACAGCACTCAGACACAATTAATTCCATTCTACTGCATTCGTATTAGCTTTTAATTTTCTTTAAATCTTCCCGACCTCCGAAGAAATCTGAGTAGATCTTGTGGTGCCAAGGAGCCAAGATGGTCGCTTCTTAACACATCAGTGCCAAAGACCTCAAGCCTGATTCGAGCGAAGGCGGGGCAGACGCACAGAAAGTGGCCCGCCGTCTCTTCTGCCTGTAGTCCCTTCTGCTTAATCACAGGAGTATTTGTGACAGTCGGTCGGACATGACAGGTAACATCCGTTTAGTCCATCTGCAGCCTCTTCCAGCCTGCCAAGCTCGCTTGTGGGTTGTAGTAACCATTTGCTAACCGTGGCTTTCATGGCTGCAGATGGGAGTGGCAGAACGGGCCTCGGGCCTAAGAAGATGGCCTCAGAGCCTATCCTACATTGATTGAAAAGTAATGAGCCTTCCCGCGCGGAGCGTCTGCCAAGCGATCAACCGAATCGGCTGGTGGAGGAAAATGATCGTTGAACCTTCCTCTTCCACTGGAAGCAGGTCCCAGTTCGCTGGCAACAGCGGTACAGTCAACATCGCTCCGCGCGTGAAAGCTGTTTTAAAAGTGTATTAGGATTTTGCAGTGGCGAAAATGCTGCGATCGTTGGAGCAACGTTACTCGATCAAATTTTGCGTAAAGCTAAACAATTTGTACCTCCAGGAAGAACTGTTAACGCGGAATTTTACAAAGAAGTGCTCCTTCGGCTGGAAAACCGCGTCGCCCGGGTTCGGCCCGACCTCGTCAACAATTGGACCCTTCATCACGACAATGCGCCGGCGCACACCGCCTTCCTCTGCACCTCTACATTGGCTAAGATGGGGGTTTCCGACGCTTCGCCCAGACCTGTGCCCCCCGGACTTCTTCTTGTTCCCGCGCCTGAAAAGAAAGCTGAAGGGGAGGGCTTTCGACAAAATATTGAGGAGCTATCACTTTGTCGCAGGGTGTATAGAAATTGGATCAGGGAGTGTTTTTATAATTGGCACATTTACACCTCTTATCTGTGTTTTTGGCGAAGCTTCTCCAATTTGCGTTGGATGTCTTTATGTTGTCCTCCATAGTGGACCTGTCCTCCATGTGTTTCCTGACTACAAGTAAAATCACAAGAGGGCTTACTTATTCTTGCAACCCATAAATTAGCACTTCTTCCGAAAAAATCACGATTTTTATTTGCAGTCACTGATATGAGCTTTGTGATAAATAAATCCGCGCGCAATAGAAAGAAATGCGCGCACTGCTTGACAGACGGTGTCGTTGCAACAAAGGAATAAACAAAAACACGAGTGGCTGATAGCATCAACCATGCACTTGCCAGCTCGTTCATAAAAAGTGAATAATAATAATAGTGGCGATAATAATAAGGACGATAATGATGGCGATAGTGATCATCTGTATTATGAGAAGTTTCCATATTGTTCCTCAGCCACACTTCCCTTCATCTTTCCCTGCAATGTTGACTTTGTCGAGATAAATTGAAATTTCTTGCTTTTTGTTAATCGAAGTGTTTTGTTGTTGTTGTGGTTGTTATTATCTTTGTTGTCACTCACCATTACCAATGGCAGCACCTTCAACGCCCCTGATATACTAGTGCATGACACAGCATGCACATGCCACTTGTCGTTGCCGTCGCCGTTGCTGCTGCAAGAAGATGCATTCGTCCTTTGGGTTATCAACGCCACTTCAGAGAGAAGACAGGAAGTCAGAAAGAGTATCAGCACGCCAGGTAGGAAGGTAGAAAGCTAAAGTAAAAATGCGACAAAACGAATAGTAAAAAAGTGCTATAAGGGAATTATTAAAAAGTGTGACTATAGCTGGCAGCAGTCGATGCCATAGTGGCGACAGGCAACAGTGGTGGCAGGACATAAACACACAAGTGATTGCTGCCAAACGTGCCAGGGGCTGTACAAGAGTGCAGAGAGCAAGGGCGTGTCATCGTGTACGGGCGTGGTAATAGCGCTCTGCCACAAAACAAAGTAAAAGGGAAAAACCAACCGATAAAAGAAATCCGCAAAGTTGCCGGCAGAGTTGTAAGCCGTCTGGTATGACTTGGCAACGCTTGAATTGGCAGTTGTAATGTCACGCAGTAAATGCAGAGAAAACAATAGCAACATCAAGAAAAAAATTGCACAGACTTTTGGCACACCAACAACGACAACGAAAGCAAAAAGCTATGTTTGCCGGCAGTAAAAACTCGAAAGGAGTCACAAAAGCGAATCGTAGAAGAAGAAGAAAAAAACGACAAGAACAAATCAATTCACGACTTTGTACTCCATACCATTTCAGCTGCCGTGTTTAGGAGTGGAGTAACTCACGCGCCATTCAACTGCATTGCACAGCACTCGATTGCAGAAGAAGTAAAAGCAGCAGCAGCAGCAGCAAAATACTATAATCAACAATTGCACCATGCAGAAGTAAAAAATTAAAAACGTGCGCCGCATTTTCAAAACACTTTCTTAATTTCTATTCCTGGTGCACGTGATAATATCTTTTGCTATTTATGGAATTAGTTCCACGAAGTTGAATTTTTATTATTCCCACTGAAGTGGATAAAAAGGAATTAGAAAAAATTTATTAAATCCAATGATAGGCAATGGATCTGAGCACCAAGTGGAGACCTAATGGCGTATACGCATGCAGTTTGCAACATACAAATTCTCACCGGTATTGCAAGGACTCTCCGGATAGCAGGTGCAACATTCAGTGAAATTAGAATACCCAGTTAGTAGAAACAATTTCGATAAAGAAAATTAGCCAAAAAAGTTAAAAATATCAGAACATGACGAAAATTTGTTTGAAGAGGAATAAGAGACGAATTTGTTTTGGATGATAGGTCTGCCTTAAGAATGAAAACTGTTGCAGCTCATAACAGCGAGTGTATTCGACGTTCATACGCCAGATAATGGGACGACTGAGTGCCTTAGCAGCTGACCTTCGTAAATGAAAGTGTAGACCAATAGATGGAACTAAGATCTATAAAGTAAAGCTACGAAACTTCTTCTTCTTGATTGGCGCGATAACCGCTAAAGCGACTTGAGCCGAGTTTAAGAAAGCGGGCCAGTCATTTCTTTTTCGTGCTAATCTTCTTCTTCCTCTGCTACCACCAGCTGGTACCGCATCGAATACTTTGAGAGCCGGGGCGTTTGTATCCATTCGGACGACATGACCCAGCCAACGTAGCCGCTGGATCTTTATTCGCTGCGCTATGTCTATGTCGTCGTAAAGCTCATACAGCTAATCGTTCTATCGTTGTTAACGTGCAAAACTCCAAAAATCTTACACACAATCTTTCTCTCAAACAATCCAAGCGTCGCTTCATCGGATGTTGCCATCGTCGAAGTTTCTGCGCCATACGTTAGGACGGGCATGATGAGAGTCTTGTAGAGCGTTAGTTTTGATCGTCGAGAGAGGACTTTACTACTCAATTGCCTACTTCGTCCAAAGAAGCAATTGTTGTCAAGTGAGATTCTCCGTTGGATTGCAAGGCTGACATTGTTATTGGTGTTATTGGTATTAATGCTGGTTCCTAGATAAACGAGGTCTTTTACAAGCTCGGAATCATAACTGTCAACAGTGACTTGGGTGCCGATACGCGAGTGTGCCGTCTGCTTGTCTGATGACAGGAGGTACTTCGTTTTGACCTCGTTCACCAGCAGACAAATTCGCTTTGCTTCTTTATTCAGTTTGGAAAAGTCAATTGTGCGCTCGTATAAAAACAAAAAAACTTTAAATTGCAGCATTATTATTATCCGGTCATAGTGCACTGCGACCTCTATGTGGTCTGTTGTGGTTGTCTGCGAGTCTATAAGTGGAGATCTTTAATGAATTTGAGTACTTTCTCAGGTTCTTTGTTGAATATCACCAGTGGGGTTATAGTCAAGCACCCTGTGTGTGAGCGTCTTCCTCTTTTGAAAGCTGAATGGAGCAAACGTTTGTTCTTGCTAATCCTGCTTTGAAATGTTCTGAAATGATATAGAAGAGTCCCGTATAACATCCAGTGAGAGTTCGTAACCCTTCTCTTTCTAGATGAATTCTAATAAGTGCCTTCCTAGCCTTCAAAAACACTATTAAAGTAGATTGCCTCGAATTTCTATGCTATGAAATATTTATTCTGCAGCGCATCTTACATTTCCTTACGCATTTGAGCCAATGGATGAACAAATAATTTTTTGTTTTGTTTTGCAGTAAAGTGCGCAGAAATGGCTGATATAAACAAGATGGTCCCCAAAAATACTGACACTGCTTGAAAGCCAACCAAGATCTCGCCTCGGTTTCAAGCGAATTTTAGAAACTTCTAACTAACGGCGGCCGCCGTAGCCGAATGGGTTGGTGCGTGATTACCATTCGGAATTCACCGAGAGGTCGTTGGTTCGAATCTCGGTGAAAGCAAAATTAATAAAAAACATTTTTCTAATAGCGGTCGCCCCTCGGCAGGCAATGGCAAACCTCCGAGTGTATTTCTGCCATGAAAAAGCTCCTCATAAAAATATCTGCCGTTCGGAGTCGGCTTGAAACTGTAGGTCCCTCCATTTGTGGAACAACATCAAGACGCACACCACAAATAGGAGGAGGAGCTCGGCCAAACACCTAACAGAAGTGTACGCGCCAATTATTTTTTTTTTTTTTTTAACTCTAGATGAAATTGCTGCAAATAAGCGATGAGTCGAAATCAAATTATAGTTTCACGACAAAACTGCAGGAAATATCAAATTTTTTACCAAGGAACTTGTTTTTATTACTTTTGATCATAAAATATTAAAACAAAAATTGATAATGATAAAAAAAACCCAAGATATTTGTAAAAAATGTAAAAATTATTGCCCTTTTGTAAATTTTTTCAGTCTACTTCTTATACTGGCAGAAATCAAGGCCCTGGGCTGGATGATGGTGCACTTGAAACTGGTCGAAGAATGGCTGTCTTTACTTTCGCTTGTATCCGAATTCTTTGATATAAGGCTCATTTGGGTACCTGGTCATAGCGACATTGCATGAAACAGCGAGGTGAATTAGCTGGTTAGGTAGGGAACCTGTGAGATAGTTTTCTCGCGAAGTCAAATGATTGGTTTTCTCTTGATTACCTGCGCTAACTCAGCGAGCGCTGGGAAAGGGCATGGTCTTGTAAGGTCGGAAAATCATTTTGGAGACTTTCGAAGGATCTCCTAAGGTTAACAAAATCTCAGCTTTCAAATTTCTTGGATGCCCTTACAGTACACTTTCCGCGAGGTATGCGTGTCATGGGACTTGGCACTTACTTCGAGTCCATTTTGCGTCAGCTGTAAGGAGGATGAGATGCAATCATCTCAGTATCTTTACATTAACCTCTTGATGACTAAATATTTTTCTTTGTTTGTTTTTATCATTGAAAATATGTTTTTTTTTTCTTGTTTTATTATTAATTTTCTTTAGAACATTGAATGCTTTTTATTTCCCTACAGTCTGAATTAATACCCGTCGTTGAGGCGGTTTGAAATGTCGAATGCATCATCAAAGCCGCCGTCATGGCAGTGGTATGCCCAGCTTGTATGGACTAAAAAACCTGTCCTCACTTGGAATGGTCGCCCACCCTCGAACTATTTTCGCATTACTTCAGAGTGACCCTTAATGTGTTATGTATACAAGACTTTCAAGACGAAAAATTTCTAGAGCAAAAAAAAAAACTTACTGAAAATGTTGAAGTGGATTCTGCTATTTCTACCCATTTTGAAGGGCATAAATAATGGGTTATAACAACTTTAGGACAGTTGTGAGAACTGTATTAGTCTTAAAGAAGCACATGACGAAACAAAGTCCATGTTGAAGCTCATACCATTTCCGCTCCTTTTCGCGAATCTTCTGAAATTCCCTTGTATACGACGAATTTTGTTCAAATTGTTCTGGTAGATCTCGTATACCGTCGCGGTAAAACTGTTTACCTTTTAAGGCTATACAGGGATCAAGCCATTTTTTGATGTGTTTATATGAATGGAACTGCTAGACCATGTGCCATCGGTCGGAACAGGTGATAATCGGACGGCGCAATATCTGGAGAATATGGTGGGTGGGGTAGGATTTCCCATTTCAGTGTTTCCAGGTAGGTTTTAACGGGTTTGGCAACGTGAGGCCGAGCGTTGTCATGCGGTAGAATCACTTTTTCATGCCTCTCCGCGTATTATGGCTGCTTCTCGTGCAGTGGTCGGCTCAGTCGCATCAATTGAAGTCGATACCGATCCCCAGTGATGGTTTTGCTTGGTTTTAACACTTCATAATAAATAACATCAAATTGGTCCCACCAAATACGTAGCATAACCTTCGCAGCGTGAATATTCGGCCGAGGCGACGACGTAGTAGCATGACCGGGCAATCCCCATGACTCTGTTTCCTTTGAATTGCTGTAATTAATCCATTTTTCATCGCCCGTCACGATGCGATTAAGAAAACCCTCTTCTTCTTTGCTGCTGGAGCTATTATTCACGGGCGAAAAAACGACGTTCAACATCCCTTGGTTTTAATTCATAAGGAACCAGAGGCCCCTGTTTCTGAGTCATTGCCAAAGTATGCAATCGTTTGAAAATAGATTGGTGGGTAACTCCTAACACTGAAGCAAGCTCTTCTTGCATTTGACACGGATCCTCATTGAGCAATGCCTCCAATTCAGCGTATTCGAAGGCTTTTGGCCTTCCTTCAAGCTGACGGTCGTCAACATTAAAATCACCGTCTTTGAAGCGACCGAACCCATCTCGGCACGTTGTTTCACTTAAAGCAGCACCTCCATAAACTTTTTGTAGTTCTCGATGCGCTTCAGCCGCCGTTGTTTTTCGAATGAAAGAGGAAAATCAACACTTCCCGCAAATGACAATTATTCGGCACGAAATAGGACATTTTCACAAAACCAAAAGTATATGATACCAAAAAAACAAAAATTACTAATGTGTCGAAGCAGTTTGTTTACCATATGCCTAAGCTGGATTTATGACGTTTAGGTTATGTTAGCGTCGACTAGCACACACTGCTGGCGCCATCTATTGACAAACAGTGGGACCTTAGTTAAGCACCTAATAGTTTGCATGTGCAATTTTTTAGTTTGTATGCTCTCTATGCCTTACCACTGCCCGCGAAAAAATGTAGGTGGTAGATCACCTGCAGTAAGTAAATATATCATTGACAGGTACGGTTCATGCAATTTTTAAGCGATTTTAAAAACAAACAAAAAATAAATAATAATGGCCACTCAAATTTGGGCAATTTTTTCAATACCCTTCTCCCTCTTTAGTCAATTGCGAATTTCCATATTGAAACCAGCAAAAGTGGAAGCGCACGTAATAGCTATAGAACAAATATGATCAGAGACTAAGTGAAAAATTGATAGCAAATGGAATTGATGGCCATTGATACGTAGCTTCAACAGCAGAGCGTAAAGGGCACCATGCGGTTCAAGAGTGGAAATGCAGCATTTAATTCAATTGAAGTTCGGCAATTGAATACTTTTTTCTCTCGCAAAGAAAAAATATATATATCTCAAAAAAAAATTTTAATTTCCAGAATCCACAAACCGCTTTGCAGCGGCAACTTCAATACAGTGATTGCATTTTACGGCAATGGCCGTTACACCCGCACACCACTCGCCCGTTACTATGGACGTGAATGGCTCAATGTGAGCTGCAGCAGCAACGCCTCGTTCAGGCACTGGCAGCCTGGTGCTGCAACATTTGGTTATTGTTGTGTTCGTATACGAAGTGGCCATTAAGGTGAGGCTGAGACGCAAAATGAGCAAAAACAAAAACAAAAACAAAAAAAGCAAAAACAAATTTGAAGTGCGCTGCAACGAAAAAAATGCTCGCAAACAAACGAAAACGCTCTGAATGTGATTTTGCCGTGCTTTGCATTATTTTGAAGTTTTTCCACCACACATTTGCTACTCTGCTCTTATTCTGCAGTTTTTATTGGCGTTTTTTTTCTATTAACATTTCTCCCGTTTGTTGCATATTATTTATTCTTTCGTCGTTTCTCTAGTCGTTATTTCCTTAAGTAAAAAAAAAAACAAATGTTTTGCCTTTAAAAATTGCAACATACATTCACCTTCAGGCGACGCATAGCTCAGCGCAGCAGGTAAACCCTGAAAAGTATGCTACACATTCGCCATACCAATTGTCTGTGAGTGAGTAAATGAATGAGTGTGTGTTTGCACTAAAAGTAAAAACACACCAAAAACAATTTTATTGAAGTGCATTTATTATATACGTATGTGTATGTGTGAGGATATTTCTGCTGGCTCCCTGAGATTCTATGTTGATCTAAGGTTTTGCGGTGGCCGTTTTGACTACTTTTGCATTCTTTATGTAATTTGCTGTTTTTAGAAGAACTTCGTTCCTTTATGTCAGCTGTAAAGATTTTTCTTATCTTTTTTCACATTTGAGTGCATTTCGACTGCATTTTCTTTATTTGTTTGTAAGCCATTCAATGCTTTTATTGTTGTCAGTTCGTTTGAGGTCAAAGGTGATGAAAAATTTCAGTTCATGAAATAAGGTCGCTTTTTACGAAGATTGAATGTGGCAGTTTTGGAGGAGTGGAATTGAAATTGTTCTTGAAATTTCACTGAAAACCAAAAACTAGAGTCAAAAGAAAAAACTACAACTTTTTCCGATGCTAGAGAATCAGAAAATAAATAAATTTTTTCGTGCTGCTAAGTAAATTTTCGGTGAAGGTCGAACTAAATTTCAGGTTAAAAGTCGATATTTCAGTATCAATCAAACTTGTGTACTGTTGACTGATCAGGGAGCATGTTAGCTTTTCAATCTCAAAAATACTCGAAAGAGTTGATGAAATTCGAACTTATACTCTGAGCTGTATGCAGCAGAGTCTGATTTTGGATCACTTTGGATTGACGATTGACTTCAAAGTAGTCAAATGTGAACTAACGAATCTCTATTAGTTGTAGTTTAAACGAGAGAAATCTCACAAATTCAGAAAACTACTATGCGAATTTATATTTACTGTTGCCAAAAGCGCTAAAAAATACCTACGCTGACCTTTCCAAATTATACCTGAAAGTTGCCTCTAAATAAGGGAGGAGTTACCAAAGGAAAATGGGATGATCTCACCCGATCAACACATAAAAATGATTGAAGAAAAGTACTTTCCTACTGTGACTCTAGCAGAAGAAAAACAGAGGTAAATAACAAAGAGTTCAACGAGGCATCCGTTTAGTGTTCGACTGATACTTTTTCCAAAGTCAAGGTTACAATAAGGAGAGCTCTCTCGGTTGCTATAGAGTCTGATTGTGATGCCTAGAACAGATTATCTCTAGTCCTATCACCAGCCATGTTCATTGCGTGATGGCTTTCCCATGAAATGATGGCTTTTCCATGAAATGCGATACTCTGCCGGTGTCTAGACCAGTTCACTTGCTATATATCTCTACTCCAACCCCACCGCCGAAGTCGACTGGCTTTGTGCGTGATTACCATGTGGAAGTGCCCGAGCTCAGAAGCCGCTGTGGGTACGAAACACCAAGAACAGGTTTTCCTAAAAGCGGTTACCTCTCGGCTGGCAATGGCAAATCTTCGAGTGTACTTTTGCCATGCAATAAAAAGCCATCTGACGTTCGGAGGCGGCATGAAATTGGAGCTCCCTTCAGTTTCACTCAAACATCAAGACGCACACCACAAGTAGGAAGAAAAGTTCGTTCAAACACTTAATAAAGAGTGGCCCACCCTGTATAACCTATATATATGTATAATTTGCGCTACGCTACAGAGACATGAGATTTTTGGTAGTCGGAAATTAAAGATATGGACTTGAACGCAATTTGGTTTCAGCAGGATGGTGCACGATGTCACTCTGCCTGTTCAACAACCGATTTTTTGGGCGCCAATCGTGTTATCGGCCAGCCAATTTGTCACTTCGGAGCTGTTAGACTTTGTTTGTGGGGTTCCGTAAAGAGCCGTCACCAATGTCTTGGAATACTAGACTAACGTGATGACCTACTGCGAAACCAGCCGAGGTAGTCACATGCATGAAATCGTGATGTATAAATAAAGGCAAATAAGTCAATAATACAATGAAAAAAATGTATTTATGCCAATTTTTTCGAGAGTTTCAGTCGCTCAGTACGAGGTTCTATAGCAGAATCGATGTAACACTTTTCTGAAAGACGCATCGTATAGCCATTTCAAATTCACATTGCTGGATAAGCTCTCCATATCAGTATCCAGAATGAGTTTTTGTAATTGACAACGCTGACTGGTCGTACGGAGCTTCAGGCGGAGAAGATGGTGAGGGATTTAAGCCTCGAAAAAAAAGCGGTGGTAGTCGTCTCATTGAGCAAAAAAATAGACAATTTGTGGAGCAGCGTTATACAATAGAGATTTGGTGCGTGGGTAGAAATGGGACGAAATTACCTAGAAAAGCCTCGTAAAACGACGGAGCGATGAGATAAAGGAAAGTTTTTATATGATAAAATATGTTCTGAGAAGATCAAGAGTTCGTCCCCGATGGCATCCGCTCACAAACGAAGATTCGGAGCAAAAGGCCCATCAATCATTGGACAAAGGCCTGGACAAAGCGCTCGGCTCATTTGCAGAGAAATGCGGGATACCTGAAACAATCTTTCATCACATTTTAAAGAAGCTCCTTTAAATGAAGAAAGTCTGCGTGAAAATGGGGCAAATGGTCTGGTCGAGTGAGATGAAGCACTAGCCTTTGTTGAGGATTCCGAAACCACATCAACGAACATAAAAACGAAACGAACATAAAATTTGTCAGAAGAGTGATCATAGCGCACGGAACGTGGGGACTGCAGGCGGTAAAAGCAGTTTCAACGACGCCACTGAATGAGTTTATTGTTCACGACTTCCAGAGCAACTTCGATGATTCGCTGAGGGAGGCAGCGGTACAACCAAGCAGGGGGATATTACTATGAGAAGTTCTGAGAAGATTGTAAACTGATATTGAATAACTGATTTAAGTAAATCCTGCCGGAACGAAACCTGCATACATTCAAATATGGCTGCCAAAACTTTAAATTGGATTATTTCAATGGAACGAGTAAACAGCTAAATTTCTTTTCCGGCCTATAAAATTTAGAGTGCACAAATCTTTGTTACTTCCGCCGAAATTAAATTTGAATCAATCTTAATAAGAAAACGAGAGTAAATACATAGTAAAGCGGTCAATGGAGGCCGACAAGCTGTTCCATTCCAATGGTGAGTTGCGAATGTGCAATCACAGACGGCCACAGCTGATTTGCTATAGCGGTTTGTGGCAAGCTAAATGCAATTAGGACACACAAAAATTCTAAAAAACAAGAAAATGCAAATAGAATAAAAAAGCAGCTCAAACGAGTTGGCAGCAAAAACAGGGAGAATACTAAACTCAGTGTAACTTTCCCTTTAAAATGTAGCCATGGCCACGACAACACATTTTCAGCTGTCAATTGTAGCACTCTAGTTGTTGTTATTGGCGGTGCTGTTGATGCAGTATTTGCTGTTGCAACACCATCAAGCAAAGCCAACAACCAGCGGGCAATAGAAGCAAGCCTCTACTGGCGACTCGTTGGCAGTTTTGCAATTTTTAAATTTATGCTGTTAGCAATCGTAATTCGAGTAGGGTTGCTACACATGTCGGTTTTCTGAAGCATGTGCTGTTTTTAGACCTTTTCGAATATTTCAGATAAGCTTTAAACGTCGCAGTATACGGATTTATTTTTGATGAAAATATTTATTTCCTTATGATAAATTTTGACGACCTCAATAAATTAATTATAATTTGGTTTGTGTGGCTCTAAGAATGGAATCTGGCTCCAGGAACTGTCTGCTTTTTTGCTTTTGCTGGAACTTGTCGCTTCCACGTGTTGGCTCGCCTTCCACATCCCGCCTTCCTTAATGCTTCCAGTCTAGCGCTGGTCTTGTGATGTCATCTTGAGGTTTACTAAACGTAGACCCGATCTATTTCCACTAAAGATGCTGGAATTTTATGTTGATTGGTGCTTGCTAAGTCGATAACAAAGGTTAGCATTACTTATAACGTCGGACCAGAACATTCCCTTCATCTTACGACAACAACGGTTAAGGAAAGATTGCAAGGTTTGTAGGGCACACGCTGTTATATTCTATGTTTCGCACCCATATACGGCTACTGACTTCACGCTAGCGTCGAATACGCTTAGTTTCGTGCGTCGGGATATATGAGTCGTTCTCCAGAGGGTCCCTTTGATAATCGTGTGCGTATATCAACTGCCATAAAATGTGTGGCAATAGAAAAATTAACAGTCTTATATTTGTCACAGCGTAATTATTACTGAGTTCGATGAACTTCCTATGAAAACTAGTTACCGTCTTGCAAGCCGTCTTACGAATGCGGAATTCTCGATCTAATTACCCACAAGAGATATAAGCGGAGATTGCACACAGGCTGAAAGAGCGTAGTCATTCTTTCTACCTAAACCACTGACCGTATTTATTTGGAGAATCGAAGTATATGATTCCATTCCCAATTTCTCACAGGCCGAGCTGAAAATCTTCCATATTAATGGCTCAGAGTGATTGATTCCGTTTCTTAAAATCTAAATCTCTATTACCAGTCTATAATTTCTGCCCTATCAATAATCTAAAAAAAATTGGCTTGGCTTTAAAAGTAGCAGCAAAGTTCCATCGATCTCTTAACAAGTCGGCTGAAACATTTGGTACACCGATTTTTTGGTCTTTAGTCCAGGTCACTGCAGGCCTTACGATTTTACACGTCATAACACCATCTAAGTTAAATCTTACACCCGAGATACCACATTGTCCAAGAAGTTCCTGGAATACATTCAGGGAATTCTAAATACAAATTTATTCATTATCACCTTCAAAGTACTTCTCATCAATTGCAAAGCGCTCAAGCCTTCGTTTGATCCAGCTCTCGAAACATTTTTGGAACTCTATTTTCGGTGTATCCATTAGAGCCGTCTTCGACTTTTTCACTACTTCCTTTCGTATGTTAAAACGTTTCGGGGTTCCTTCTAATAAAATTGCATAAAACCACTGGCAGTCATATCAGATGAATTGACTGTTGGATGGTATCCGTTTTGTTCTTGCCTAAAAATTCACGGGTAATGACACTGTGCGACTGTGTGTTACTAAGCTGGAAAATCCAGGAGTTGGATTCTCACAAATCCTTTCTTTTTAGTCAAATTACTTCACGTAAACATCTCTTAATGCCTTATTACAGTCGGACCTTTTAACGGGGAGACCATACCATTTCCCTTCCTACTACGGTCGAAGCTACTATTTTGTCGAAGCGCTTAAGCGATAGGCAAATACTTTTTTAAATACCTCTGGAAGTACTTCGAAGTTAGTTCCCTTAGCATCGCGGTTACAGCTGCCTTGACCTCTCATAAGACGTCATGATGAGTTCCCTTAAAGGTCGCGATATCGAAGCTAAAACGTGGGTACGGCGACGCTGGAAATTTTGGGGGGTGCATTTTTCGACTTTTACGATTTCGGGATTTTCGGGATCTTGTTATTACAAATCTGGAAACCCGAGATATGTTCCGGAACTTTGATATTCATTAATTCGTAACAATTTCACTTTGTATACTGCAGATCTTCCGATGGAGTAAATAATTTTGCGGCACCTTATAATTCGGTCTGAACTTCATTTCGTTATATCATCATCATCTTTTGGCTCTATAGCTCTTTGTGAGCTTTGGCCTGCCGCACGTGGGAACTCCATACGTCTCGAACGCTTACGACTTTTTTCCAGTTCGTTATCCTAAGTTTTTTGATGTCGTCCTCTAGTTCACCGGTCCATCTTGATCTCGGCCTTCCTCTTACTCTAGTGTTGAACGCTCTGGCTTCTACGATTTTCTTCTGCGCCCTCGTACCGTCCATTCTTGTAATGTGACCCAGCCATCTTAACCGCTGCGCTTTGATGAAACGTATCACATTTTCGGCCTTTATCAGTTGATCTAGCTCGTCGTTCCATTTTATCCGCCACTCGCCGTGATCTTTGATTGCTCCTAAAATTCTTCTGAGTACTTTTCGTTCGAAGGCTTGCAGTTTTGTTTTATCTGCTTCAATTAGCGTCCACGATTCAGCTGCATAGCATATGACCGGTCTAATGATGGTTTTATACAGAGTCAATTTGCATTGTCTGTTTGGTAGTTTTGATTTGAAGAGTTTCGTTAACGACGCATACGATCTGTTCGCTGCTAGAACTCTCTCATCGATGGTGAGGCTCATTGAACTGTCTCTACTCAGTTTGAATACTAAATAGGTAAAGGATTCAACGATTTCAAAAGAAATATCGCCAATTTTCAGTTTGCCTGATGTTGGTTTATTTTGTCTGGATATTATCATATATTTCGTCTTATCTTCGTTGATTTGAAGACCAATTTTACTAGCAGCAATTTCAATATCAGGGATGGTTTTGGTTAGGGCGTGGATATTTTTGCTGACAATTACTATGTCATCTGCGTATGCGAAAAATTGGGTAGTTCTGGGTATGTCCAGTCCTTTTTGCGTCACTTACTTCATCGATGGCACAGCATAGAATAAGGTTGAATATTGTTGATGAGAGCGTATCGTTATATATTAGGGTGAAAAAGAAATCCATTATTTTCGCGGTACATAGCTGTAGTGATTGATATCTAGTAAAATATCGATCAAACAATTTATCTTGTTTATGCTGCTAAGGTGACATTTCAGACCGAAAACATTATTTTACCGTGTTTTGTTTGTTCCATTCAGTTGTGAGTTTCAGAGAAAAGAAAGACCGTTCACTCATTACTTTAATATTATTTGATGCAAAAACAGTGTTGTAAACACAAAATGCTTTTTCGTTAAAACAGTGAATTTTTCTGTCTCCATTTCTTATGCTTTGGAAGAAATGACAAGTCTCGAAAGTTCCGGGATTGCTGAGACCTAAAAAGAACCGGTGTACTGCGATCTGGGAATTCACCTCAAACTCCTGTGAAATAAATGAGAAATCTAGCGGCGCATTGCCGTAGTGCGAGATACAGCAGTTCGCAGCGAGTTCGAAATGCACACGAAAAATGTGTACCACCAGCTGCTCTAGTGCTCCAGTAACATAGAACTGTCTACTCACCATCAGTGCGGCAGGAGCATATCCAGCATGCATGACGCAGGGAATATCGGAACATATCCAAATCGCCTTTAATCGCTACTCGGACATTTTTGCTTTCGTTGAGCACTCACCATCTGGATGGGTAAACTTACGAGCTCTTATTTACGAGTGTCGGCAAGGTTAGACAAATGTAAGCAAAACCTCGCACAAGAGTGTCATTTTTGCAATGGTCACAGCTGGCAGCCCTAAACTTAAACAAACTTCATCGCGCTCCGTCCTCACTTGCCGCACCACCATCACCACAAAGGCGCCGTATCTTGACCCACTTCAATGGTTTCACTTACTCCACATGTCTTGGATAATATGGCCAGTGTCACACACGGCGTAGTATTTGCTATTTTTATACTTCACATCCTCTATTTTTCATTCCTACTCCACTAATGCAGGGAAGCGTGACGGGTATGCTGGGTCACTAATGTAGCGACAAGTATGTGAAATAAAATATTTTGACCCACTGCATGTCCTTGTTGTTGGCGTTACTTTTCGAAGTATGTGCCTATGTGTGTGTGTGTGCACAGATCTAGCACTCACTTCGACTCGTTCATACATACGGCACATCCACAGGGAGGTGCTCATTTATTTATTTATTTATTTGTTGCTGTATTTCGGGGAATTCTTAAGCACAAAATGCAATTTTTATGCAACAACTTTGTTTATTCACAAGCGAATACGATTTCATGTTCACTCTCTCAGCTTTACGTACTCACATATTCTCACGCTTGAGTGAAGTACCAATTGGTAAATGTCAAATAAAAATGGCGAAGAAATGCAATCGAATCGTGGGTTGGCGTGACGTTGCTACAAATGAAATGTGTGCTCAACAACCTGTGGAAGGAAGTAGTGAAATGTACGCGTTCTGGAACGAAAAAATGTAACCAACTTAAATATATACAAATGCATCCATTTATATGGTATGTAGGTACGAATGTCGTGATGTCTCTTACACATGAAATGTAAACATTTGCTACTGCTTGACTGCATAAAAAATGAGCTCGAATTTTTTAAGTATAAAAATATCGCAGAGTTACAAAGATTCTTTAGTAAGCTGTTACAGTATCTGCCGAAGAATTACCGATTAAAAGATTTGCTTTTAAAATTGAATATGCCTTTGAAGGCTAGCCTGAAGGCCGCATCTAATAGATTCGAAGCGGTAGCAGAATTACTTATTGTGAGATCTAAAGTAGCTGACGCCAACCTCAGAGATTGTAATTTAATCTACGTATGAGTATAAAGCTGGGCCACGCCGCCCTGGAGCGTCGTATTGAGATGGTAGGCAGACAATTCAAAATACAGCAACTACAAATATTGATTTGAGAAATCTTGCTAAGCAAAATAATTTCTTTTATATTTTCTAAAAAAAATTTTTTTTAATTTTTTTATGTTTTTTCTCATGAACGAAGTCGGCTTAGTGTCTGCCTTTGCATCAAACAGATGCCACTATTTAGTTTCATAAGCGCAACAAATTTTTTTTCTGTATAGGGAGTCGCAAAAGAAAAATCTGGAAGTGGTGTTGGGGATACGGAGGTGCTGTGTGAAATTTTGATGCATAAAATATACGAAATTTCCAGACCAAAGCAGCACAGAAGGTATCAAATTTGCATTCCACATATAGCGATCCGCCCTAATGCTCATAAGTGTAGGGGTTCGCATCTCTATCTTTGACAAGTGTGGAGACATTAAGTCGAACTAAGCGTTCTTTCACACAGCGAGTTTTTCATATTCGGCGAAATCCTGCAAAATTGTCCCTTTCAAATTTCTGTGGAAAACTTTAATCCTCTAACTGCCCTTTTAATAACCTTCCATTGTTGATATTTTGAGAATGGGTAAAAATTTCTCTTTTTATTAGGAGTTAGAGGGTTAAAGTCTACTAAAGAATAATCTGAGGACAGAAATTTTATTTGGAGTAGTTTTATTGTTGCGGTCAGCGTAACCGAATGTGTTGACGTGTAATTATAGGGTCCGCCATGTAACTTTACGGAATTAAAAATGCTATAAAAAAGAAACTACTCAATATTTTTCCAAACTGTTTTTTTCTTATTTTGAAGTACAATCCTTCCGGTTAATGATGGAACACAACTTCATTCATATGGCTGCCTCGGCTAACCATGCACCATCCCATACGATCGGTCCAATTTTTCAACTCATTTTCGATTGTATGCGGCTGTATTTCAGCTATGACATCGCATATTGTTGAGAACGACGGTGAACTGATGTTCCTGGTGATTCACGAACACTCTCGGCCACAGCAGCAATATTTTCGGGTGTACGCACGGTTTTTGGTCGGTCACGCGTTGGTTTGTCAATAAGCAACCCAGTTTCTCTTACTTTTTTCGCAAAGTAACGCACATACGCTTCATTCGGTGCTTTTTTTCTTCCCATTGCCGTACGTAATTTTCGTACACATTCTGCAACATTACCATGATTTTCAAAGTAATGTCGCAATATTTCCCAGCGTTCTTTGAGCGTATACACAACCATTTTCGTTCAGCGGAAGAATAAAACTAATTTTCTGTCAAATCAGATGACAGCTAAGTGTTACCATTCTTCAAATAATACCTAGTTCAAATCCGTAACGATAGATGGCGGGCCCTGTACAATTGGAAAGTGACCAGTTTCGGAACCCCGGCCTAAATGATAAAAAACGTTATTTCTACTAATCGATCCGTCTGTAGTATGATTATAAGTCGGATATGCCTTAACATTAATATTCATAAACATTTTGTTTTGGCTTTTATTTTATTGTCCACTTATGCATTCACTGTGCTGTGCCGTTTAAATAAAGTATCATATTTCTTAAAAGGTTCATTACACTTGAAAGTAAACGCAAACATAGCTAACGTAATTATTTTATGCGCGGCGCGTGAATGCTAGAATCATATTACACAAGTAAACACCGAAAAGTTGTTGTTGTCTTGCATTGATAAAATTACTATAAAAACTCTTGTACTTAGTATGTAAGAAATAAGAAAGAAAATAATCGTTCGCCAAGCTGGATGCCTAGCTTGGAACGACAAATAAATAAATATATAAAATTCAATAAATAACAAAAATACTTTCATTACACGTCCTTCGGCAGGCAATAGCCGGCTGAACGTATATCTGCAATGAAAAAGCTGCTATTCGAAGACGGCATAAAACTGGTCCTTCCAATTATGGAAAAAGATGAAGACGCACTCCACAAACTGAGGAAGGTTCGGCCAACCATCCAATAAAAGGTGTAAGCGCCAATTATATTATATATTTTCTTCTTCTTCTTCTTCTTCTTATTCTTTGATTATAGGTTCTCACCTGTTTTTTTCACACAATTACATAGTTATAAATTACAAAGTATTATTAAAATTCAAAATGACGAAATGTTATTGTCCTTCCGCTGATGTCGAATTCCAGCTTTCGCTCCATCTCTTTGGTGGTCTTCCACGTCCGCGGTTTTGATGTGTTATATAGTCCCTCGCTATTCGGATAATTCTGTCGTCACTAGCTCTAGAAACGTGGTCATTCCAAGCTAGTCTTCTGTTCTGATAAACTTCACTACGTCATTAACGCCAGTTTCGTCACGAATAACCTCGTTTCTAATGCAGTCAAGACGTGTTTTTCCTACGATGGATCGTAGAACTTGCATTTCAGCTGTACGCAGTAGCTGTTTCGTTTTTGCTCGTGCTTCGGCTCCATAGGTCAGGATTGGTCTTATTATAGTCTTGTATATACGCGTCTTGCTTTCAGCGGTCATATAACTTAAGCCCTGACTGATAGGGACTTTGAAAAAATTAAAGTTGCGGTGAACCAACTGTTCACCGATAACATAAAAAACGCGATTTTAGTTTTTCACAATAAATTTTATTCCGCACTGGTTGCGGTTCTGACTCTAACTAAACTTTACAAATTATAATTCTTACCAACTAACTGCTTAACCTAAGCTAATTCGCCAACGTTGCAGTTCCCACCACTTGCTGGTATTTCGCAATCGTTGGGTTGCGCGTGTTGGCCAATATGCTGGCCTTGCAATTCCCAAGCATTGGATATTGCAATTGATCGCTTGCGCGTGTGTCGCGTCAGCGAAAGTTCTTGTGTGAACTTTAATTAGAGCAATGAACTCACGTGTAGTGCAATGTGATCACAGGGTGCGACGTTGGGAAGTGTAGTGGTGTATGGCAACATAACTCCTCCCCCTTTAAAGATCTGCGTCTCGCAGATCAAAAGACGAAAATTGCGAGGGGGTAAAATGTTGTAGAGAGTAATTACAGTTTCCTGGCGACATGTTGATACTGACTGGTGTGGCTGGCAGGCTATTGTCCAGGCGATGGATTTCAGGAGCAGATCTTCCTCTAATGATTTTGCTGTTGTTAGTGTTATCTGACCAATGAGTCGGGATTTCAACTGGCGGAAGGTCTAGCTTTCTATTGTAACATCTCCACAGCATGGCGGCAATAAGAACAATTGCGCATATCGAGAGGATTTCTGAAGCGAGAGAGAAATTTACCTTTTCATTAACGTACCCAAGATACCTTATGTTTTCCATGGTCAGGTCGTGGACGTATTCTAGGTTGACCTTCATTGTATGGCTCTTCACCTTTGATAGTACTGCTGGAAGGGCCTGTGCGGTAATAGTTTCATAACTAGAAAATACTTGGTCACCAATGGTGACTGTTTCGTTATTTAATTGGATTACGTAGGTGCCATTTACCGTAATAGAGGCATTGCTATTTTTTATTACTCCTTGGAAGTTTGATATAAACACGGTGTTCTCGTTTATCAGCTCTATTTGTGACCCATTCTGTCTGATGAATTCGCAGTTGGCTTCTCCACCTTTTAGGAGTCGCGGTAGGCAACTGCTTTCTTCCAGTTTAATCAAGGATTCTGATTTACATACCGTGGACGAGCTGATTACCAGGCAATTCTTTGTTAGGCCGTACGTCTCTTCCTGGTTGACAAGCATCCTGTCAAAAGGGAGATTTAGTTGCTTACCTCCATAGATTCCAGCGCGAGTAACCAGGAGATTATATTTTTTAGTTGTTACTTTTGGCATTGAAAGGACGTAGAGGAGAAGTGTCCCGTTAGTCAGTACCGACGGTTGGCCATATTCGATTGCTTCTATTATATTCTGATATGGGAGCGTTTCTATTTCTGATAGAATTTGGTTAATTTCGTCCATATCCAGTAGGTTGGTGTTGACAATTCCATTCTTTGCCAACTGACATCCCCGCACCATTTCGTTTACATCCTCGCGAAGAAGAAAAATGTTGTGAAGTGCGTTTTGTCTGAATTCCATGATTTCTGTTTCCTTTACCACGTTCTTCGTGCGGTCCACGACCTCGTCGATTTTTTCTAATACTTCCTGTGTAGCCGTGAATAGTTTCTTATTAACCCTGTACTGGTGGTTGCTATTCTGAATTATATGATTTTGACTGTGCAGGATATTGCTCCAATCCGTTGCGTCAGGTGATCCTGCTATCCATTTCCACGCTGAGCCTAGCCAGTCAATAGATCGAGTATTTCTTGCTCTACCTGTGTTGCCCATTAGTTCATGAAGTCGTTCTAGCGTTTGATTGATGTAGTGCTGTGCTAATATCTGGTCTTCAATTCGGTTTGTTAAGTTTTCCATTTGCCTCAAGGTTGTAGCATATTGTTGCAGATTGATGACGTGCACCAGTTTGAATGACCCGCCAATGATCCACCCGTTTCCATTTTGGATTGTTACGATCGGAGCCTTGTAATTGAAAATGTTCAGACCGCTGATGGCATTTGCCAGCAGTGGGAATCTGCAACGCAAGATGTTAATTCTAATTTAATGTAGTTAGTAAGTTAGTAGTTGTTAGGTTCTAAGAAGGTATTTCGTAAAAAGCGAAAAATGTTGTTGATAGTAGGAAGGTATTATTAGTAAGCGGAATTCTCAGGATTAGATTGAATATCATTAAACTAGTGTTACTATCCTGGTTTAGGATTTTAGCTTTTCCTGCGGTATTATTTTGTTAGTGTGTTAGTGGTTTAAAGTTTACAAGTCTTTACAAGTTATGTTCTTTTAGTATATTTTTTTCTTTCTTCTCCAGCCGATTATGCGGGGGAGGCATTTTAAAAAAAAAATTTGTTTTTTTTTTTTTTTTTTGTTTTCTTTTCTTCTCCAGCCGATTATGCGGGGGAGGCATTAAAAATTTTTTTTTTTTTTTTTTTTTTTTTTTTTATTTCTTCTCCAGCCGATTATGCGGGGGAGGCATTTTAAAAATTTTTTTATTTCTTCTCCAGCCGATTATGCGGGGGAGGCATTTTAAATTTTTTTTTTTATTTCTTCTCCAGCCGATTATGCGGGGGAGGCATTTAAAAAATTTTTTTATTTCTTCTCCAGCCGATTATGCGGGGGAGGCATTTTAAATTTTGTTTAGGACAGAGGGCCATACTGTTCTCGAACCAGCTACGGAGAGATCGCCAGAATCCCGTTTGGAAGTAGTGTAGCCATTTGTCAAATTCGATGGCACTACGAGCCTACTAGGGCACGATTCATCCCACTAACAAGCCCGCTCTTGTAGTAATGACCATTTCCTTTTGTTCTGGACTAGAGGTGTTATCATTTCTCGAACCAGCTATGGAGAATCGCGTTATCCGGTTAAGGCACGATTTGTCCCACTTACAAGCCCGCTCTTGTTAGATTAACTACCCCTTAGTACCAAGTGTTTTTTTTTTTTTTTTTTTTTTTTTTTTTTTTTTTTTTTTTGTTTAAGTGCTAGGATATGTATTCCTGCGTTTCACATTTTTTATGTGAGTTTTGTGTATTTTCTTGCCACTTAGCGTGGTGACTGATACTTTATTGTCTTTTGCAACAATTTCTTTTTTATACACGGGTTTTTGCTTTCCCTTAATCTGCTTATCCTTCACGTATATGACATCGTTTTCGTCATAACGCTCCGGAAGAGATCTTTTCTTATTGTGACGTTCGATCTGGTCTAGCTGCTTTTTTGTCAGCAAGGCTTTCAAATATTTATTAGTTTTTCTACTTTTTTCTAACAGCTCCTGATAGTTAGAGGATTTTGCTCGATTGAAAAATATTTCACTTGGTTTTTGGTTTATAACCGAGTGAATTGAATTATTGTATCGATCCACTGCTATGTTAACTAATTCTTTTGTCCTTAACTTTGGGTTGTCTATCTTCAGGCATCTAATTATTTCAATTAAGGTAGAGTGGAGTCTTTCTACCTGACCATTCACTTCGCTTCTTTGGGATGGTGTGCGATACAATTTTATTCTTAAAGAGTCTAACAGGTTCTGGATAATTGGACTAATTAAACCGCGCTCGTTGTCGGTCACGAGAATATCAGGTGTTGTGAAATAGTGTAGGAGTTTTATTATTTTGTCTTTAAGGTGCAAAGTGGACTTGTTACGTAAATGGAAAAGTTTCGCAAATTTTGAGAATTTGTCGATAACACTGAGGAATTTCTCCCCTTGAATTTCGAAAATGTCCAAATGGATTATCTCACAAGGACGTGATGGGAGTGGGGTTTTTTGCAGCTCTGGTGCATTCGGATGCCTATCGTATTTACTGACCTTACAAGTTTCGCAGGACGAGACATATCCTTTGATTATACTGTTCATTCTGGGAAAGTAGTATTTCTCCAGGAGTTGTTTCTTATTCTCTGTGGCATTGCGGTGAGCCCTTTTATGTTCTGCCCATATTATATCGCAAATTCTATCCGGATCCCTCAAATCTTCTACCATAGTCTGAGCTACTCGGATCTTATATTGCATAAAATTTTCTAAATATACCTTCTGGAGTAGTCCTAATTGAGCTTCTGGAATCTTAATACCATTGATTACGTTTGGTCTTAGTTATTTCCTGAGGACGTCGATAAGCTCTGCTTCGCTAATTCCCTCTGACCCTAGGTAGTGTCGCGAGTAACCGGGATGGGGTTCCTCGAATATTTTTTGAAAGGCTTCTCAAATTATTTTTAAAGGCTTCTTAAATATTTTTTTGAAAGGCTTTTCAAATTATTTTGAAAGACTTGTCAAATATTTTTGACAGACTTATTGAATATTTTTGAAGGCTCGCGAAAGATTTTTCTGAGCCGAGGAGAAATGTCTCAAATTTTTAAATTGCATAATTTTCAGAGTGCGAAAAACTAAATTTTGTCATAAAAAAAAAATCAAGTGGCTTAACATTGAAATTAAGCGCAAGAATTCCACTATTTTGCAAAACACGATTCAAAAATTTTGCACAGAAAATGTTGCAAAAAAAAAAAAAATTATAATGATTTGAAAAAAGATTTATAAATTTTCAAGCATTAAGTAAGAAAAATAGCTATTTCCAAAACAGCAACGCAAATACTTCAAATTTGATTTTTAACTAAATTTTATAGTACTCTTTTGTAATTTTTCAACAATTTGAAGTTAGAAAAATAAAGTACGCTACGCATAGTTTTTACGTGCTTGAGCTACTTCAGCAGAAAGCTTCAAATATTTCAAAAATGATTTGGATTTAAATTCAGCGTAAAGCTTTAATTACTACAAAAATGATTTTGAATTTAATTTTATAGTACTTTTTTGTAATTTTCCAACAATTTGAGGTTGGAATTGCTTGTCAGTCAATTCAAAAACTATTTGCTGCTGTTGTAAAGACAAATAGTTCCGAAATTCCGAAAATGGCAAACGAAAAATCTACTTAACACAATTATTTTTGCTCAACAAAAATAAAGGTAAATTGATGGTCTGCAAAAAGTTGTTGTTGCTCAATATTTCACGAAAGTTAATTAAGAGAAAATGCCAACTAGCTGTACAATTTTTTTTTAAATTTATTCCTTGTTCTTATGCGTACAACTACCGGCGATCATTTCCTCTCTATTCGTTCCAGGTCCTGTGTAAGGCCTTGCAAGGAGTCATCTCTGTTCGTTGCTTCCACCCTATTGAGACGCTCTTCAACTTCTTTACCTTAGAAATAATGGCATTCAGAGCGCCATTCAGCTCTGTGAGGGACCTCGAAATCTCGTCGGAGTTCATTTTTCCTGAAAATAGAAATATTTTGATAGAATAGATTTGTAAACTTACACAAACCAATATTTCATTGGCTTCTTGAAAAAACGGCGATACCAAATGTTTCCAAATTCAGAGTTCAGTCAAAATTTTTTTAATTTTATTTGTTGATTTTTGGTATGCAATTAACTTTTCTCTTTTTTTTCGAACTTGATTTCTTTTACACGAAATTTGCTGTTGAATTGGCAAATATGCTCAAAAGCACGCACACACACAGCTACGTATTGCACTTCACAAAGGATGTTTGACTGATTTTACAAGCACCAACTGGCATTCCAACAAAGCTTAATTTTTATCAAAAAACGAAAATTCTATTAAAATTTCTTGTTTCAATTCGTTTGTGGCAAACCACATAAAATTTAATTCAATTAGGACTTTATGTTACAGCAACTGTCTATGCCGATTTGTTGTTGACTTCGATTTTGACTCCGTTTTCACTTTGCCATGGAAAATTTTGCTTGAACTTTTACACTTTGACTGTGTTGCTTTGGCACATGTAGAAAAATTTTGTTACTATCGTTTATTGTTTTTTTTTCCTGTTTTTACACTTTGCACCGACTGCTCGGGCGCCACTTAAGCCCTGACTGATAGGGACTTTGAAAAAATTAAAGTTGCGGTGAACCAACTGTTCACCGATAACATAAAAAACGCGATTTTAGTTTTTCACAATAAATTTTATTCCGCACTGGTTGCGGTTCTGACTCTAACTAAACTTTACAAATTATAATTCTTACCAACTAACTGCTTAACCTAAGCTAATTCGCCAACGTTGCAGTTCCCACCACTTGCTGGTATTTCGCAATCGTTGGGTTGCGCGTGTTGGCCAATATGCTGGCCTTGCAATTCCCAAGCATTGGATATTGCAATTGATCGCTTGCGCGTGTGTCGCGTCAGCGAAAGTTCTTGTGTGAACTTTAATTAGAGCAATGAACTCACGTGTAGTGCAATGTGATCACAGGGTGCGACGTTGGGAAGTGTAGTGGTGTATGGCAACATAACTTATATGTGTTCCACCATACAACATCCCTAATGCAACCTGCAATACGTGCGCCCTGCATACATCTCTCTCTGACTTCCTTAATAATGTTGTGCTCACTGAAAATTGCTATCCCCAGGTATTTAAATTTCATAACTTGCTCTATCATCGTCCTTTCTATTTCAACTTTGCATCTGATCGAATTCTTGGCAATTACTAAACTTTTTATTTTTCTCCATATTAAACTCTTTGGCTGTAACTACAAACTTATGTAGTAACCTTTGCAAATTGTCTTTAGAGTCCGCAATTAATATGGCATCATCTGCATAACATAAAATTGGTATGCTCATGTTATTAAGACGCTACCCATCTAATGATTTTACTTCTTTTATTATTTGGTCCATTATTGTATTGAAGAGTATTGGGCTCAGCGAGTCTCCTTGTCGTATTCCGCTTGCGCATGGAACTTCGTTGATATATTTTCCATCTATTCTTATTTTTGTTTTGCAATCACAGTTCATATACATTTTCATACATAATATTTTCCATAAATAAATTGCACTTCCAGCCAAAATGTTGAAACGTTAACTCCCCAAGTAAAAGTACAAACATCTGGATTAGTGCTTTCTTTACCTTCCTCTTCAGAATTATTAGCGTTTGGTTGTGTTGAAAATTATTGGCCTCAACAGTCTAGAAGTGAGTAACGTTTCAACACAACAATAGGGATTTATTGTATGAAAGGTATTTGAAGGAAAGAGGTTGGTGTCGGGCTACTTTTGTATAATATTTTGCACTACCTCTTGTCAGGGTGCATAACGAATTTTGATTTAGAAAGCAGTTGGCTTCATTCAAATTATTGCCACTCACAACATAAATCAGCCAAACATGAAGAATTTTGTTTATATTTACTAGGTTTTTAATTTATTTACCATCCATAAAATATAAACTCGAACCTTCATACAGCCGTGTACCCAGCTAAGTGAATCATTAGACCTGTCTTGCAATATATTGACTTCATGTAGCAGAGCTTGAATTGATGAATTGATTACCCTATCATCGTGAGAAAAGTAAAAACTATAGAAAATGTGTAAAAATAAAGGCAATGAATCAAAGATATTTAACTGCAAAGCGCAGGCGTCACATGCCGTAGGGTGGCTGCTCTGTACTTCTGGGTGATATCCTCGATACTCATTCGCAGCGAAGTGATTTTTCATCATCTCGTCGATATGTATCGGCTGGAGTAAAAGACAGATTCTATTCGCACAATAAGCGGACCTCGAGTGTTTAACGTTTCAATTTCCGCAGGTAATAAAATAGTGAACGACGTTGGCACAGTTAAGCGGCTCAAAATTCCAAAGTTTAGCAAACTATCCATTAATGACCTTCTAGTAATCCCGCTCTTGGTATGTTCGAGTCGTTTGGAGGAAGGTACCGGTTACCTACTCCATTCGAAAGGAAAGGCACATAAAGACTTCACCTCTAGCGTCAGCCCACTCCAGGTACAGACTCATGCGCCAACTCGGATGCAACACGAAATATTGCTTGAGTGAGCGCCATGTGACCTTAAGTACATCACCAACTTTGTATGCTTAAGAAGTCGCTGCATTTGCTGCTTACTTGAGCATAAATTCTCGTATATTTCCTACGATACCTTCGATCATTCAAACCATTCACATTTGAGAAATAATTTTTTTTTCCGGTTACGTATAAATTTCCATTTTTGATTATCGAATTAAGTTCGCAATGTTTGCCGCACATTTACATGTATAGATATACAACTACATGCACGTACATACTTACACATATTTGAGCACGCGGATAGCTGCGCATAGGTAAATGCCTTCCGTTTTTTGGCCCTGCCGCTGGCGTCAAGCTAAATTTCCTTTTTCTTCTTCTTTGCCATTCCTTGGTTTTGTTTTCTTTTAGCGGTTGCGGTGTCTAGCGTCGAGTATATTTGCACAGACGCATTTTTTTTGTTGTTCATCCTTAAGATATTCTTGTTTTGTTTTTTGCCCTTGTTAGGCCTTGATACCCTTTTGTAGATTCAAGTAAACTTAAAAAGAAAACAAAACCGCGGTGAAGTTTCAATGTTAAAATGTTCGATATTTCCGACGCTTCGGCCTCAACCGCTGACTTGCAATTTATATTCTGCTTTGTTGTTGCATTGAAACGCGCTTCGCATGCGTATTAGTTCCGTTTAGTTGCTTGTCTTCCAACAAAAAAGAATAATAAAAAATACTTTTAAGGATTTCTTTGGCAATTTTCGTCTATCGGGATATTTGTCTGCCGGCAACAACAAATTCAAATTGGGGTTGGAAGCAGTCAAAAAATTTAGTTGCAAACGATATATATATATAATAATATATTTTAGCAACTCATCCTTGGGACAAATCTTTCTTGGTCCAAGTGTGCCCACTTCCTGGGCAACCATACCAACCTAACCTAACCTAACTCATCCTTGCGTGCGCTGGCTCAGCCTCTTACTAAAACCCCTTTTGACGAAATCTGTTAATTTCGCTTGATCGTTTGACTCTGTTCGAAAGGTGGTGTAGCACCTTTTACGGATTCAAATGCACACATCGATTTCCTAATTTTCTACTCATGAATTTCGACAATTATCCCAATGCTGACGCCATTTTTTCTTTGATTGGAGGGTAAGTCTCCTCGACATATGAAGGTTTTATTACCAATATTTGAAAAGTTTGTATGGGGAAAGCAATCGCCTTATGATACGCAGTGGGCGGGGCATTAGTGCCTTAAGTTCGCGTGCTAAGAATCGCACTTAGGCTGATAATCTTATGGTGGCAGAGTGATATAGTGACGGTAATTTGTTCTCACCATTTAGAAAGGTTTTACAATACTCCTTATGAATATTCGATTTTAGTATACTGCCGGTGCATGTTGCGCTGCTCGTATTTCAGGAATGCATTGTTGTTGTAATGTCAGTTAACAAAACTCACCAAAACCAGCAAAGCTACTGGTTGTTGTCGTTTACCCCCATCTAACTATAGGCTTAGGACGCAGGCTGGCTCGGCAAGTTAAGAGAGAAAAGTTAGTTAGATTAGTGTCTTTAAGTGGGCATGTGAAGAGGTGGTTCCTGCATGCTGGGTATCTTCACATACCGGAAATATTTCGTGCATAGCAGAGTCAATTCTGAATAAGTAGAAGTGAAAATTACTGCAATATCCAGAACGCAATTGTGCGGGAGTAGCGCAGGTCTCATGAAGAAGCTAAAGGTCTTTGCCTGCAATGGTTGGTGGTTAGACTCCGATAACGATGATCGGGGAGCGGGAGCTCATGAAGGTGCTAAGATATTCATGTCGTTAAAAGGCTGTCTATATACAGCAAGTTCCTCTAGTTATTACTTATATGTCTAGATGTCGTCATATACCCTATGATTAGAAAGTACCGGGAGCGAGATGTTGACTGTTTTCTTCGATTGTCAAGGCGTAGTGCACCATGAGTATCTTCCATCGGGCCAGGCAGTCAATAAAGAATATTATATATCCGTTTTGAAGCGTTTGAGAGATGATGCACGTCGCAAACGACCGGAAATGGGGGCAAACAGTTCTTGGATTTTGCATGATAATAAAGCGCCGTCGCACCGAGCACAAATTGTGCTGGATTGTTTGACTAAACACCAAGTATATATTATCGTACAAGCACCGTATTCACCTGATATGGCCCCGTGCGACTTCTTTTTGTTTCTCCAGTTGAAGTTATCTCTTCGTGGATGGAGATTTCAGTCAACAGAGGAGATAAAAGAGAATGTGATGAAGTAGCTGAAGGCCATGCCTTCGTCGGCCTACCAGAGGTGCATGGAGGACTGGGTTAAATGTTGGCAGATGTGTGTTGCTTCAGACGGCTCTGATTATGAAGAAGATAAAATAAATTTGTCTGAAATTTAACTCTGTTTTTTTTTTATTTGAACATTCCCGGGTACGTAATCTCCATATTTGAGTGAATAGCTTTGCCAGCAGTCTGTCAATATATTCCGTCGAAGTCACTGGGCTGGGGACCCTGTGAAAACCACTTGCGAGGTGTTTGCTTGAGCTTCTCCTCGAAGGAATGCCTAGCTTTATGACGGCTCCAAACGATTTATATTTTCTTTCATGTGCAAAATTTTTATGGCAGAATCGCACCCTTGCAAGTTAGCCAATGTCTGCTGACTGATTTTAGAAATATTTTTTTATTATTTCGCATTTCATTATCCGCCAACAGAATGGAAGTCACGCATAAACGCACTCGGCTGTAAATGCACTTCGAAGCTTTGAAATGATAGCCCACTACAAATATAGGCTAAATTGTTGCTAGAGTGACTGTTTTTGATCTTTTCAATAACTTTATTAAGAATACTTTTCCGGTGCATATGTTTAGCTCACTTAGTATCCGTGCACAGTTTGCAACAATATTTACAGTTTGGCCACCGTTTTAATTGTCAGCATGCCCCAGTTTAAATCATATTACAATTTATTGGCTTTTTAATAACAGACCCAGCTAGAGCGACTTTTGTTACGAGCAGTGAACGCTTGGAGAAAGCACCACTCTGCCCAGCGAGCGCAACATGAGCACGGACAGTTTATAGCAGCGCAATTTTACTCATTTGTGCATTTTACTCTTCCGCTTCGCCACTCTCCCTATGCTCAACTACACCCACTCGCCGGACAAGCAGATCGCTTCTTTTGTTGCTGCGTTTTTCCGCGCCATTAACTATGCAACAGTGCTGCGCTGTACAGTACAAGAACAACAAGAAGAGCAGCAGCAGCAACGGCAAGAAATTCTAGGGATTTCTTTGCTTTATGGTAGGCTTTTTGTAGTTGTATTTATTTCAACTTGTTTGCTTCTTTAACTTCTTGCTACGAACAAATTCTTATTATTACCAACTGAATGGAACAAGCGTGATTATAGTTAATGTAGTTGTTGTTGTTGTTATTTTTTATTTGACTGCACTTTAATTTCACTGCATTTATTGCGTACCTAAGATAAGCAAACTGAAGAAAAAGAGTTGCTTTGCGTAGGAGAAACGGAAGTCTGGCTGCTGTGTTGAGCTGAAGTGTTAGGGATAGGATTGTGTGTGGGTGCCCATGTACTCTTGTAGAATTTAGTACCTGCATAAAGCGAAGCTTTTTATACTTAGTTTTATGAGTATTCCCATTGTATTCTCATGTTTGTGTTTTTCGAAAATTTTCTTTCGCTAGTTTTCACACAAATGATATTAAAGCATCGTCTTCCTGCTGCTGTAGACAAGTTATGCAAGTGATGACGTGAGTCACTCATTGAAATTCGAGCAGCAGGTCTGGTTGAACCCTCTTGCCGCTTTTAGGCGTTTATCCTACTTGCTTTCTACTGAAATATGCGGGGTCTTACGACTGAACTGCGGCTGTCGTCTCTTCCTATGAAGAGGAGTGAAAAAATTACGTTTGATTTTTAGACCTGAGACTGCCCCTTGGCGCATCAAGCCATACTCGGAATATCAGAAAGAAATCTTAAGATAGATTTTTTCCCTTCGAAAATGTATGTTATGTGTATAAAAATGGTTGTATACTCCATTGGACTCTTTTATCCAGATCAGCCTGTAATGAAATTATCGATATGGATAACTATGGTTTGACAGCTGAGAACCGCAAACTGAGTTGACATTTTAAAGCTGGAACAACGCTTCCAAATTGTGGAAAATTACTCAAAAAAAATCTGTTGGCAAAGCTCATAGAGCGAAGTGTTGAAGAAGACGGGGAAATGTCAATCAGTCATCATTCTCAATTTGTTGGACTTTGTCCTCCGACTACGTGGACAATTGTACGGAAGTATCTTGGCCTGCGTGCCTATAAAACGCATTCCAACAACATTTCTGTTTGTCATTTAGAGTTTTCAAGCTCTTAAAAAAACACCCTTTATTATTAATTAATAAGTAATAGCCTCTTGAGAATGCCTTCTACTCAGAAGAGTGAATAATCCCATTCTACCTCCTGGTAGGTTATGTTGCTGATGGCTTATCTTTAGTATTAAATTGAGAGGCTCTTCGCTACTCAAGAAAAAAAATGGACAGACTAAATTATAACGGTTGTCGTACAACGGCATTTTCAACCTTACTCAGTTCCTAAAAGGATTGCCTCCTACACATTGCACCATTAAGTGGCTCTTGTACGCAAATAAAGTACTTATGGAAGCTATTCTTCAAAATAAAATTTAAGAAAACCCAATAAACCCAGCTCTGGTGTTTTGCATCTCTTATTCGACTGATAGCGGCCCCGTATATGGAACGTTTGAAAATATTAAGAAACTTCTTCTAATGCTTTCAAGGAGTTTTCATAAGCGGAGCTTAATATTATTGAATCATTTCAAATTTTTTATTTTTACATAATACTATTTTATTTGTTTTATTTTTCATTTTTTAATAATTTCTTTCCTAGGTTAGGTTAGGTTGGTATGGTTGCCCAAGGAATGAGCACACTTGGACGAGGAAAAACGGGTTCGTCCTTTGTGGTACCATTATGGAGGAGATGAGGTGACAGAAGAAGCCCGATGGGATGCGGGGAGTGGGCGGGGAGAGGTGGTGTTGGGATGGTTAGGAGGGTGGGTTTAGATTTTGTGGACTACGAACGATGACTGTGCTGCGTTTGCGTCAACCGCTTTGTGCTGCTGATGAAATTCTTCAGATTTTTAATGTCAACGCCAGCTATATCAGCAGGCGCAGCAAAAAGTAAAAGCCAAGATGCCTGGATCTTAGCCCCGCCAGAGAAGGGCAGCTAAGGAGAAGGTGCTGAGAAGATTCCACCTCCTCCTCCATACATCCATCGCAAAAGAGACTTGAGGTAATTCCAAGTCTCACAGCATGCATTCTTCGCTCATAGTAAGAAAACCTACAAGATTCGAGAGCCGATATTTTGTCAACTTCAGACGCTCGCCCGAGCGCCCCCGTGTAGACCGGGCTCAACGTGCCCAACGCTTGCTGAGTTGACGCGATGCCCATCTTTCCAGGAGCACACCGCAGGTAGTCAGGGGGATCCCAATTCTCTCCTTTCGCGGGAGATCACCTCACATGTCCCTTGTCTGGCCAGCACATCCGCCTCGTAGTTTTTCGCAATGTCCCTGTGATCAGGAACATAGATGAGGCTTATGTCAAAGAATTCGGACGCAGTGGAAAGTGAGGTCGGGCATTCCCTGACCAGTTTCGAGTGCATCGGCACTGACCCGAGGGCCCTTATTGCCGCTTGGCTGTCGGAGTAAATATTTACTTTCCTGACTGTTAGTACGCATGTGAGCAGCCAATCAGCTGCCTCCTTGATTGCGGCTACCTCTGCCTGGACCACACTGCAGTAGTCCGGAAACCTGAATTTCAGTCTGATGGGGAACTTCTCGCAGAAAACTCATCCGCCATATTTCTTTCCTAATTCCATTAAATTAAATTTATTTGAATTTATTTTATTTATTTTACTAATTTCTTTTATTATGTTTTAATATATTTTTATTTTATTAGTTCCTTTCTTAATTTTATTTATTTTTTAGTTTTAATTAATTTCTTTCTTAATTAAATTTAATTTTATTTTTCTTACTGTATTACATTTTTTCTAATATTTTTTTTTATTTTTACTTATATTATTTTATTTTTAATAATTTTTTATTAATTTTAATTTTTAAATTATTCATTTGCTAATTTTATTTAATTTAATTTATTTGATTGTATTATTATTTTTTCCTACATTTTTTCTTTTTAATTCATTTTTTCTGAAAATTATTTAATTTATTTCTATTTATTTTATAATTTTTTTTTACATATTGTTTTTATTTTTAATATTTTTTCTCTTTATTTTATTTCATTACTTTTTATACTTATATTTTTTATTTTTAATTAATATTATTAATTATATAAATTATTTTTAATTGTTTTACATATTTTATTTTTTTATTTTCTTCTTTTCTTAAATTTTATTTCATTTAAATATCAACCAGCTACACCAACTTCCGAAAGTAGGGACTTGAAGTTTTACGCAGCTTTCGAAGTGCAGATAATTTTTGATGTGGAGTTTCTTTTATGACAAAAATACACTCGAAGGTTTGCCATTGCCTGCGGAGGAGCGTTCAATATTAGAAAAACATTTTGTATCATTTTATTGCTTCGTGCTCATAATGGGTTTCGTGCCAGTGTGCAGCCGAGGGGCAGTCAGCCTCCAACCCGTTCAGCTATGGTGGCCGTCACTGTTTTGTTTTAATTATTTCAAGTAATTTTTTTTATAATTTTAAATTTTTTTTTTATTTTATATTAAAATTTAATTTGAATTAATTTTTTTTAATTATTTTATTTTATTTTATTATTTTATTCCAATTTTATAATTTTTATTTCTATTTATTTTAACTCAGTTTTTTATTTTTATTTTATTTATTTCTATTTATTTTAATTTAGTTTCTTTACACTTATTTTTATTCGATTTTACTAGATTTATTTATTTTTCTAAATTGCATTTCACGTTAATTAATTTGTTTTTATTTTATTGGCTGTTGGGTCATTAAATATTCGGAGTAGCCCAGCTTAGCACTGTTTCTTCGTTAGTATTAGCCCGCTGCGCGTTAAGTATGTGTGCATGGGTATGTATAAATTTAAGCGCTGCTAAGCGAAAAAAGCACGAGCGCACATCGGCTAAGAAAACGACAAAACCCAGAACACAAATGCACTAAATTTGCAGCTTTTGTGGAACTCGTTTTTACAAAAAACTCTATTTGAAATCTGCATTCCTCTGCTTCATTGGGAAGAAGGTACGTATTCCAGGGGAAAACTGGGATACAGTATAGCATACTTTCAGGCGTAGTGAAAGGAAAGCTTCTTTGGAGGGAAAAACGATTACATGGCCCTCTGAAACAGTGCAAACACTGGAACGAAATGCTCCAAGTGCGCAGAAAGTAAACAAAATCTTTGGAAGGTTGCAGAAAGATAATCAGAGAGGAGAGCAGAGAGAGTACAAAAGAGCGCCAGCTAAAGGCCACTTGCCACTAAGTTGGAAAAAGCTTTCGAACAAAAAGAGAAACGCGCTTAATTTTGCTGGACCTTTTAATGGTAGTGGTACTCGTATTACTCGTATTTTTCATTTTGCTGTTGTTATTGTATTTTTCCGTTATTGGCGACGGGTTGAAAGCACGCACAAGTGTTGTCCTACGTATCCTGTGGCATATAATTTATACTTAACACCTGCTAGCGCTGCTCGCAACACTGCCCCAGTCAGCGTGAATGTACATATTTTTGTTTGCGTATATACTGCTTGTGTATGTGTGTGCAATCGAGTGCGAGCGTGCATTTGTGTTAGTGGATTGGCACTCATCCACACCCACGGCATTCGCTGCGAATGTAGGTCTGTATGTTAGATCCTGTGCGTTCAACCGTGATGGGCTACGGAACAAACATCGCACATCGCTCTGTGTTTATCATACCGAATATGAGTGCTTGCATGGGAGTGAGAATGGGGATGTGTATGTATGTGTGTGCTGTATTTATCTGCTTTGCATGTGTGTGCGTGTAATTTACGGCTCGCGCACTCGTTGCTAGCAGCTTTTGTGTTGGCAGTTTTTAATGTGAATGTTGTTGTTATTTTATTAATGTTTCGATATTCTCAAACCTACGCCAATTCATGCATTTAGCCCCCTCGACAGCTACTGGCAGAGGGACGATTTTTCATTCATGCGAATTTTCTTTAAATTAATTTTCCGTACTTTGAGTGTCACATACATATAGACGCACACATACACACACACACATTTATATAAATAGGCAGGCAGCTGGTGGCTATGCTTTTGGCTGTTTAGTTGTTGCATTGACTTTGCGGTTGACTGCGCAAGCACGTGTGGGTTTTGCATTGTTATTGTAGGCAAATTTAATGAATGAGAGAGAAAAATTTACGATTTTAGACGGGAGGTGAAGGCGAGATGAAATAGAAAAATGATTAGGAAACTACCCATAATTCATTAGAAGAGTTAAATTAAAATTTTTACTGACGCGAAGAAGAGCTAAAATCTGATTTTGTAAAATAGAAATCAGAAAATCAAATTTTACTTCATTTAATATCCTTCGATTTAATTCAGATGCGTTGAATTAATTTAAAATCTGTTTAACTCAATTCATTTATGTCAAACCAGTTTATCCTGTTCAGTTTATTCCATTAAAGTCCATTGCATTTCATTTTATTTCATTGTATCAGGTCAGTCCATAAGTTCGTGCGTTTTTTAAAGGTGGTTTTAAAATTAATAAAAAAGATGTTTAAGGTATTTATTAAACAACAATATATTTTCCTTCATTATTAACAATATCTTCCCAACGTTGAGGCAAATTTTTAATTCCCTGCTCAAAAAATGGTTTGTCCTTGGAGCCAAAATACGCTTCGATATCCCTTTTTATGGCTTCTTTTGAGGAGTTGTTCTTGTTACTCATATGGAATTGAAGTCCACGGAAAAGGTGATAATCACAAAGTGCAATATCCGGAGATATGGTGGATGCGGCATTAGCTCCCATCCGAACTCGCTCAGCTTGCCTAATGTTTGCCTTGCGGTATGAGGTCTTGCGTTGTCGTGGTGAAACAAAAATTTGCGTCTATTCAGTAAAGACGGTCGATTTTTGTTAAGTGCCTCATTCAGATTTGATAGCTGATGGGAATAATAATCAGCAGTTATAGTCTGGTGTGGTTCCAGAAGTTCATAATAAACAACACCTGCCATATCCCACCAAATAGACAAGAGAATCTTCTTGGGGTGAAGGCCATCTCTAGGGGTCGGTTCTGGTGTTTCATCTTTATCTCACCATTGGCGTTTGCGAACAGGATTATTGTAAAGGACCCATTTTTCATAACCAGTAACGATACGGTTCAAAAAACTCTCATTTTCAAGCCGTTGCAGCAGCTGAGAACACACATTCACTCTCTGCTGAAGGTTGGCGACGGAAAGTCTATGCGGAACCCATTTTCCCAGCTTTGAAACCTTTCCCAACTGAACCAGGTGGCTATGAACTGTTTCATGCAATGAATTTAACCTCTGAGCTATCATGAAGTGACTGTCAAGTTTGGCTCATCTTCCACGAGTTCGAGCAAGGTGTCGGAGTTGAAGACTTCAGGACGACCAGCGCGCGGAGCATCCTCCACGTAGCAGTTACCACTTCGGAATTTTGAAAACCACTTTTGCGCAGTCCTTACACTTACGGTATCCTCTCCGTGAACAGTGTTTATTTCTGCAGCAGCAGTTGTTGCATTTTTACCTTTTTTATACAAAAAATGCAAAATATGCCTCTTATACGCGTTCGAAGATTCCATTTTAATTTTTGACAACACGAGCTTCTATCCGCGTTTAAAACCTCTTGTTGAATGCAAAATATATCAAAGAAAATATAAATAGTTCCGTTATATTCCGCGAATAATTTTTTGTATGCAAAAATCGTACAAAAGTGAAATTATGGGTAGAATACGCACGAATTTATGAACTGACTTGATAATTCATTTGAGGCGATTTAATTTCATTTAATTTTACTTCACTCCTTTTCATTTTAATTTGGCCCCATTAGAGTTCATTACATTTGATTTTATTTAACATTATTTAATTTCATCTAACTTCATTTAATTTAATTTTATTTCTTTGAATCCATTTCACACTTGTTAAATTCAATTCAAACTCATTTATTTTATTCCATTTCATTTCACATATTTAATTTTCCCTTTATTTAATTTTTTTTTCATTTGTCTTGGTACCACTTCGTTTCGATTAATTTTATTTCACTTCATTTCCCTTTTTGCATTCTAATTTATTTCTTTTTCCTATCCGACACTTAATTTTATTAATGAATTTCATTCCATTTCACTTTTGCTCGATGCCCTTCTGTTTCATCTCATCTCATTTCTTCGTGCATTAATTCATTTCGTTTATTTTATTTTACCTCATTTCATTTTTTTCGTTGCAGTCCATTACAGTTTTATTTAATTTCATCGTTCCACTTTTACTTCATATCTTCATTGGATACTACTTCAATTTATGCCGTTTCATTTTTTTGTTTTGCCTCTCCTTTCACTTTATTTCGCCTCACTTTATTTCATTTCATTCTATCTCAGTCCATTTTATTCCGTTTTAATTCAGTCCTCTTTATTTGATGTATTTTATTTCATCCCATTATATCTCGTTTCGCTTCGCATACCATTTCGATTCCAATTCACTCTAATCCGCATCATTTAATTTCTCGATTCCATTCTCATTTTATTTCGTTTCGCTTCGCATACCATTTCGATTCCAATTCACTCCAATCCGCTTCATTTAATTTCTCCATTTTATTCTCATTTTATTTCGTTTCGCTTCGCATTCCCTTCCGATTCCAATTCACTCCAATTCGCTTCATTTCATTTCTCCATTCCATTCTCATTTTATTTCGTTTCGCTTCGCATACCATTTCGCTTCTAATTCACTCCAATCCGTTTCATTTCATTTCATCATTCCATTTATTTTCATCCATTAAAATAAGCTCGTATCATACGTTATTTTGCTCTTGAAAGCTCTTGAACGCTTGACTCTCTCTATATTGAAGTATTTCATTCGAAAATTTTGATTTTCTCTTCCTTTAAAAGCCTTACTCCCAACAGGACTTCTCTTAGCACCACCACTTTCGCGCTCTCATACTTGCAGCTTCCCGACATCGGAGCGCACATGCACACACGCACAAGTCAAAGGTAATCAAAGGCAGCCACTGAACAGCAGCTCAGCTCAGCTAAGTTCAGTTCACTTCCAGCATCTGCAAATGATTACAAGACACACTAGGCTTTCGTGGCCTATGTTTGTAAGTTATGGAAGTGGATGTTGGAGTTATTCCACGATACTGAGCTCAATGATTTTCGTGCCTGGCTCCAAGTGCCAGCAATACATCGCCTTTCAGTTGGTGTTCCGGTTTCGGGTTGTGCTGTTCGTTGCCTTTTCCTCCTAAATAACAAACGTGTCGTTTTCTCATCCATCTACATACATACACATAAACATACATACAAATGTACATACATACGCATGCACATATATCTGCATACAAACATTGACAAAGAAGTTACAAAAAAAAAGAAACGATAATAAAAAATACCTACAACAAAAAGACAGAAACAGTACATGTATATGGACTTTGAAGAGTGAAAGAAGAAATTGATGAAAATGACCACGAAATGTATGTTAATAAATTAATTGGAAATCGAAAAAGTAAATATAAGGAAAAATTTTGGGAAAATGTGTGTTGTATGTGGAAAGTATGTGCGAAATTGTGAAATATGCATACATACAAACAAAATGAAATTGGCAAAAGAGCAAAGAATTGAGCAAGCAATTTGTAATTAATTGGCAAAACTGATGGCCTTTCAGGAAATTAATGAGTTTTGTGAGAAATTTTCAAAATTTGGTGCAACGCGATTAATTGAGTTGGGTAAAAAGAAAATATTTTATAAATAGAAAAAAAGTGCTTTAAAAGTTTTTAATTGTTTTTAGCAAAACTTTGGTGGTTTGTTTGAAAGCTGATTGTTTGAGAACTAAGTGGTACAAATTGCTAATATAAAGGAATTCTAAACGATTCTTGAAAATAGTGCGAAAATAAAAGTTTAAATGCCGACAGTGAAATTCACTAATTAAACAAGTTTTTTTTCGGTAAATTTTCTTAATTTTGTTTCTGTTGGGACATTTTCTTATAATTTTTAGTACATTTTCGAAATTTTTTTTTAGTACATTCTTAACAATTTTTTCCAAAAACAAAAAAATTCACTTTTTAAAAGTAAACTTTGCCTCTCCACACCATTGGAAAAATGCTTTTAATAAAATAATATTTATAAAAATGAAATATATAACAGCGCTGCTTTAATTTTCAAAAACATTAGTGAAATTAAACACAATATCAATCTTTAATATAGTGAATTGCTCTTAGTAATATTAAAGTGAGTGTCATAACTCGTAAAACTAAAAAAATTAAATATTTTTACAATACAGTCACAGTCAAAAGTATTTACGCAAAGCAGCAATTTTGCATAAAATCAAGCGCTGGCTTTAATATGAAACATACCGTTATTGTCTTTGAACTTTCACTAGTTACCTATTTCAACAACAACAAAATTGTTCCGTTCAGTTGCTTAAAAACAACAAGAAAAAGGCTTTCTAGTCAACATTGTAAATACTTTTGTGTAAATAATTTCAACCAAGGGTGGATATTATTATTTAATTTTTAAATACAACTTAAAAAATTTGAATTTTGAAAAATTTTGAAAATTAAAAAAAAATTTCTAAATTTTTTTATTTTGAAAAATACAATATTTTTAAATTCCAAATTTTTTAATTATTATTTCATTTTTAAATACAACTTAAAAAAAATTTCAATTTTAAAAAATTTTGTAAATTAAAACAAAAAAATTTCAAAATTTTTTATTTTGAAAAATACAATATTTTAAAATTGCAAGTTTTTTTATTATTATTTCATTTTTAAATACAACTTAAAAAATTTGAATTTTGAAAAATTTTCTAAATTAAAAACAAATTTAAAATTTTTTTATTTTGGAAAATACATTATTTTAAAATTGCAAGTTTTTTTTTATTATTATTTAATTTTTAAATACAACTTAAAAAAATTTGAATTTTGAAAATCAAAAAAAAAATTTCAAAAGTTTTTTATTTTGTAAAATACAATGTTTTAAAATTGCAAATTTTTGTTAAATTTTGATTTTTAAATTCTTAACTTTTTAACTTTCAAAAACATAATTTTTGAAAAATTTTGAAAAATGTTTTTTTTTGTTTTTTTTCAAAAATATAATACTTTAATGTAAATTTTCGATAAATTACATTTTTAACTTTTTTAAGTTTTGAAAATTTTTGGAAATTTTTAAAACTTATTTTTTTTTTAATGTTTATAATATTATATAATATATTAAAATTTAAAATTTTCGTTAAACATTTTTAATTCTTAACTTTGTACTATCTGAGTTGGAAATGTTAGTTGTAAGTTAAATTTTCATCCAATTCCAATTCAATTATAAATAAAAAAAATTATAATTCTTAAATCTGATATATTGTACAATTTAGATATTTCTTTGTTTATATGAAGAACTCTATTTAAATTTGCAATCCTGTTCAATTTGAAGCCTGTGCAATTTTTCTTAGGTTAGGTTAGGTTATGGTTGACTTCACACCTCGACCCTCTGGTTTCTACAGATAACAGATGGTGCCTGACTCTGTTCTCATTAAATACAGATTTTTTAGGATATCAACGTATAGGTAAAGAGAATATGAGTAACAGTACTTAGAGAAGGGAACTCACTACTATTCTTCTTTGATTCTCACGAATTTCAAAAAAAAATTAAAAGTATTTTTCAAATCACTGTTTCAAGTATCAATGAGCTGAATGAAGTGGCTTTCTAATTTAAGAGTTATGAAATTATTTTTATTTTATTTTTTCAAAAAATAATAGTAATAATAAAATAGGAAACTGCTTCTCAAAAAGATCTTTTATGAAAAAATCAAACTAAATTTAACTTACAAATAAATAATATTAAATTTTTTACGGTTTTTAAAAATATTTTGTTTTTAATTGTAGTTGGTGAAAAATAATAAATTTTCCTTTTCTTCTTCGGTAAAATGTAGAGTTTGTAAAAACTTATTTTTTTTTTAATACGAAATATAATACACAGCCGGTGTAGTGTGTTTAAAAAAAGTTAGGGTTAATTCCACTAAAAATATGCACTTATTTATGAATTTGTTTGGGAAAGATGATCCATGTAAATTTATTTATCTAATTAGTATACTGTAAACTCATATTTCAGAAATATTTTCAAAAAATTTCACAAGAAAATATACAAAATTGAGCCGTTGGCAGCAGATCTACGCAGACGTCTCGAAAAAAAGGCAATTTGCCGTGGACAGTTTTTCTCAGCATTGGATCATCTGAAATCAAAAAATTAAATAGTTTTCATTAGGTCATCAATTGTCCGAGGTAACCCTGTCGAGTTTTTATTAAAATAAAATTTTTTTTTAATTTTTTTTAACATTTGAAGTAGAAGTGCGATTTTTAGACGATAAATCGCATAATATTGTTTATTGTAAAATAAATAAAAATTGAAAAAAAATCTCCCAGAGTTACCTCGGTAATTATATAGAGAAAGTGTGTACAAAATTTCAGGAAGATCGGTCGATTAGATTCAGAGAAAAAGTGTCCACCGACGTTCCAGAAAATCGATTTAAAGTTCGACCATAGCAGGTAGCCGAGTCGGAGCGGCCAACGGTTATAATGCTCTAACTTTGTGAGTTTTGCACCGATTGACTTAAAATTTGGACACAACATTCTTGAGATTATGTACATTCATTTTCTGAAATAAACCAAAATCGATTTTTTTACCCTAAAAACGCTACACACCCCCCCCCCCCTCCCCCCCTTAAAATCACTTACGGTTAGCTGTTGATATTGAATAAGAACAATTTGTATTACCACAAAATGCTACCGTAGTAGCACAATGGGTCAGCAATGTTCTAAGTGAGTTGGCTAAGATACCTACAGCCACTTCTATCTACTTACCTACCTACCTCAACTGAGTGGGAGATCTGTTATATGGATGGATCTAAGCTAAAAGTGGGAATATTTGGGTTGAATCAATCAAAAAATCCTTTCCTCATTACAGATTTAAATTTTAAGTTTTTTAGAGTTTCAAAGCAAACCTGAGACATTTGAAATATTTTATAATTTCTTAAAAAGTGACGCATCTTTAACGCTCATATGCAAGTACTCCAACAGAGGCGAAAATGCAAGAGACTTAAAGTCTCACCCAATTGCATAGCAATTTATTGTTAATAATTTTTACAGCACTGAGACCACAATTAAGCCGTGTTTGGAACTAAAGTGTGGCCTTCGAGGTATCGAATGTTGGATATCCACGTTTCTTCTTGTAGCTTTTTTTTGTGCACTCACAAGAAAGTATCAAATTTAATAGCTTTTAAAACTAAGAAACTGGGTAATGAATTATCTGTAAATATGGCCTAGCACACATCTCTCTATGAAGTTTTAATTTGCTTAGGCATCCGTTTATAGATTAAAATATGGAATTAGAAAACTTCAGAGAGTTATCGAATTCATCAAATTCGAATTCATCTTTCACATTAAGACGAGTAGTCTTAAATATTGAAAAAATAGACTTTGAACAGTGAGGAGTATGAAAGAAAGCTTTCGTTTTGATGACTGTTTTAATATTTACTCCTAGTTGAACCACCAAAAGTAGTTTAGTACAGAGAAATTGTGCTCCTAGGCGGCTAATTGAAATCACTCTTTCAAATTTCAATATTCGATTTTAATATTTCCTAACCTTTTCAACCGCAAGTTGACCTATTTGGTAAAAGACTCAACATAAATTGAATTTCTGACAAATCAAAGTAAAAAAATACAATGGTTCCAATTCCAAATGCTGGATAGAACTGCACGTTTTTGCAAATTATACAGATGGCAATATATTTGTTATTAATTAAAAAAAAAATAATGAAATACGGCAGCTCGCGCCTGCAAAACTAATTTCTTTTAAAGCGACTCAGGCGGCTATTACTCATACCTGTGTCCACAAACTAAGATGAACTTTCAGAGTAGTTAAGTTTTGTTTTTAGAATATTAATGCTTCCACTCATTTACAATTCGGTTTTATTTCTAACATTTATTACTAATATTTTATTAAAGCTATGTACAATAAACACCCCAAGTCAGTCAGTTAAAAGACTTGTTAGCGCATCAACATTGCCAGCCACATATATTGCCACATATTCGTGCAACAACGAAGCAGCCAGCCAGTCATCCAGGCTCAAAGTGTGCTCCCGCTTATCATTTCCGACTGGAATGACAGGCTGGCAGCTGGTCGCTAGCAGCGCCAAACAAAGCTATGTGTGTTCCACTCCTTGTTTGTTGTTAGCAGCGCGCACTGGCCCACGTTGCTGCTTTTCACTTTTCCAAAATCGAGAGCAGACGCAACGCACGGTGTTGTGCTACTTCAGTGCAGAGCGCCATTTATACTTATTTTTTGTGTTTTTTTTTCGTTTTTGTTTTTGCGTTCCTGCACTCCTGCGCCCACTTCAGCTGCCGCTCCTGTTGCTGTTCCCATTTCCACTCGTGTGTGCCTTTCAGACTTACAGCCAGTGACTGTGAACTCACTTTGTGTATGTAAATGTTTGTGCGTGTATGTATGCCAGTGTCAGCCGTTTTGTGCGAATGGATTGTATAGTTTGAATAGATGCTGAATTTCGCTTTCGCTTTTGACAGCTCAGGCCAAAAACAAAAACAAGCGACCAAATACAGCAAATAAATAAATGCAAAAGCAAAAGCAAAGGGGCGAAAAGTGAAATTCTCCAACACTCTTGGCGTTGCTGAGCTTGAGCTTGAGCGCTGTTGCCCGCAAAATAAAGACAAAAACAAAACAAGCCAGTAGCAATAAATGCGTGCGAAGGCTTCGCTGCTGCTTCGCATCGTTATCGTTCGACGCTCTTCGCCGCCTCTCAGTGCGCCACATCTTATCTGCTGCCTGCCGCTGCAGCTCGTTCTCGGCACGCACACGACGAGACGATATGTCGTTTTCGGTTTCCAGTGTGGCTCGTTAGCGTATACGCAAAATTTTCGTCCTTTTGGCATGTGGCTCGGTCAACGGTACACTGTTGCATTTCCTTGTGCGTTGAAAGGGCGAAATTTGTCGATAGTTGCTGGTAAAAATATGTATAAATTTTTTTTTTTATAAATGTGGTTAGAAACATTATTTGCAAAAAAGATAATTCATAAAAAACAGTTTAGCTAATCGAACTGGTTTCCGGCTCAAAGCGCAAGTGAAGGACGAAGAGAGTGTTCGTGTGTGTGAAAGTGAAATGTGGAAAAGCGTTTGCTGCCAAGCGAATAACAGGTGCTTGCTGCTGTGCTGTGCTATCTGCTGTCCCCGCCTTCTCTAGAGTCCACATGTGATTTTTCCTCTTCTTCTTAGTCATCATGCATACATTTCCCTCTATTCCATGGCTTCGCTGATGCGAAGTGCTGTGCTGCGCGCTGGTAGCCACCAATTAACTGATGCTGTCGCTCGCCGTTTTGCTTCTTTTTACCAGCACTTTTGTGGTATTTTTAGGTGAAATGTGTTTCGTTTGGCTCTTTTCTATGCAAATCAATCTCAAGCTTCCTGAATTGAAAGTGAAGTTGCTGCAATAAAAATGTCTACATTTCCCAGAGTGAAAGTATTTCAAGTTCATTGCAAGCTGCTGGTGGAAAATAAAGTTGAAGAATTGCCGAGAATATGGCTTGTGGTTGTGTGGCGAGCGAAAATATGTATGTATGTATAGAATTAGATTCCACAACACAGAGAAGCAGCTGCTGAAAATAAATTGACAATGGGGATGATGTGATGTTGTGTAAAACGATTGATAGAAATAAGATTTCCAGTTAGCTGGAAAGCAATCCATTTAGTTTTTCGTGAATTTAAAGTACAATACTTAAAGTGAAACATTTCGAATTTTTTTCTGGTGGACTTATATACAGCTAAAATATTCAAAAGTCTGGAAAGAAAAAAGGAATGAATTAGATAAATTATATTTTAAAGCGATTCGCCCAAGTTCTGTAATTCAGTTCCGGGTACATTTCAATGCGTGTGCTAGAAAATATGAACTAATATGAAATATGAAACTGCCTGATTGATTTTATTTCCCAAAGGTCAAGAAATGCCCATTTAGTCTCACAATTTCTGGAACATCTAGCAGCTTTGGCAGATCAGAACTTTGATACCCTGAGTTCGTAACTGTAACAAATATTCCTCCTCACCTTTTTTCGTTTCTCTTCTCTAAATATTATAGAGAGAGAATTTTCCCCAAGACTGCCCTAGGGCAATAAGCCAAAAAGTACCTAAAAGGCTGAAAAGTAGCTGGGAAGTATTTAAAATCGACAACTACCGAGCTAGTGATTACTTTCCACAAGTGATAGGTTAGGTTAGGTTATGGTAGTAGTCGATCTGTACGAGCAACTCACTTAGACCTTACAGGTCCGTTGCGTTACTACTGTCTGACAAGGGAACCTCACTTATTTTTCTTAGTCGAACCATTTTGTGGCTCTTATGAAGCGCAGGACTGGTCCAATCCCTATACCGAACCGTTTTCTAACAGAATTGAAAACGTATCTACCCAGAAAACCTGCTCTGATTTTAGCTAAGGCTGGATAATTGCAAAGAAAGTGCTGAACTGTTTCTTCTGCTTCCTCATCTCTACAAATTTTACAATATTTGTGGGAGAAAACTCCTAATCTCAAAGAATGCCTGTCAAATAGTCAATGACCGGTTATCAAGGGCCGATGTTGAATGTGAACCACATCTAAACGTCAACGACACCGTTGGACTTCTTTCTTTGGGGTTATTTGAAGGAAAAGGTATACGTCGATAAGCCAGCAACAATTCAAGAGCTAAAGGATGAGATAATTCGGCATATTAACGGCATGGAACCTCAATTATGCCTCAGCGTCATCGAAAATTTCGACCATCGGATGGAGGTGTGCCGCCTAGGCCGCGGCGGCCATTTGGCCAATATTTTGTCTCATCCATTGAGCCGTACCAATATTATCATAATAAAGAGAAATGACAATAATTTAAAAAAAAATTGTATTTTATTCAAAATCAACACCGGCCCTTGAAACTTAACCACCCTTTACAAGCCACGACCTTCGTGATATTCTATCTTGAATGACTAAGCAGTTCCTTTGCCTTTTTCTGATTTATTTGCGACCAAAGTAGCCTAGTTGTTAAGCTTGGGCCTTCATCTCTACATGACTTATTGTCCTCTTAATGTTTTTAATTATTAGTTTGCTCGTGCCCATAGGTATCCCAATGGAGTTGAAGAGTAGTACCTTTTCTGGCTAGCTCATCGGCTTTACAATTTCTCTCATCTTTGTGCCCCGGAACCCAAATAAGGCTGACCTTGAATACGGCACTAATATCATTTAGGGCTGCCCGGCATTGCTGTGCAACCTTTTATCTTAGTATAGCCGCCCGCATTCATTGATTTAATGGCCGCCTGGCTATAGGAGAGTTTTTATCTCCGTCTTTTATAGTTAGAACTTCTGAATGAGAAACGCTGGAATAGTTTGGTAGTCGAAAGCATAGTTCTAGTCTAAGTTCCTTCCTTCTACTAGTGATTACAGGCGGTAATATCATATGAAAAATTCAATATAAGAAGCTGTTAGCAAGTTAGTTAGAATAAATATCTGCCTGGACAAGCAAGCGTAAGAATCACTTCAGAAAGAGTGATACAATTTTTGCTTTTCGCCTGTGTTGGAGATACTGGAACATACCAGGCAACGAAAAGAGAAGGTACATGAGCAGGCACACCACTTTTATTGACCTGCCAGAGCTTTTATGTGTCATTCGCTTCCTGAAAACTCTTGTCCAGGGAAGTTTTACTAAAAGAAGTAGATATGAAGTGGAAACAATCAGGAACTAAAGCCGAATGGTGCTCAAAATTCATAAATAAATTGAGGATAGTAGAAAAAGTGAAAATATGACAGGTGTGCAGGTTTATTGGCTCCTTGGCTTACTTAAAAAATTCTTATAGTTTGGATCCATTTTCCAGAGCATCGGGGGTCTAGTTTTCTGTTGAAAATGAGTGTTGTATATACTTGAAATTTAAAGGGGGCAAATATAAAGAGAAATGTGAGATTTTCAGAATAACCAAACCTCCACGGAGTAATAAAATCTAGTAGTATTGGGGATCCTTTTCTGAAATACTTTTGCATAGAGAAATTATTACTTAATGTTTTGAGAAAAGAAGGCTTGATGAATTCAAAATTTCAGATAATTTTATTTTGTTGCACTATTTATAAATAAGAATTTTCTTATAAGGGAATAGTTTTCAAAAAAGAAATAAAAGAAAATGTAAAATTTTAAATTATAGGAAATTTCTATCCCAGTTTACGTTTATCGAAAAGTGCGGTAGGCATTGCTTATGCGAATTTCGTATTACGATTGTCCTACTGGTTTATGAGGTATATGTGATTAAGTGGAATCACTTTTTCTTTGGCTGAATAGCGGTAAGTTGCAAAAATCTCGAAAGCTTATCCATAAAAAACTGGCTACATTTTCTGAATGAGCGAGCGATTCTACATAAGGATTGGATAGTAGCATCCAGTGCCCAAAAACTAAAATTTTTTAACCAGCGTAATTATAAATAATTACACCGAGGCTGCTTCAAATATAAGCTCAAGTCCACGAAGTGTTAAAAGTGTGGCGGAAGTTACTATGGACCTTTTAATTTCATCTGTATAAAGTCCACCGCTTTTGTGGCAAAATAGTTGGCCGAATTTAAAAAATAAAAATATTACAGACTGCCCTTGACAACCACATTTTAGCAGCCAATCACTCAGAAATTACGCTCAGTAATGAGCCACACCCCGCTCAAATTCCCCGCTCAGTCATTTCTTGCGTGTCCGCGGTCTAAGAAGTACTCATTTCGATAACCGTGAGCTTTAGTTGCTTTTAGCTAAGTCATCGGTTTCCTAAGTTACATAAATCTTCCTTAAAAAGGAATAAGGTTCAAGTCCAGTGAAGCTGTGAAAGGGAAAGTGGCACGGCGGTGATACTTCTAGGACGATTTTAAACGGTAGAAGATCCCCCACATGAAACATTGTAGAGAAAGAGGAGTGAAATATTGAATTTGATACTCAGCCGTCTTGTCTTGACCGTCTCGATATTTAATTTATACTAATTTTTTGTATACATAGATCAGGATCTTTATGAAACTTCCAAAGATTGAGAGTTTAAATTAAGACAAAATCTGTTTTGCTGGCATATTGAGGTACTATTATTGTAAGACATGAACCATTATTTTTATGCCTTCTTGGTTGACACTTATTTTTGTAATTCGTGTAAACTACCTGCTGGTAGTTAAATTGAGCTACATATATGCAGATGTGTAACGTTTAGAAGCGCATACCTAATATTTCATTAGCCTACAGGCGTGTGGAACTCAATTTATTAAAATCAGTACAAATTGTTTCTGAAATATTGGCATTGTTGCCATGGTCCAATCAGGTTTAAATTGTCCGAACTTTACAGATTTATATCACGTCAAGAACAGTCGTTTAAGCAACAACCATTTTTTTTCCTTGTTCGCTCCTCTCGGGATCATAGGGCCTCGACAAGACTCAGTCTTGCTTTGGTATTGTTAATCTAAACAACAGCAACAACAACGCTTAGGCACTTTTTAAACTTTTACAGCAACAGCAAGTGCATAACGTCCCTCAAGTAAATATTTCAAGAAGCTACATTATTTTCAATAAATTTCCAAGTACATAAACAATAGGGAAAATTATAATAAATACAAAAAGGCAAAGAATCTGTATACTTAGGTGTATCCCGAGTTTATATTACCGCAAGTGGAGCTTAAGTACATTGCACTTATCCCAGCCATGCCTTGGAAATGATGCTCATTTTCAAAGTTAATTGCCAGCACAATGGCCGAACATAAAAGTATGAGTGGCTAAAAGAAAGCATGAATGAAATGTGCAGCAACCAGTGGATCTCAGCACGAAGGACAACGACGGTCGACATTCGTCGGTGTTAGACGCGCGTTTGGAGGGCTTTTGTCTAGCGTCTTTTGTGTTATGTTTTTACGCAAAAAGCTTTGAAGGTCAAATGAAGGCATCAACATTAATGAGAAGTAGCACTATTAAGCCAAAAACAAAAACGAAAAAAAACATGAAGCGTTTTTGTTACATTCTTGCATTCATATATTATTTGTATGTATGTATAAGAATTTACTAAATTACTTTTTTTTATTTTTTATCTTTGCAGTAACGAATATCAACAGACAACGGATAAAAGACAAAATGACAAGCATCAGTGGATAGATACGACAAACCGCAATGCGAATAAGGAGGAAAATGCACGAAATGTATTAGCAGCAGGAGGAATGAACGGCCAAGTAAAAAAGTAAAAAGAATGCGATGAAAGAGGCAACTGACAGAAATTGACTGAAAAAAAAACAAAGCAATTGGCGCTTGTTGGCATTAAACGGCAACAAAGCGAATTGAATTAGTGAGAAACTAAAATTGTGGCGTGGGAAATTAAAATTAGCAACATTTTTATAAATCTAAAACCATAATCGGGTAATAAACAACATTGAAAATAATGACTTAAGGTGAAATTGCGCAGAATTATTGAAAAATTAACGTTCTCTGCTGAACTTGTTTGTTGAATGTAAAATATGAGAAAGTTCCGACAACAGCCGAGCATCACTTAAATTTGTTTCAAAATATTTTCTTGCGAACCAATAACTAAAAAACACGAAAACGAAAAAAATCAGAAAAATTGCATTCAATAAATTTGTAATTATATAAAAAAAATTTTGAAAATGCCAGGAAAGTGTAAAAAATTATGTAAAAACGAAACTTAGCAATAAACAAAAAGTGAAAAATTTCGAAGCAAAAAAAATTGTGCAGCAATTAATTACAAAAAAAAAAAAAAAGTAAAAAAAGTGGCAACTAAACACTGAAACTTAAAAATAATATTGGGTTTTTTGCGAAATTAGCAATTTAAAGTAATTATTTCTATTATATAGAAAAAGAAAACTTGTGGCTAATTAATAGATAATTGGCAAAATGTGGAAAGAACGTCAAACGAAAAAATAATAATCGCCAACAAAAGAAAAATAAAGTAAATTAAAATAAAAAATACAAAAGCCCAACCAAATTGAAAATAAATTTCATTAAAAATCAAACAAACAAACTGCAACTGGCATTCGCAGCCAACACTCCGCGCGTGTTTCAATTTTCACACTTTCATTACAAAGCGATTACATCAGATCAAAGTAGTTAAAGCAAATAAACAATAAACTAATAAATTAGAATTGTAATTTGCAAAAAATCACGCACATATACTGCATACATACAAAAACAAAGATATGATAGAGTAAATACTTAATTAGAAAATAAAATAATATCAAATTTCATAGTCAACAAGTAGTTAAATATTTGTAAAAGCGCAAATGCAAATTGTTTCCACTAGCAGGCAAAGAAAAAGAAATGTTTCACTAATTGCATAAAATAAATACATTAAAAAATCATTAAACAAATAAATTACATACCAATTTCGTGTAATTCAACGCATTAAACAACAAAAAACTAAAAGCGAGAATGGCAACCGTTTGATGTTTGTAAAAATACGCAAAGTTAGTTGAAAAAAAAACTGCATAAATTGAAAGCATTTCGCCATACGTGAAACAAATTTTCATCACTCCAGCGCTTCAAAACACAAAAAACAAAAAAACAAAAAATTTAAACAAAAACTTAACTTCTGAATGTCCTTCTATGGAAATCCTCGCATTTAAATTAGTGACTAAAAAGCAAAAAATAAAGGCAAATTAACAAAACAAACAAAACATTAAATATAATTCGTTACAATTAAGCAAAGCAAAACATAAAAATAACAGAAAAAAAATCAACAGCAACGTACACGCACACATACATATGTAAGTTTAAACGAATGCATTCAGCAGCTACGCAATAAATATTTCATGAAATTAATGTAAGTGTTACACGACAAAAAAAACAAAAGCAACAAGAAGTATAAATATCTATTTAGAAAGTCGCCCGCGATTGACGCGTCACTCTCATTTTCGTCGAAATACAAAGTAAATTGTGGCATATTTTTAAGCGCTCATTAAATCGAGAGAGTAAACAAATTATATAAACCATCTAAAAAAATCATATAACTTTAATATAAAATCACTCAACTAACTGCGTAAATAATTTATATGTATACGTGCATTCCAAACATATACTCATACATACATACATATATAGCGATTGTTTCTTAAAATGGTGTTGTGTAGCATAAGATTAGAGTGAATTCAATAGTAACGAAACGAAGCAGGCTAATTCCAAATCTTGCATTGTACGAGCGACTAAAAAGTTGGTGGAGAGAGGTAAGTGCTTACTAAAAATTGATTTTTTTATTTATTGGCTTAAGAATGTTAAAATTTTAACTGCAGTTAACGACTATACACAGCACTTACAACTGTTGTTGTATTATACTCATAACTCACTTACAGTACAGAATCACCTCCGTTGCTCCATTGCTGGCCTAACAGAAAATGTTATGTTAACATTGCTAGTCGTATGCAGAATGTAAACATTTTTAAACAAGATGCTTTCAGGCGCAGGCAGAGCTGTAACTAAACTGAACAGAGAAGGGAATAAAGTTTGTCCTTGGCGATGCCTTGGTCGGTTTTAATTTGGCCTCTTTTGATTAGAAAGAGCATCACCTCTCGTACAAACGTTTAATGGTGTTCTTAAAAGGCGCACTTTTCACATTATTTAATTTTTTATACGCACGTTGAAGTTTCACAATTGACTTCTTTTGTTCAATGTAAATTGGGAGCGCTCACGTGGCGTGTACTGTTCCATAGTAAAAATCTGCTTGGACTGACGCTTCCAAAGCGGTATGTCATTAAGCGATCTGATGTTTCTGTCAAAAGATACAGGGTTGCCAGATGGGTCCGATAGAATGGGTCGAAAATAGAAATAAAACCAAAAACATGAAAATTGACAGATGAACCTCTCTGCATAAAAGTTAGGACAGCTCTGGTAGCTATGTGTACTCTGTAGTCATCAAACGTCAGACAGAAACATAAATCGGCAAATGAGTTAAATCTTACTTAGTTAATTAGTGCTACCCTGATATCCTCATGGAGCAGTGGATCTGAGTTAGAGTTAACTCTTGCGGGGTGGAAAATTCTTAAATTTTTGAAACTTAACAGAGCTACGAAATGCAGTGAAATTCGTTATGGAAATAGGATAGGGACAGCGATAAATACTTTCAGTATTTATACTTTTAGGTATTTATAGTATACGACTAATGCATAGTTCTGACTTTCCAACACTTAAAAATAGGTCGCATTTTAGCTATAGCTACAAAGCAGCAGCAGATTACAAGTATATCCTCTGCCGCTATAAAACTCATTTAAGGAGAAGCTAATTTGCTTGCCTCTTGTTTTTTTGTTTTTTTAGCTAATATCCGATTATGATTCCAACCACTGAGTATCAAACAATTTTTAATTCGGTACGGTTTTCAGGGATGCCTCTATGATCGGGTGTTCATCTTACATTCGTGTCAACTCATTCTGCAACTTTCTACCTTCAATGGTTAACTTAGAAGATGAACTTTTGTTCTATATGGCTTGACTGTCAGGATATATAGTGGTAGACTATGTTGAGCTGGGAGCAGAACTGACCTAAAAGGACCGACCGAATCTCTTGCTGCCACTAACTCACACAGAAATACACTGAAATCGTCAGGCTACTGTACGCTGAGGCTTAGTGAGAGTTCTTATGGGAAAATTCCACAGCCAACCTGGCTGAATAGCTTTGCGCCATCGATGATGGTACCGATATGTGCTGGACCTAGATCCGTAAAGTTTTCTCATTCGCTCCTCAGCACTGTTTTTATAAATATTGTCTAAAATTTAAAAGGTGTAAGCCTGATGATTCAAGCGGCGTTAAGTAACGGAATAATATTTTGTAAAAAGTTTATTAAAAGTTGATGGACATTCACCTATGTTTTGGACCATGGACGTTTTCTTTAAAGGTAACTGATAACTGAAATACTGCAACTTTAAAGATCAAACGACCATAGGAATAATGCAGTCGTCGTGTTAGAAATTTGGTTGTTTGAATTCCAGTAACGTTCGTGTTAAAATTGCAGAGAATGAACATACGGCGAGAACAGTTTGATTTTCTTTGGTTGGCCCTTCTGCAAATCTCTTTCTGTTCTTTAGAAGGAATCTGCTCACCCCATGCAGACCCTCCGAGAACTTCTGCTTTCATTCTTTGTAACATTTTGTCATAACCATGTTTGCATTCGAAACCCTTACTGAAATGTAAGAAATCATTTTTAAAACCTGCATTTTACTCTTAAAAATTAAAAAATAATTATTTTATGATTAAATATTAAAAAGAACAGCAGATATTACACTTAAAAGAACGATTGCCAAAATTTTCATCACTAAATAAATTTCAAAATTATAAATTTGTTTTCAAAGTTTTTTCAGTTTACTTTTTATTAGGCGCAAACCCATTTTTCGATATCCAAAATATTTTATTTATTGACGACAAGGAATTGCTCATATTTAGATGAGTCAATGGTCACTTTTTTTGTATCTTTTTGGTGGGTGAGATAGGGTTCAAAATGCCTTCGTACTTACAGCGACCGTCGTCTACTGCGCTGAGTGGTGTGGCCCTCCTCTCATTCTGGGGGGACACCCTTCCCGGGATTGCTTACTGTATTACTTCAGGAGTGCCCAGAACGGCATCCATAAATGACCAATCCTATGCACCCACGTCTGTGTCCACCGTATTTGTAGCTAGCTTTCATGCTATCAGGCTCGTCTTCTTTTGTTGTGATGCTTCGCTTTGTTGCACTGTTTTCTGTTTTTTTATGAATAGGAAGCATCGAAAGCCTTACCTCGTCAGTGTGAGACTTTAACCCGAACTAAACCTCCTTGGCGACATCAAGACGCACGACACAAATAGGAGGAAGAGCTCGGCCAAACACCCAAAAAGGGGGTACGCGCCAATTATATATATATTTAATCCTCCGACCGCCAAAGTACCGATCCCTCCGGTACTACCGTCAAGTATTTCGTCGGGAGGCGGTTTGAGGCTTTATTGCACTGTGTCGAGATCTATCTGTCTTGGCGTTCTAGCATTTTGTTAATTATGTTGCTCAGCGCGATGTCGCCAGAGCCTCTCTTTCCGCGAGCCATTTGTCACAGCTAAAAACCATGTCTTCAGAGTCATCACTCGGAGCTTCGCAGTATATGTATATCTTGCCCATGCGGCATAGGTATCTTCGGAAGTATGCGTGGTCTGAGAGGAATTGAGTTAAGAAGTAATTCACTTCTCCGAAGTTCCTTTGGACTCATTTACCTATTGATGGAACAAGTTTCGCCGTCCATCTGCCACTCAGTTCAGTGTCCAAGCGAGTATCTCCCCGCCGTTCACAAAGACTGAAGCGGCAGAGACAGTGCGGTAGGCTGACGCTACCCTGAGTGGCGCTGTTCGTTGCACTGCCTCCAGTGCTTTGCAGTAATTGAGTCAGTAGTAATTGAAAAGGTAGTCAGCTTGATGTGATTTCGAGAGATGCTAATCTCTTCGTCTTATTAATAAACTGGCTAAAAGAGATGGAAGACTGAAAACTCTCAACTGTATGCGAAATCTGATGAAAAATGTTACCTACAAATTTTAAATTTTAAATGTTTTTTCTCGACAAGGTGAGTTCTAGAAGTATATTATCGTTGCTTTTCATCCACTAGTCTGACTTATGCGGAATGTTCACTAAATTTTATTGTAAAGTGTGCCATAGTTAACCCAGTGAGGCTGATTGTGAATTGGAAGTTGAGCATAAATTATTCCGAATAGTCAAACATGTCGGCCTTTATCAAAGTCAGGCTGACAAAAAAGTGAAACAAAGGCCACAACCAAAAATGAATCACTTAACCGAAAACCAAGCCATAGACACTCCTCATTCCTGCTTAAAGCGTAAGGCAGCATAAGAAAATTTAACTAAAATTCAATATAAAAGTCACTAATACATGCATACACATCTTGAGAAAATGTAATAAATGCGCATTTACGTAGCGAAACTCACTCCAAATATAATACAAGAGGAAGACATGAATGGAATAGTCAGATTTGGGAAGAAAAGAGCCTTACAGAGTGGCATTTACTTTCACCTAATTAAACACAAGCTTGAGTATATCTTAAGCCGTACTTCAATACTATAAATTCCACACTGCTAAATTTTATCTCTCCTCCTAAAGCCTACCTACATATCCTACAAATCCTCAGACAACGGAACTGCGCACACACTCACTCACGCACACGTAAGTGCAGCGCAATGCACACATCCCAGAAGGGCTTACTTATAGGCGCTTTTCTCCGCTTCAGCCTTTTATATACTCGTATACAGGCGCATTAGTGCCAAACAAACAAAATAAAATTCACCGAAAGTACTGTCAGAGAGGTTAAGGGGGAGGTGAAAACAAAAATACGTGGAAGAAGAAGTGGCTGAGCAACAGCAACAGTGAAAATTGTGTGAATAAGTGAGTGCGAAAAAGCAGCTGCAAAGTGCCAAGTAGCTGAAGGAGGCGTCACACTCATTCAACCCGAGCAAGAGATGCGCCAAAGAAGCGCCACTTGTTGTGAACGATGGACGGTGTGTGCTGAGGCGAAGCGACATAAAAAGGGATACTTGGTGGCATATTTACGACTGCTAAGTATGCATGTATGCGTGTGTTTGGCACTATTTTCTCGCACTTGCAATTGTTTGCTCTCATGCCCGCACTTTCACCTGCAAAACACATACGATTATTTCTGGGTCGTAGACTTTTTCAATGAATGTGAAATTAAATGAAATTTATTTTCGCGGATGCGATACAAATTAAAAGTGTAAATTTACACACACGGCATTGTAGGAAATTAAGCGTAGGAGATATGTTTACGTGGGAAGATGGAAAAGCGATATAAAGTGGAGAAAGCTCCCACTTTCTTAAATATTTAATGACATTGCAGGAATAATAAATGTACAGCAAAGAAATTAGAGAAAGAGGGAAAATAGTTCTGGCAGTTTCATGTAGGAAAAAATACGAAGGAAAGTAACAAAAAAGAGTAGAATTCGTTTGTCTAAATTTATTTCGAGATGATGAAAATTAAGTTCTCGCAATGAGTGAAATGCAAAGTGCAAAGAAACTCGTCTAGAATTGCAGAATGGAGAGAAAATAAATTAAAATATTCAAATGCATGGAATTAGAAATAGTTTGCTTAAAATGTAACACCAGGAATTTAGAAAATTTGTTTTTTTGGTGTAAATCCTTGTTTGTGGTCATAATTTCATTGAAACTCGAAAAGTTATGGGAATCGCACTATGAAACTTTCAAGTATTACTGAGCACAGTGACAGCTATTCATGAAAAAAATAAGGGAAAAAATCTGAATGGGTTGGTTTTCGAATATGACAAAAATAATTGTTTTTTCTAAAAGTTTTAGACAAAATTTGTAAGTTAAAAAAAAAAAATATGTGTATATAAAAAAAATTTAAGTTGTAAAAAAACCAACCGCTTCAAAAACTCTACACCCTATTTTTCAACATTGCATATTTCATAAAATTAATATTTTTTCATTTTTTTTTTTTCAAAATGGTTTCTGTTTCTTCTCTTCTTAATTGGCGCGATAACCGCTTACGCGATTTTGGCCGAGATTAACAAAGCGCGCCAGTCGTTTCTTTCTCGTGCTAACCGGCGCCAATTGGACACACCAAGTGAAGCCAAGTCCTTCTCCACCTGATCTTTCTAACGCAGAGGAGGCCTTCCTCTTCCTCTGCCACCACCAGCTGGTACCGCATCGAATACTTTCAAAGCCGGAGCGTTTGTATCCATTCGGACGACATGACCCAGCCAACGAAGCCGCTGGATCTTTATTCGCTGCGCTATGTCTATGTCGTCGTAAAGCTCATACAGCTCATCGTTCCATCGTCTACGATATTCGCCGTTGCCAACGTGCAAAGGTCCAAAAATCTTACGCAGAATCTTTCTCTCGAACACTCCAAGCGTCGCTTCATCGGATGTTGTCATCGTCCAAGCTTCTGCGCCATACGTTAGGACGGGCATGATGAGAGTCTTGTAGAGTGTTAGTTTTGTTCGTCGAGAGAGGACTTTACTGCTCAATTGCCTACTTAGTCCAAAGTAGCACTTGTTGGCAAGAGAGATTCTACGTTGGATTGCAAGGCTGACATTGTTATCGGTGTTAATGCTGGTTCCTAAATACACGAAGTCTTTTACGACCTCAAAATTATAACTGTCAACAGTGACGTGGGTGCCGATACGCGAGTGCGCCGACTGTTTGTTTGAAGACAGGAGGTACTTCGTTTTGTCCTCGTTCACCACCAAACCCATTCGCTTTGCCTCTTTATCCAGTTTGGAGAAGGCAGAACTAACAGCGCGGTTGTTAAGGCCGATGATGTCAATATCATCGGCATACGCCAGCAATTGTACGCTCTTATAAAAAATTGTGCCTGAGCGATTAAGTTCTGCGGCTCGTACGATGCTCTCCAACATCAGGTTAAAGAAGTCACACGACAGTGAGTCACCCTGTCTGAAACCTCGTTTGGTATCAAACGGCTCGGAGAGGTCCTTCCCAATTCTGACGGCGCTGCTGGTGTTGAGCAACGTCATCTTACATAGCCGTATTAGTTTTGCGGGGATACCAAATTCAGACATAGCGGCATACAGGTAACTCCTTTCCGTACTGTCGAATGCAGCTTTGAAGTCGACGAAAAGATGGTGTGTGTCGATTCTCCTTTCATGGGTCTTTTCCAAGATTTGGCGTATTGTGAATATTTGGTCGATGGTAGACTTTCCAGGTCTGAAGCCACACTGATAAGGTCCAATCAATTGGTTGACGGTGGGCTTCAGCCTTTCACACAATACGCTCGCTAGAACTTTATAGGCGATATTTAGAAGACTAATCCCGCGGTAATTGGCACAAATTGCGGGATCGCCCTTCTTGTGGATTGGGCAGAGCACACTTAAATTCCAATCGGCAGGCATGCTTTCATCCGACCATATTCTGCATATGAGCTGATGCATGCACCTTACCAGCTCCTCGCCGCCATGTTTGAATAGCTCAGCCGGCAGTCCGTCGGCGCCCGCGGCTTTGTTGTTCTTTAACCGTGATATTGCTATTCTCACCTCGTCATGGCCGGGTAGCGGAACGACAATTCCGTCGTCAACGATTGGGGTATCGGGATCTTCACATTCTCTATGACATGCGCACCTGTCACCGTTTAACAGGTTCGAGAAGTGTTCCCTCCATAATTTAAGATTGCTCTGTACGTCAGTCACCAGATCGCCGTCTTTGTTCTTACAGGACAACGCCCCGGTCTTAAAACCTTCTGTAAGCCGCCGAACTTTCTGGTAAAATTTTCGGGCGTTGTTCCTATTGGCCAGCATCTCAAGCTCCTCGCACTCACGTATTTCGGCCTCTCGTTTCTTCTGTCTGATAATACGTCTCTCTTCCTTTTTCAGCTCTCTGTAGCGATCCCACATGGCTCGCGTTGCGCCCGATCGCAACGTGGCTCTATAGGCGGCATCTTTTCTTTCGGCGGCAGCATGACATTCCTCGCCGTACCAATTGTTTTTTCGGGCTCGCCGGAATCCGATTTCTTCTTCGGCGGCGGTACGTAGGGAACGAGAAATGTTGCTCCATTGCTCGCGCATGCCGGTGTGTTGGGCAGTGCTCTCCGAGAGCAGGAGTGAGAGTCGAGTGGCGAATCTTCTGGCTGTCTGTTGTGATTGCAGCTTTTCGATGTCGAACATTCTTTGCGTAGGTAGATGTACGTTTTTTGCTGCACAGAGGCGTGTGCGCAGTTTGGCTGCAACAAGGTAATGATCCGAGTCGATGTTGGCTCCTCGGATCGTACGTACATCTAATACACTAGAAGCGTGTCTTCCATCTATCACAACATGATCGATCTGGTTTCGCGTTTTTCGATCAGGAGACAGCCAGGTAGCTTGGTGTATCTTTTTATGCTGGAATCTGGTGCTGCAGACTACCATGTTTCGGGCCCCGGCGAAGTCGATCAGCCTCTGTCCGTTACCGGATGTTTCGTTGTGTAGGCTGAATTTTCCGACTGTGGGACCAAAAATTCCCTCCTTTCTGTTTACATCTTATTATATTCAAACCTGCAACAAAGCAATTTTCAGAAAAATATGCGACAATGTGGTAATCCAGGATCACCTGGTAATCTATCATCCTTGTTGGGAATCGTGGAACCGCCCACAGATGGCTGTAAGCTTTACGGGAGGAAAGCTTCTCCCTTCGGTTACCCGACCATTGTAGCATATTTTCATGCCAAAGTATCAGCCTTATAGAGGCTGTGAAACAGGTCAGCATCGAAACAGTATTCATATTTAATGACAGCCAGGCATCACAATTTGCTAGCGGCGCACGCATATAAGATAGGAATCACAAACAACGATAGATGCACACTTTGCAATGAACTAGAAGAGAGGGAAACACTAGAACACCTGTACCTGCCCTGCATTAGCTAGAACCAGATTAAAAATCTTATGAGCTTTACAATGAGAGAAGTTAGAGCACCTCTCGGGGATAGAGCTCCAAAGTTTACTTAGATTCGCGAAATACGCAGACGTATTACAAGATGTCTACTACAAACACGCGTAAGGGTCTAGCTGCATCTGGTAACACTAAGGATCAATAGGTCTATGTGATGGCTTTCAGTAAGCCAGGTCAACCTAACCTAACCTAACCTTCATACTTTGTACAAAATTTAAAAAATGTGAAAAAAATATTCATAGAAATGTCAAACTTTTTGTGATAGTCAAAACTTTGCATTACATCTGCTGCTTTTATTTTGAACACAGGTTCATGTATGAAAGTATATGTACAAGGTGGCATAAAATTAGTCACCCTGTGGTTCAGTATACAAACATACACTCAATGGAGCACATACAAGTCCAAATAAAGGTCTCATCTCAAAATTCTTTTTTTAAATTTTTTTTTTTTTTTAATCTAAGGTACCAGACAGACTAGACCAAAAATGTTGAGAAAATAAGACAAATTTGGCAACTAAAATATTAGCAATCAATACCAATTCAATATTAAGTAACTAAATTTCACATTTTTACAAAATTAGTAGAGATTTTGATAAAGCGAAGGCTTCAAATCGTAGGGAACGTAATGCCTGCGTAAGAAATATTATTTGAACTCGTAAAAAGTAAAAAAGTTATTCAAGAACAAAATTGGATGATTATTTTTGCGCCACATTGTAGTTACTATGCACACTTGCATGATTGTCCAAATTTACCTATTTTTCCGTATTTCTCATGCATTAACACTCACACATCCACAGGAGAAAGCGTGAATTTATAGTCCTTCTTCTGTTGCGCGCTATTTGCAGGATAATTACGGTAGATTGCCTTGTGTCACACGCGACTTTCTCTCTTTTGAGTTCTACCAGTGGCACACTTTTCCATTTTTCCACTTGCCTCACGACATACCGTACAGATGTATGTATGTATGTATATATCGTCAAACATTTAAACGCATAACTACTTGCACCATTACTTTTGCTGTTATTATCGGTGTTGTTGTTATAGTGCTTTTAAGCAAATTTAATTTTATTACCAGAAATGATTAATTTAAAAGATTTCGGAAAATTAATGGCCTTTGCGGCGCGCGGTCGCAAAAGCTCGACGCTAAATTACTTTATGTTACTGTTATTGTTGTTGCTGGTATTGTATGCCTCCTTAATAAATTTCCTCTCATTTAGGTTGTATGTATGTATGTGCGTTTGTATGTGCACCGCCTTGTTTGCACATTTCGCAGATTTTCATAATGACTTTAATATCCCGAGAATATGCCACACTCGCCTCTGTGTGTGTGTATGCATGTGTATGTGAGCATCTACTCGGTTATATGGGCGCACGTATGTGCCTGCCTATGCAAAGACCGATATTGGTAAAGACGACTTGAAAAATTGTTATTGGCGTTCTTTATTGTTATTGTAATTACATACTTGCGCGACGGTACAGCCTAATTTGTTGACCCCATTTTAAGTGGATCACAGTGAGGAAATATTTAGGGCGCATATGGCGTAGAGCCGCCTCCACATTTTGCCTAATAAAATTTATCTTACGTTCAGGATTTGCAAATTCGGTGCACACTTCCTTAGACCAACGCACACACGTGCAGCAGCGTCAATATGAAGAATTTAAGGCAAGTGGGTGTTTTTGTTTTTGAAAATTTCCAAACATCTCATAAGCCTACGCATGTGACCCATTTAAATTTTTAACAGCAGCACGAAGGTTAGAAGACTGAGAGAAGTTTGTAAGCTTTAGTGAATGGAGAATTCCGCCAGCGATTGGGTACTTTGGTAGGAGTCTGGCAAGTTTTAGTTATGAAATGAAAATATTTTCCTGTAGGCAACTTATTTCAAGCTTTCCATTTTTATCAAAGAAATCTCTACTGATTTGAGAAAATTAGTTGTTGAGCACAGAAGTAATAAGAAATCCTTTGGTTAAATAGCTGATTTATTGCATTTAAGAAAGTCTACGGTACAAACTTTTTGTAAAAACTTTGAAACATCCAATTCTCTGTAGAGTAAGCGGCGTAGTGGCCGGCCCAAGAAGCTCAACCGGAGTGATGTATTCTTTATTTGCGAAGCAGTGAATCAGAATCCGAAAATACATGCTACTGATTTGGCCCAGGAGGTAGCCGAGGGGTATCAAATTGATGTTCACCCACGTACAATAAGCAGGGCCCTTAATAATGAAGGTTACAACTGCATAACTCATCGCAAGAAGCCCATTATAAGCGAGAAAAACCGAAAGCTTCGTCTGGAGTTTGCAAAAGAGCACCTTAATAAGGAAATCGAGTTTTGGAAACTAGTTTTATTCACCGATAAGTCCAAATACAACATATTGGGATGCGACGGCAAAGCCGATGTATGGAGAAAACCAAACCCTGCCATGGATCCTAGGAATCTGATTCCGACTGTAAAACATGGTGGTGGCAGTGTCATGGTTTGGGGAGCAGTTGCAGCCACAGGAGTTGGAAACCTCGTTTTCATTGAAGGAAATATGGTTCGTTTCAAATACAAGACCATTTTGGATCTTCCAGCAAGATAATGACCCGAAGCATACTGCGCAAATCGTCAAGGACTGGCTGCTGTATTATGCTCCACGGCAACTACATTCACCTCCACAAAGCCCGGACTTAAACATTATTGAGCATGTTTGGGAAATTTTGGAGCGAAAGATTCGGAAGCACTCTATTACTAGTGATCCAATCCTCAAAGAGAAGTTGCTGGAGGAATGGCAGAATATCTCGTTGGAGGAGCTTTAAAATTTAGCAGCTTCAATGCCCAGATGATTGCAAGCAGTCATCGATGTTGGTGGTGGCCCAACAAAATATTAATTTCCACAAATTTAATCAGTTTTCCTAGATAATTTATATTTTCTAAGTTCGTATGTACACTTTTGTCAGTGCCTTTTTTTGGTTTTTCGTGAATAACTTTTAAAGTAAATACTGAAAATAATTTTTTTTTACATTTGTTATATAATTAGACTTAAAACAAAGCTGCATCATTACATTCCTCTTAAATGCTTTAGATCGGGTGAAATTAAGAAAAAAAGTGTCGTACGGAGAATTTTGTCCGCAACTGTAGTTCGTACTTTATTTTATTCAAGTCAAACATACCACCAGAGGTTATTTTTACAATGATTGGCCTTAAGACTAGATAACATATTTAAATCCTAGATTACAAAAATTAACAATAAAATTAAAATTAAGATTACAATTAAAACCAAAATTACAGTAGTGATAAAAAAGCAGCTTTGACAAATTTGATGCCTTTAGAAGTGAAGTGCGCCATTTTCACCAATTAACGAAGTAATGCCTGTTATTAATCTATGGGTTGAGCTGCCTTTTGTTGCATACTTTGTGGCTGAAACCTTTCAATAGCTGCTATCAGCTCACCAACCCCACCTAGCGAGGAGTGAATGCAACAAAAAAATTCTTTTAAATCCAAGTTTGCAAAGAATTTGGCAGCACTGCTTTAGTTTTGTTTTCACAGGTTGAAAATACAAGTTTTTAAAGCAATTTACAAAACTGTGTTTGCGATCAAAGAAAAGCAAGCGAGTTAAAATACATTCACCTAAAAGTATACAAAGGATGAATGAAAGGTCAATGGGAAACACCACGATTGTTTTTTGGATTTTCTTAATGTATATATTCAAAAATATGCAAAAAGTGTTAACTTAAAATCTTGAAAATTGACGAAGTTATACTCAATGCAATAAGTGCAGGTAGTGAGTTAAAGCGGCCAATACAAACTTTAAACGCGTTTTCTCAAAACGACTTTTCTGAATCTCTCTGATCGAGGCCTCCGATTTCTCGAAGACTTATGAACCGATTTTAATTTTTTTTTTTGAACTTTTGTACATGTATTGGCTACAGTCTTACATAGCCATTTTTAAAAATTCCTAAAATTAATATTTTTCAAGCCTTTCGAAAACAAAAAAGGGTAAAAACACAAACTCATTTTTTAAACCTGCAACATTTTCTCAACAAAAAAAAAAATAAAAAAAAGAAACCGCCACGTACCATTGATTGCCATTGATTTATAGATTGAGAATTTTTTTGGTTTTTAGCTTTGAGATGATTTTCACCGCTGTATCGTGGCAACCAGGGTGCATCAGTTTTTTATGACGTCATTGCATTAATATTAATAACAATTGTATTTTTGAATATTTTTGACGTGATAACGTCTTATAATTCGATTTAGCCGGCTGCACGCACGAAAAAATGTGTCGTTACCTTGCTCATTAGTGTTACCTTGCTCATTTGTCGTTACCTTGCTCATTTGTCGTTACCTTGCTCATTGCCGTTACCTTGAATGAACTGCAAGCGAAAGCGCGGAACGAACAAAGCAAACGAACGGCAACGTTCGACATCTTGCTCTCTCCTACTTAAGTGAGCGTATATATGTATGTATATGCGCATATGTACATATATAAATTCACGTATTTGTATTTGCATATGCCTTCTTCCTGTGTGCATGGTAATGAACCATTTCTCTGTTGAGAATAGGACGATGATAGAAAAAGTAGGAAATGAATGGGAGTGTTTCGAGTGTAAAGTGTCTTGAAAAAGGCAAATCGATGATGGCACCTCTTAGTCGTCTGAGGCACAATCGAAATTGATGATATCTTTCAGGAATTTGATAAATGTTTCGTCATTTTTCACGTTTGTGTAAATGTAACTTGACCTATTCCATTGCAATTCCATTTACCCCCTCCTCTATATCCATACAAAATATCTATCAAACAAATAAAATTAAAATTTTGTTTTGAAAGTTGCAACCATTCCATCAATATTTTCTTATGACGTTGTCACGTTAAACTATCGTCAGTAAACCGACTTTACAGACAACCTCTTTTTTAATAAAAATGTGTGTCAGTATAGTTGAGTATATGTAAAATAAATTATAATTTGTCCGCTCCTCAAATAATTAATCTTACTTAAAAAAAAATTCATGAAAATCACTTAATTTTCACGCGTTCACAGTGGGGTTCCCCCTTAAATTTGGTAAGAAAATATAATCTTAATATGTACAAGAAAAGCGTATTGTCGCTCCCCACATATCATAACTTAAATGCTTTTGAAAGTATTCCACCTCATTGATAAAAAAAATGTGACACATAATGATTTTTTTCTAAAAAATTATTTCCTTATAGATAACACTGTGCGACAATTTTTGGGGTCATCAAAATCAAACCGGACCGGACCTTTTTTTTCTGAAAATATACCTATTCAATAGCAAACCCCTCGCTGGGTTTTTAAAAGTTAGCTCGATTTTTTTTTTATTGCGTTTTGAAGTTTTCTATTTTTATGAGATTTTGGAGTTTTACCTGTACGCTAAATTTGACTTGTAAATCGACCTTTGTTTGATTTAATCGATTTAATTTGTCATAGCTTGATGCAGAAATTTCGTACATGTACAAATAAACTTATTTTGAGAAGAACCTATATCTCAATACGCAATTTTGAATACCAAAATTTCGAAAAATTTTATGTTTTTACCATTTTTTACTGTAATTATGAAAATAATTAAAATTTCTCACTATTTCATCTAGCAAAAATGTTGCAAAATGTACTAAAAAAGTCATTTATAAGACAAAAACATAAAACTGAACTTTAAGTTTGTTATTTTCTAAAAAAATAAATTTTTAACAAGATCTTTCTTCATAAAAATAATTTTTTTATACTCTGCTTTAAATTTTTTTTTAAATATCTAAAAACTCTGTAGGTAAAAATATTAAATAGATTAAGTAAAAAGAATATAGACTTGAATTCTTATAATTTTTTTTTTTTTTATTAAAATAAAGAATTTTTACGTACTAAAACCTTAGAGACGAGCTCTTTTCGACAATGATTGAATTTCAACATCATCATTATCAGAGTAATCAGATTCATCAGTAAAGAATTCCATGCCTGTCTCTTCTTCTTCTACCTCATATTCTTTTTCCTCCTGGTTATTCCATTTTCCTTCATTTTCTTCCTGGTCGTATTAAAAAATATGTTTACTCCACCAACATATTTCGGCTAGTATGGCACCTGGAGCTCGTTTTCCTCGGTATCTTGACTCAAATGGCATCGCAGTTTGATGGTAGCGCTCTCCTTGCTCATCTGATTCTGTCGACAATTGTTGACTAAAATAGTCCAAATGTTGGTGAAGAAAGTGAATTAGAACAGGTAAAATCGTTGGGAACAAATTTTGGAATTTCTAAAACAAACATTTCCTGATAAGACAGACTACAACCTTCTTTATACTTTTTATTTTGGAATGTGTGCTAGCCACTTTTCTATGTACTTAACAGGCTAAAAGTCTTGTGAGACCAATCTTGCTTTTCACTACTCACGATCACATTTTGTTACATCCAATATTCATTGGAAAACCGTATCTGGAAAAAATACTAGCGAAAATTGAAAAATCTGAAAATGTGTATAACGGGTGGTTACGTATAAAATTATTTTCATAATTACAGTAAAAAATGGTAAAAACATAAAATTTTTCGAAATTTTGGTATTCAAAATTGCGTATTGAGATATAGGTTCTTCTCAAAATAAGTTTATTTGTACATGTACGAAATTTCTGCATCAAGCTATGACAAAATAAATCGATTAAATCAAACAAAGGTCCATTTATAAGTCAAATTTAGCGTACAGGTAAAACTCCAAAATCTCATAAAAATAGAAAACTTCAAAACGCAATAAAAAAAAAAATCGAGCTAACTTTTAAAAACCCAGCGAGGGTTTTGCTATTGAATAGGTATATTTTCAGAAAAAAAAGGTCCGGTCCGGTTTGATTTTTGATGTCGCACTGTGTAATTTGATCTTCCCTAAAACATTGTGAAGTATTGAAACAATTTTCACTTAGTCAGAAAGTTGTCAATTGACATTTATAATTTTTGAAATTTTAAATTTTATAGCCGTAATGCGGTTCTGATCCCGGTTTTTAACACAGTTGTGAGAAAAACTTCTGCATATATGGATGCCGGCTAAAAATCCTCTCGAAAATATATCTTTTATAATTTATTAATTTTTGCATACCCGACTTTTGATATTATTGGTGGACGGTTGCCTTGACATTAAACAATTTCTGGTACCTGGCGAGTAGCGTAGTACACATAACAGAAGTGAAACTTTCAAGGCAGACAAAGAAAGGGGGAGAGACTCGAGAGAGAATAAGAGAGAGAGTGAGAGAAAGAATATATATCTAAATAAATTCACAACATTTGCAGAGAATACAAATAGAAAAATTTACAAAAAACGGAGAAGAGTCGACCGGTGTAGGTAAACGCCGGACACAAACCGTGGCAACAATGAACACTACTCCGAGCGTTTATCACCCGCACAATCGCAGCGATTCCAGGACCGCAGCAGTGGCACAAATTACCGGAAGGCAAATCCAATAAATCCGACGCCGGAATGGCGCCAAACGCCAAAAAGTAGGCACCAAAAATATATTCCCTACAAGTTTGCACCAACAACCAAGCGCCAAAAAGTAGGCAGTGTTATTTTTCACTAGAAACTACCAACCACAAGGAAAAACGAGAGGAAAAATAGCCTAAAGTGTATCTAAGATATATAAAAGGTATAGCTCTCTGTCTCCTTTTCCTCTACGATATATCTTTTTTCTCTCTCGCGGTACGAAAATGCCCAAAACGTTGCATGACCTTGAAATTTTATTCTCCAATCTCGCTCGTCCATCGACGCCTAAGAAGTTTCACTTCAAAAGACGCGAACCTTGGGGATTAAAAATAAACCAGATCGGTGCTGTGGTTTTTCGGGTACGCACATTTATTTGATATGTTTTTTATTGGAAAAAAGTCAAGCATTATATCAGTTCAGACTTTGTACCAACTCTCTTGGTTAATTATTAGATTTTTTCTTCTGTTTGTACAACAACAACACAAAATATTAATCCATTTCACGTTCATTGTTTTATCATCAAACATAAAACAGAAAAATTTTAATGTATACAAAAATACACACAAAATATCTAAAATATAATAAAAAAGTAAGTATCCGGCTTTGAACATTCCGAAGCCAACCAACCACAAGTGCGCGCTGACTTCATTCATGAACTGCCCAATTGCAGTGAGTCTAAGCAGTGACTTTCGCACTCGCCTTATGATAAGCGAACGTGATAAGCTTTATTTTCAATTAGAAGTCAGTCGTTTTCAAGATCATGAATACTTACTTAAAAATTAACTACGCACCCGCAGCAAATAAGTAAAAGTCTGTAAATCATTACCACTGCCTATATCCACCCTAATTGAGGCGCCACCAAAGCAGCTACGCTAGCAATCAATTACGGACGAGCTCAATATTTTCACAGGGTGGTTGCTTTTTGGTTCTCATTGCCTTCTGATCGCATGCACAGAAGTACCAGAGAAGAAAGCGGGTTCACAATATGGGCCTAATGGTTCATTTGGCCAGGGGAACACAACAGATTCAATTAATATTAATTTTCAACGGTTTTGTATGTTATAATGCGCGTGTTTGTTCCTGCGGAAGAGCCCTGACGCATGCCCGTGTTCTTGATAAACATAAATAAATATATTTTTCACTTTGTAAATTATTTAATTGCCATATGTAAGTGTGCGTATGTACACTTCCGTATTGTTGCATATCTGGCTGCACTTAAGTAATCTGAGTCTATTCATAAACTGCGTTCGTGTATATGTATATGTGCATGTGAATTGTGGGCAAGGTTCGAATGAATCACTCCCATAGTAATTACATTTTCGGACTACTCAGCATAAATACTGATAATAATTGCAAGGCAGGCGCCGACTTTTATCATTTGGGCCGTTTATAGGCAGCGTGGACGCAGAGCAACTCGTCGACCAAATACTTTTGTCAGTTTTGGGAGAATGTATTAAAATTTCGGTAATTCGTACGCTAAGTAAATCCACTCCTTTGTTGATAGTTGAAAAAAAAAAAGTTTTTAAGTAACGATATTAAACTTAATAAATAAAACGCATACTTCATTTTAGATCACACCATTTTACAAATAAAAAATAGATTTTGTTTAAAACGCTTAATGACAAACTTCAAAAGTCTGCGCTGATTTATAAAAAATGTTAAATATTAAAAAAAACATCACAAAATATATTGGGTAGTCGAAAAAGTCTTTTCGTATTTCTAATCAAACTTCAACTCATTTTTTTTATATTTATAATGAACTTTATTAAACCAAATATGCACCATTTTGGTCGACCACCTTTTGCCATTTTTCTTCTAGAGACATTATTCCATCAGTGTAAAACTTTTGTGGTTTCTCGGCGAAAAACTGCGACAAGTAATTTTCACAGGCTTCTCTTGAAGCCAACTTTACTCCATTAAGGGAGTTCTGCATTGACCGAAACAAATGGTACTCCGATGGAGCAAGGTCAGGGCTATATCGTGGATGCATCAAAACTTCCCAGCCAAGCTCTCGCAGTTTTTGCCAAGTCATCAAAGATGTGTGTGGCCTAGCGTTGTCCTGATGGAAGACGACGCTCTTTCTGCTGATCAGTTCTGGCCGTTTTTTTCGATTGCTTGCTTCAATATCATCAGTTGTTGACAGTAAAGTGTAGAATCAATCGTTCGAGCAGGCTGGAGCAGCTCATAGTGGATGATTCCTTTCCAATCCCACCAAACACACAGCATAACCTTTCGAGGCGTCAATCCCGGCTTTGTGACCATTTGTTGAGCTTCAACACCTTTGCACCATGACTTTTTTCGCACATTATTGTCGTATTTGATCCACTTTTCGTCTCCTGTTACCATTCGCTTCAGAAATGGTTCGATTTCATTTCGTTTCTGCAAAGAATCGCAGATGTTAATTCGGTCCATTAAATTTTTCACAGACAATTCATGTGGTACCCAAACATCGAGCTTCTTTTTGTAACTAGCCTTTTTTAAATGGTTCAAAACCGTTTGTTGATAATGTTTAGTGCCTTGGCGATGGCAGCTTATGTGACGGTCCTGGTCAATCTCTTCCATAATTTCATTGACTTTTAAACGATAGGTCGACCGGAGCGAGGTGCATCTTTCACATCGAAATTTCCAAAACGGAATCGAGCGAACCATTGCATCGAACTGATACAGCATCCTCTCCGTGAACTTCACAAATTTCATTGGTGACTTGCGTGGCATTCTTCCCCTTTTTATACCAAAATTTCAAAATACAGCGAATTTCTTCATTATTTTCACTCATTTTTGAACAGCTATAACTTTTTTTCAAGTTCTCCGAATTAAATTTTTTTTGGTTAAATGAAGCTTAAAATATCACCTTTCTAACACCATATGATATGACACAATGTGATTGGTAGCACTGAAGATAGATGACTCCAACAACATCTATTGACAAAATACGAAAAGACTTTTTCGACTACCCAATATATAATATGTTTTCAGTTTGTTAGGTGCCCACGACGTTTCAACCCTCCCTAAGTCCATTGGAAATATAGTTTCCAATTTGGTTGTTTCTTCAACAGTAATTTTTTCCCATTCCTCCTACATAATATCTTTCGTTACCTTTTTGATTGTACATAGTTTTGTGCATAAAATAGAAATTAAAAATATATGGATTGAACTATGTTCCAGACAACGAATTGATAGATGAATTGGAGAACTGCAGTTTCTTGGAGAATTGAATTGGGTGGCGCCAATTTTACAGCCCAGTATAACGGAAGCAGTCGGATACATCCAGGCTCTCATGAGAACTGTTGATGCAGTACTGACACCCACAAATGAACATAAAGTATTTAGGAGAGTAATCAATCCCAACCCCATGAATGCCTCTCTGTTTGAATCCTATTTCTTGGGCTTAAGCAAAATGAATAATATCATCTCAGTGTGTGGAGAAGAGAAATTTAGGCCATTCAAAATTCCATTTCATTCCAAACTGCGTCGCCATTCTTTTCGGGAAGTGGCTCAACAGGATAAACTCGCTTGATTTTCAGGTCAAAGAGAAGAAACTATCACGAAACCTTTACTGTCTATTACTAAATAGGGCGTCATGGTAGGTATGCTGTTTTTGCAAACTTTTATAAGAGCTGTAGGTTGATGAGTGAACCCTGGGTAGTTTTAGAAGCGGATCCAAACCATACTCATGATATCTCCATGAGACTCTGTTGTTGGCCTAAATGGACGGCAAATTTATCTATTCATCTAGCGTCATAGGAATAAACTTGGCAAGGGAAGGAACCTCTTCACCAGCGATAAATAAAACTGATAACGGTGGCGTATTGATTACTTTTTGCAATGCGTGGTTCAGAGAGAAACTTCTTCAAAAGAGGAAATAAAGATAGTAGCATCTATTTCTAAAACAGGCCTGCCATATAATTAGAGCATGCTCTTCATTGCCAGAGAATATGAACTATTTTCGAAATAAAGTATGACGGGTTTGTTGCTAGACAACTTTTCTCGGAGCTACCGTAGCGACAAAGCAAAGCAAATGCAGATTCAAAGCAGATGAAAGAATATTTTTTAGCTATTTGTCGGATATGATATCAGTGATCATATTCGAATTTAAATGGTTTATTAAAGTATTTTACTGGTGTTATTTTTAGAGGAAAGGGACGATGCAAAATTACTCTTATCAGTGGTAATATGGTGAGGCCCTTAAGGCTAAGCCTGGCTTCTTATTTCCTAAAGATGAGGAAATGCCAAACAACTTACTTAACTCCTGCTGTTCAGTTTTACTTTGGTATGGAACTTAATTTTACTTATTGTTGTTAAGATTGTTAAGGTTGGAAGGCTAAAAATATAAATACTAAACGGTAACGTTCAAGTTTTGGTTTCAATTGATTTTTATAGGAAAAAGTGAAGGCGGAAAGGCTTGAAAAAAAAAAAAAATAAACGATAAGCTTCAATTTTCCTTTTTATGCGAACAAGATGTGACTATTAAATAAAAATACTTCCTATGCTATAAAACAACTACGCGTAAACCAAATGTCAGCGGCCGGCAGTTGTTTAGTCTGAAGCTTTCTCTCTCTTCTGTAAAAAAATCAGTGTCCACACCTCTCTTTCGAATTCAAGTAACTCCTTTATTTCGCCGGAAGAAATTTAATGCAAACCAAAATAGTGCTCATAATTTGCACATTTGAAAGAAAAGCCCGGAAGAGATTTTGTGCCCATGCTATTAAAGAGTTCAGCCATTGAAATTGTTCCAAACTTATTGAAAAAGTTTATAGAAAGTGATAATCATATGATATAACAAGCAGCGAAGTTATGTCAAGGAAAAATCTTACTTCACCAAGAACCAAAAACGCTCGAGATTCTGTTCCTTTACTGTGTTCCAAATGGTCAAAATATTAGTATACTTTAGTACATTTACTATCTTACGAAACTCTGTAAAAGACTAACGAAAAGCGGCACGAATTTTGGAAGAAGAAACGAATGGTTCTTCGCCAAAACAAAGGGAGTCAAGCGGTTTCTATATGCTTCGTTCACACGGCACTCGGTTCTACGTTACCAGAACGACCCAGATCTATACCCGGTGAAGGACTATTAGTGCAGCTGTATTTTCCGTAACTGTATGTTACAACAAAAACAGCAACAACTTGTATGCACTGGTCCTGAACAAGCGGTGAGAAGAGTACTTCTAGCACTGCTTCGAATGATAAAGAATCGAATGGAGCACACAGAGGATGACTTAGGGATAATACTAATTATATATTATAGAAAATATGATTAATAATAATGAAATTAAACTAAAGTACTTTACGCCACGTATTCTTTTCTATTATATGAAAATATTGTCCAAAATATAAAACCTATTATCTGAAATAAAGCATTTCGTAATTTTCATAATTTGTTTTCTTAAGTATTTGTATTAGCACCGAAGGCCCAAGCAGCTAGTGTGATCTTTTTTTTTTGTTTTTTAAGTTAGTGCAATATTTTATATTATTCTAATAAATAATGATAATAATAATACTTTTAGTCAAGTAAGTAAGTAATACTTTCCGTAATTCACATGTGACTGTAATCTGTACTGTAAATTTTTAATAGGACAATGTTCAAAATCTACCAATCTTTCAAATATTTTCTTAGTATTAAAAGTCTGACTCACTGATTGGAGAAGCGTTGGAGATTTGTATGTAAGCCATTCAAAAATAATACTTTCTGACTTAAGGGGCTCAACCAGTGTGAAACTTTGAAAAATTCAAAAAAATTTGTTTCATATTTTTCAGCAAGCAAGCAGCAACTTTTTGAAGAAGAAGAAGGTGAATTATATGGGCCTGGAATAGCAGATTAGGATTAGGTATGATATTTATCGTTTTATAAATGTGAGATCAGTATTTTTTCCTTTAAAAACGTTTTTCTCAAAATAGCGTTTTCTTAATTTGCTGCCACTGTAACTTAAAAACTAATTTTACGATCGACTTGAATCTTGTTTCCTCATTTTAAGTATTCATTTTTACATTGAATGACCCTCCGATATTTCAATCTAATAAAAATTGTAAATTTGCGATGTGAAATACTATCACATTTTTAAGCTAAATTTTTATACTTTTTTCAAAACTGCGGGATTTTTTTGGATTTCGTTTTTTCACCACAATCCTGCGTTAATCAACGCGTGATACCATCATCTTTAATGACTTTTTTGTTTGTTTTTATTTGAGGCACTCTGAAGACCGTAACAAAGGCAGCAGTGGGGAAACTTTTTTTTTTGGACCTTCGAGAGATGCCCTATTATTAGAAGAAAAGTCCAGATTTTCCTTTGAAAAAATTTGTACTTGAAGTTTAATTATATATTAATATACTCACAAAGTTTTAAAACAATCAATGTAAAACTTTTTTAAAAATAAATTTTCAAAAACCACCTGTTTTTTTTGTCAGTCACACTGGTTGAGCCCCTTAAGAGAGTGTTTTTGCTGATAAAATTCTAAAATATATATAATGGAAAATCTACTATATATTAAGTACGCACAAATAGCCAAACAAAATTATTACTCGCTGGCGGACTTTGATAAAAATTCAACAATTGTTATTACAATTCTAAGCGGATGATGTGTGACAGGACAGAAACGAACCACGTAGGAAATTGTTGTGAACAAATTATTTGCGAGAATTGGAGATAAATGATTTCTCTTTATTTCAAAGAGAAACAAATTATAACAAATTGGCTTTCAGTTTGCCAAAAATGACTGGGTTAGGCAGACAGCTAGCTTCCATACTTTTACCATACTATTTGACTATTTATTTTCTATTTTTTTGAATGTTTTTTATAAAAGTATAGTTGAATGTCGAATAAAAACTATATAAACTCAATTTTCAAAAATTCAAAAAATTCCAAAATATTTGTAATTAGAATTTCTTCCATATAAAAAATGTCGACTTTATGCATACAAATTTCATGACGGTGTTATCAATGGATTTTTTGGAAACTTCAAACTTGCACTTTATTGAACAAAATTTAATGAGCTAAAAACTGCATATCAAATTTTTTATTGAAATGTGTTTAATTAGTCAAAATCTTATTGGTCTGCAATATGACGAACACAAACAAGTTGAGTTAATCATCAAATTGCACACTCTGAGGTTTGTGGAGTCGCTGTTTTTCGCCATTTTGAATTTTGGAAAACTTACATCGGTTTGGAGTCAGCAACCCGAAATCCCCGAGTGGTATTTTTTATGAGTTTAGCTCAGTGTAATTAAATAATTTGCAAATCAATCGAAAACACTGAGCCTTAGAGGGTTAGCTCCGTTTTATTCAAGTTTGTTTATTATTTTTTTTTAACATTAGAAATGGTTTTATATGTATTCCATGATTCAAGCTTTAATATGAGTATAGCCTGCAGTTTCTAGCTGGTCAGGCTCCTGAGAAAAATAGGAGTCAAACACCCAAAAATCGGGTTTTCTACCTGATTCTCTCAAAATTATGACGTGATGGGACTCCGGAATCGTGTTCACCGACTAAAGCTATATCGAAAACCTGGTAAATAAATAAATGAAAAAGTTTTAGGCTGGTGCTTTGCCTAATTATATTTTTAATTTGTTCTTTGGCAAAAAGAAACGCAATTTAAAACAATTGAATTTTTTTTTGAATTTTTATTATTTATATTATATTTTTCGGTCAGAGGTAAGGAAAACCAGGAAACCTGAAAAATAATTACCAATTAGTTGTTCGCAAAAATATGTTAAAAACAACGTTTATAGTTACAAATCTCATTCAGTTGGAACTGCAAAATAGTTCACCTAAGCTACCGAATTGGGTGTGAACGGTGGCGGTGAGATTATTGCAATCACGCCAATTAGGTACTGGGCGCATAGTACCTAGCTACTGGCTATCAGACGGGTCACTGGTTGCAGGTAGTGATAAAGCCTTTAGATATGAAGGGTAACTGCGAAAGTATTTATTTACGAATAAGCAGTACCACACAAGCAGCAGGTAGAAATAATGGGACTTCTTCAAAACCCTACAACGCTCAATAATTTGTACTAACAAGGCGAATAAAGGCCGCCTTCAAATAAGCATTCCGCCCTAATTCCACATCGAAGCGTCTGTCTTCATGTGAGAGTGGCTTAAAGAGGGTCTGCCTCGTAGAGAGCGGTTGTCTCTTGGAAATGGTATTCCTCGAAAACTGTATCTAGGGTAACAGCTCTATCGCGAGGATAGGGATGCTAGGCTAACAACATATTGCTCCGAATTCACATTGTTACTGAGACCAGAAAAATGGGTTTGAATACTCCTAATTTATTTTTTATATACATATATAGCCTGCGACGAAATGATATCACATCAACATTTCGACCAGTTTTTACTGTTTTTTTTTTAATATTCATTACTTTTGTACTAAAGTATTTTCTAGTAAATATTACATAAATCTAGTTTCTAAATCTTATAGTGTACAAAAAAAAAAAGGTATAATTAAGAAAATTTTCATCCCCATGTCACGGTTTTAAATATTATAGAATTTCTGGAAACACTTTTGATGTGCAGTTTAGTAGCTTATTAAAATTTATTACAACAAAACGCAAGTCTGAAGTTGTTGAAAAATTCCGTTGATCTTTTATAACTTGCTGGTGCTCCGCACTTGCCCCATAATAAAAGAAATGTCGTGCATGTCGCTACAAATTTCCGAGTGCTGTAGCCATATCTATATCAGATCTATATCTAGATTGTACGTGATTAAATCAAAGGGAACCCACATAAACATAGACAGAAGAAGCGCTTTTTGAATTAAAAATCTCAAACTTTAAAAACCTTTTCGAACTTGTTAAAAATAGTTTCAATTGAATGATTCGTTGCATAGACGTGACAAACAAGAGAATTGCGAGAAGAAACTGACTTCTGTTTTAAATATTGAATATATTATGAACACATTCATAGAGAAGCAAAAAAAATCCAAAAAAAATTGAGTAATTTAAAATTATTTGCTTAGGCTTCACAAAGAAAAGTTACTTTGTTTTAAGTAAATCGCAAAATTTTACCTCTTCTTCTCTATTATTTCTCCCTTTACTATCGAAAAAGAAGGGAAAAGTGGAAACTGAAACTTTTTAAGTTTGAAGATTTGGACACATGGGTGTGATTTTGCCATCTTAAAGATAGACATTTTGCATGGTAATTTTACTCAGATGATTTAGTCAAACGCGTGCTATTTGTATTGTTTTACAGATATTTGAAACATTTAGCTTGCTCAAAAATGGAGTTACATAGTGAACATTTTCATGCGATTATTTTCTGAGACCTCCAACGTGGATTAAGCCAACAAAAGTGCGCCGATGAACTCGCTTAGACTTTTGGTGATGTAGCAACATCTTGAGGCACCTTGTTTCGCTGGTTTTTCGAATTCAAGCAGGGTTTTAAGCGCTGAGTTGAAGACAAAAACGAATTATTTGGGCAGTATTAGCTGACATCAATTGAAAAATGTTCTTCAATAATGCTTTAAAATTAATTATAAAGATTTGCCATGTGACAACCATAAGGAACATGGATGTAAAAGTAGTAGGGATGCAATTTTTTTTTTATTCTTAGGATATCAGAATTTTCGGAATCTCATTATTATAGTTCGGGCTTAGCTCCATTCAGTCATATTTCTTTAAACTTTTTTAACACTACGCCAATCCTAATATTTCAGCCATTTGAAAAAATGAACATTGAAGACAAGAAACCCAACTTTTCAATGTTGCTTTTTTGCTATGAAAGAGTTGTTTTCTGTCTCTTTTCTTGCGAAGCATAAGAAATTCGAAATCCTGAAAGTACATAACTGAAATGGCAGAACTGAAAACAAAAATTGGAGTCTCGAGATTGACATTTTTAAAAAGTACACATCTCAGCGCGCAGTGGGATTTTTTCTATATTCGAAAATCTGTGTAATACCTAAACATTAATAGGCCGAGAAAGTAGAAGTGAGAAAGACCGTTAAAAATACGAAATTAAGCGCCCTGCTCTTTAGGCATTTAATTACTTACCTACTTATAAAGTTTCAAAGAGCCAGTATAACTCAACTGATTCATTTATTGACTTAAGTGAAAGCAAATTGACAACCAGAATGAAAATAAGAAAGGCTTAAGTGATTGCATTTCCAAAAACCTACAGTTTACTCACTTACCGATTCCCACAACTGTCGTTGCATTTTTATTTTATTACAAAAAAATAATAATAAAAAATATAAAAACCTATGACTGAAAACAGCTGCGTCACACCATTTGCTTGCTGCTAACTTTATTCATGCATTTCCAAGCAATTTGTAGTAGTTAGTCATTAAAAAGGCAATTTTCTTGCCAGACGCAAAAGTGCTGGGGCTTCAGCAAAGCGATATGCAATTTTTAAAGTTCACGCAAATGCAGTTATTTGAAATGCTCTAAAAAACGTGCGAATGAATAGAGAATCTGAATCTCGCTGTGGCCCTACAAAACTCACCTGAACTATTTCGTTACGTAAGAAATTTTTGTCATCCCATTTGGAATGAATTAAAGTTTTGGGTAGTAAAATAATCCAGATGAGTTTTGGTAGAAGAATGAATGGATTACTGCGGAGCAAGCTTAAGAAAGCACACTATGACACTAAACAATTTTATGTGAGATGGCGGTACAGATAAATGCTGCACCAACGATCCAATTATGATCAAGAGCTGAAACAAGATTCAAAGTTACCAATCGTGAGATGAAAGCAAAAAAGAAACTTGAATGCAATTATGGTTCATGTTAAAGGAAAATCTTTAGTATTTCCAATAATAAAGTGGCCTGAAAAGTATTCGTGGATCTTTAACTTAGAGCTGAATTAAATTTCGGTCTAAAAGCAAGATGGACCACCTTACGCCGGCTAATATTGGGTAATTTTTACTTGCATGAGAACTTTCGATGTCTGACAATTGAGAACGACATTGACATTTCTGGTGTTGACATTTCTCTTCAGTAAGTCTCGGCAAGTTATCATGAATCGTTTGACGTCAAAACAATGCTTCCGAACTGCGGAAATTTACTTTGAAACAAACAAAAAACTCTACTCACGAAGTTCATAGAGCACTGGCGGCACCATCGGTTCTTACTTCTTTCGAAATGAAGAAGGAACTGCTGTTAGGGTGAAGTTTTGGTTCCAACAAGACGGCATAAATTGCCATAAAGTGCACTTAACAAACGATTTATTGCAATATTCGAGCCACCGTAGACGCCATACGATCAGATTTATTAGCCTGCATTACTCAAAGCCAGCATCCACTGCTCTTCTTCTGCTTCTTTGCAACACAACAGAGGAGCTGGTATCTGTTCAAGAACCTTGGGTTGATTCTTACGAGGACTAAACTCTGACGTCTACCAAGTGGTGGCAACACCGGCCGCAGGTAGGACCAGAGCCTGTATTCTTTTTATGAAGAACATCAATAGTTTTTTAATTTTTCAGTACAGTGACAAGGATACAGTGTGCATCAGCAACTAATTGGAAAGGAAAAACTAAGGATGCAAAAAACATGAGCTGTTACCTACACAGAATCTGACTATTCTTGTTAAATTCTTAGTTCATCCGTAAATTTTTTGTATACAGTTTGTACATTCAAATTAGTTCAAGTTTTGTTGATGATTTTTATCAATTGATAAATCTTTTTCGAAAGACAAGAGAAAAATCGGGCCCGAGCTAAAACACGTACAAGCAAAAAAAAATTGTTTTGTTTTTAATTATCTTTATAATCGAATATCTCCAAAACGGTTAAGTTTTGGACAACATGTCATAATCAAATTTATAGAAAAATACTCAATTAATTAAATTCTTTAGTATCTAGGAAGCCTTTTTTGATAACCTTTCATATTAAATTTCGAATGTTTTGATTTTTTGCTTTTATTTACCATTTCCTGCGGGGTACTTTGCATCTTTTTTCAATAAGTGTGTATGGGTGCATTGGTGTGCGTGAAGTCACACAAATGAAATAACAAAAGTAATGTGACTATTGAGCCGCTGCATAATCAAAAGAGCTGATTAAGGCAGCTCAGCCGCTTGCTTACATACAAATTCAGGCACGGCTGAGGATACCAGCATATTTTTAACAGAGTTGACAATCAGTTTGTATCGAGTGCTTGAACTGTTAAGGAGTGTTGTGCTAGGATTGGACGGGTGCGCTGAGTGTTTTGGCTACTTAAAACACAAAAACTAAATGCAATTATTTATATAAATTTTAACACAAGCGCATACAGAAGCGGGCTTTGAGGTCCTTTGTGTCTCTAAATTTAAACAAATTTGAAGTGAAGTGTCAACAAATTAAAATAATGTCACACTCAGTGCAACGGCCTTACGCCTTTTGTTTGCTGACTCTACTATCCACAATCTGTATGATCAGCGCCGCCAGCATCAATGCAGATATCAACAACGGAGCTGACGACGAAAGTGCGCTCAATTTAGATCAGAAGAACAATTATTGCCTACAAAATGTCACCTACTATGAGGAGGTAGCTGTTAACAAAACCCGCAATGTGGTGGTCAAGCCAACTGGAGCCTTCAGAATGTTTAAGAAAAACAAAATACAGGTGGAGGAGTATGTTGATATAGAGAAAGTGCCGCACACACGCCTCCAGAACGATTGCTGTGAGGGCTACGCGATGACTGCCAATAAGACATGTCAACCCGTTTGCGAACCAGGCTGTCCGGTCAACGCCTTCTGTCGCGCACCCCAAATGTGCCAGTGTCGACGCGGTTACGATGCTATTAAATCTGCACTCAACGGTACCCACTACTGTGAGCCACGCTGTGCATCTGGTTGCCCCAATGGCGGCAAGTGTGTAGCGCCCGAGCTGTGCGAGTGCGCGGCTGGTTACCAAGCTAAGGCGGGCAGCTGTGCCCCAACTTGTGCCTCAGATTGCTTGAATGGACGCTGCGCGGCGCTGAATCAGTGTAGCTGTAATGCGGGCTATGCCAAAGATTTGAGCACCGGTGAGTGTGTGCCGCTGGACGATTGCGGTGTCGTCAATTGCGAAGATGTGGCAAGCAGCACTGAGTCAACCACCGATTATACCACACTTGTCAGTTTAGATGAGTTGGATGTGACCGAAGTAGACTTGGATGCTGGTAGCGGTAGTGGCTCACACAGCGACGCAAATGACGATGTTGATGAAGGTAACGTGCTTTTTCCTAGCTACGAGGAAGACACGAATTGTACACTTCAGCCCTGCCTCGGTAATGCTGTCTGCAAGCTGGTTGGCCGTTGCGCATGCGCTGACGGCTTCATACGCCATCAACCGGCGCCAGTGAATGGTGTTGAGGTGGGTCCGATTTGTGCGGCTGTCGTTGAACAGGGTGAACCTTTGCAAGATGACAGAGTTAGTGGTGGTTTGGTGGGTGCGTTTTTTATTGTGGTGGGCGCGATTGTGATGATGGCTGCCCTGGTGTTGTTGCTGCTCAAGTTGTGGCGGCATCAGCGTGGCTCACTGGATGTGGAAGGTGAGTGCATAGACAATTTTTGGTAATATTTTTTTTCAGATCTAACTATTGAACGCAGAATCATGCTTATAAGCGTTCGATTTTTACTTTGCAGGCAAAAGCGATATGTGCTGTAAATATGAGAAGAATAGCTCGAGCTCGGACAGCGGCCATGTGGACATGAGTTAGAAGATGGCTGTGTATTCGTGATTTTTTAGTGTTTATATGTATTTTTAGACTGCATTTTCGTACTTTTTAAGGTTTAATTAATAATTTCCCTGCCATTGAATCATTTATTGTAAAAAATTTACGTTTATACAAAATAAAATTAAATATTTATAAGTTTTTTAATTCCTTGTTTTCTTTTCGTTAATTTACATTTCGGAAGGTAAATTTTTAAATTAAAGTTAATAGATATTGCTTTCGATTTGGCGTACGAAAATGTTTATTAGATGGTTTTAGATAAATCAAGTCGAGTCACCTGCAATTCTCGAAAAGTTTCTGAAATTTGGTTGATGCCTTTTGAGTTTGCTTGGAAAACCCAGTTATAAGGTTAATGCAAAGCAGCACAGCCGCGAGCCTTTCATGAATTTCAAATGCACGAAAAAATACATCTTGGACTGAGTCGCTTATGATACTTTATTTCTAGCAATTTTCGGAAAATTTCAGCTCTTTTCAGCTTTTACAGAATTATTTACAATCAATTGCTAAACTGTGGGGCACCCATTATAATCAACTTATGTCAACCTTGTACCAGATCCGTCTGTGATACTTCATCTTGTATTATCCCATATTGGGTGGGTATCGATTGTCCATGCAAAAGTTAACTTTGTTCAGCCAAAACAGCGCCTTCTTAGTAAGTAAGCAGAAAATTCATTAGAAGCCTTCAATTATAGCCTCGTGGCCAAGCAGAATAAACAACATCAGAGGCTGCAGTGCGCTATGGAAAATTATGAAATGGTAAACCATAAAGGAGAGACAGGTTGGAAATTATAAAAATACGTAGCAGGTTAAAAAGGCACCACAATCGCTGTCTAATAGCCTAGACAGACGGTGGCGCCAACCTGTATTAACGACTTAATTCGGAATTACCTCAAGAATTAAGTGCGACTAATGCGGATTGACAACTAACTTAATTCTCATAATTTAAGCGACTTAGGGGGATTTTCAATGGCAACGCTGACGAAAAATGGAAGTTCAAGTTTAATGTGAATGAAAAATAATGAAACTTCAAAAGATCAGAATAAGAAAGACTGGAGCGCATCCGAAATTACATTAATTGTTTTGATAGTACGGAGCAGTTTGAGGAATTGTAATTTAAATTTTTGTTTTTAATAAATAATTATTTCTTAGTATCAGGGCAAACCGCATTTGTTGCCTGCGACCCATCTTTTACTGACAAAACTATGCAATAAGCCAATCAGCTGTTCATTAATGCTCGTGTCAACGGTCTGTCACACTACAATTTTAATCAGAATAAGCTGATCCGGTAATCCCGATTAACACCGTCATCTGTCTAGGCTGTACAATTTTTGGAAATTCTTTTCGGTCTAGAGTAAAGAACTTGTTCAAACTTTTTAATCATTATTTTTTTAGCTTATAATTCATAGCCTATACATATCCGTGATACGTTTTGTAGGGCCTAATAAGAACATTTTCGGTGGTTCAAATGAGCAAGAAGCTCAAATTTTCCAGCTAATTTGATCTTAAAAGAGTGTTGACCAAAATCTTTGCGTAATCACTTTCGGCTGCGGTATTTTTAAAAAGTTACCGTACCATGCTCTTTAGAAGGCGACTATGAAAATCAGGTAAGCGTGACGGCAAACGGTACTGGTCCATTTTGAATGAGTTCTTAATACCGGAACTAAATATATAAACAAGCGTTGGAGGATATTTAACTCCAGCATGACAACGTAGATATTTTGGGGAGCACTTTTCCCGATCGCGTGATTTCTCGATTAGAAGACTTTTGTTGACCAGTGAGATTAACTGAACCGACGACACCAGACTGCTTTCTATGGCACCACTCAAAGAGATGGGCCTAGGTGAATAAGGTATGAGTCTTGTAAAGACTTTATAACAATAATGAGTAAGAAAACGGCAAACTAATGACAGAAAGTGTGGCGTGATGAAAAATGCTATAAAAAGAGCCTCTAGTAGCATGAATTATTGGATTAAAAAAAATTAAAAATATGTACATATAAAAAATCAAAAAAATTAAAAATATTTATAAACTTTTAAAATTAAGTGGTCATTTAATACGAGAATGCATTCTGATTAAAGAATTTTTTTTCGCATCAACTGGAAAGTCATTCTTTTAGCTGTGCGTTAATAATTTCTGAGAGGAACTTTTAAATTCATCGAAAAAGCAGCGTAGCTCCTCAAAATGCTCAATAAGGATATCTGTTTTATCTTGCGAACCGACTTGCATGAAGTAAAGCCTATTTATAGCCGTAAGCTGGGGCCAACTGCAAAATATCTTGGAATATCTATAAGGCCTCTTCTATTCGCCACTTCTCTACTCGCTATATCTCTGCTCGACTAACTTGACGAAAAATTTCCATGTGAAAACAACAACAAACTTATCGAGCAAGATTCGCTGCTAGCGAGTACGGTTATACCTCATAAAAATATTATAACTCACTATTCTACAAAAAAATGCAGTTTTAGGCAGCTCTTTTCCAGCGCTGCCAAGACATATTTATTTATACGAGTTGATTCATCTATTCTCCACTTGCTACCGCTTGGCGAAAAGCAGAGACCCATATTTAGAGTTTATTGCTATTTTATTTCCTGAGTAGAGGCCGGTTGACTCATTTTTCTTACCATCACGCAATGCAACCTCGAATGCAGCTTTTATGTGGACAAAATTGTGCTTAGAATGTGTAAATGTGAGTGGCATCTGTGCCAGTTGATAACGATGTTTTTTTTGCAGTGCAGCATACAGTACCCGTAAAATTTGTTTTTTTCAAAAAAGTACTTCCTTTTAATAAGCAGCAACATTTTATTTCATTTTAAATAATTTCGAAATAAATTAAAAAAAATACCAGTCTAACGGTTAGACGCGATAGAAGTGAAACCTTCCGTAAAACAAACTGAGAGAGAATGAGACGAAAGCAGCATTAGGAGCGGGATAATTATGGGTTCATTATAATATTGCTATAAAGTTCATATTTTATTTTCTTCATTTTATTATTATTCATCCTCAATGTTTTCAATTTCAACAAATGATACGAGTGGCTTATGATACAAATGCTTTAATTTCGATGTTGTCAACATATCTTTAAAATACCGCGTCAATTGCAAAATTTAGGACGCTTGGTCTAAGCAAGTATTAGATAGTGTAGTATAGATATACATAATGCCTTCTCGCTCACCGTGGCTCCGTAATACGCAGGCGCGCACACATACGTATTAGCATACATACAAACATACATACGTATGCCGCTTGAACTAAACATCAAAGCAAGTAATAGGCAGTGTAGTATACATACTACAATACTCACTATACTAGCGTGGCTTAGCAGTACGCAGCCACACACATATACGTATATCAAAATATAACGCTTCGTAGTGTCGCTTTTTCGTTTCATCGAGTCTCAAATCACTCCCAACGATTCTAAAGAAGTTTTCACTTCAAAAAATTCAACTAACTCTTCTATGAACCGCAAAATTCGGTTACTTTGAAATAAAACTTACTCTTATTTCAGTCGAAGTTGAAGCCCTCAACGTCCCTAAGCACGCCACCATTCGCGCACTGTTCATATCATGCCACAAATATGTGATTTACTATTTCTTATTATTATTTCTTATTATCATACATATGTACACCAGATGAAAAGAAACATGAACGTGGCATTAGAATTTGTGACACTTTAAAAGAGTCCAAAGGCCATGTCACATTAGAAAAGGGCAAAGCAAACGATTTTAATATTTGCTTTTTAAAAATCCTGAATTCCTATGCCGTAATAGCATTTTATTTATTATTTATCAATTTCTGAGCTAAAACACAAAACCAAAATAATCCCAAATGCACCCCATACTGTGAGTGTGTTTGACTTTTTCGATGCAGGCCTTTTATGTTCTAAAGACTTCACTTATCAACGCAGACCGCCAGACGACATACTGTTAAAACCACTTTCGTATTACAACAACAAAAAAGGCAACCAAGTTGAGTGCGTATTGGAAATACTATATTGAATAACAATATCATGTTTGTATCAATTAACATAAGGCACATTTGTAGGCATGCGCTGGTATCTGTGTGCGCTAGTAGGTACCCCCTAGGTAAAACCATCAGCACCTTAGTCGAAAATTTAAAAGTTACAAACTATGAAAACTATGCAAAATTTTATTTTATGCTAAGGGTTTGAGAATTTATATCGCCTAACTTTATTTGTTTACATGATTTAATTTAATATTTGTTTCTGTGTCTGTTTTAGTTCACATAAAATTTTAGTTAATCGCCCAATCTTTTCAACTAATAAATATGTTGCAATTCAGTGCAGAGTTCAGTGAATGAACCACTTTTCTCAGCAGCTTGGATTTTCCTTGCTGGGTCTTTCAATAGGAACACTCAAACTCACACAATGTAACAATTAGAAAGTAATTTTCTCAACCCTCGCTGCAACAAGTGACAAAAATAGCCAGAGGAATTTATACTCAATATTTGTGACCACACTAGGACAATAACAGAAAGAAGACCCGAGCAGTAGATGAATTTCGACTACCTGATAGTTATGCACACAACATTCAAAAAACAACAAAAGTCAAGATAAATATTCCTAGGAATGTATGTGTGTATCTATGTGTGTATGTATGTATGCCTCTATAACATAAGACAGGCAATTTCTAGCCTGGAAATTCCAGTACTTTCAATACACTGTGGCCAATATGTGTGACAACTAATTTTCTAATGAAGTCATTGTTTTTGCTTTTCAAATAAAACTTTATTTGGGTTTATTTTGAGAGAGAACAGTACGAATGGAAGTACTAAATGACGAGTAAATAATGCATTTTTTTTCTCCAGTGATAAATCAGTGTCTTTGCTTTTATTTGTATATCGGAAATTCTAGTATTTACAGATTTTTCGATGCAGAATGTTCTGTGCAAAGATGGGTGGGCGTGGTTATCTAGCAGTTTAGCGTTAGTAGAATTATGTAGTGGAGAAATAGCCAGACTAGCCAACACCGTACTGTACTTTACCCTTTGAGAACCAGCACCATTTTATTCAATATTTCTTACAAAATTGAATTTATTTGAGTTCTTTCTTTTTAATACGATATTGTATGATTTTTAAAATTTTTTTACGAAAAAATTGCTTGAATAAATTTTTATTTAAAAGGACCCATCACAATTGTGTTCACTGATTTCCAACTATATAAAGGAACCCAACATTTTTTAATAATTCCTTTTTATTGAAAAATCAAAGCGAGTTTAACGAAACAATAAAAAACCAAAACAAAAATATTAAATGCAGTCTATAGATATTGAGATCAAAACTTTGTTTTATATAATACTAGCTTTAACCCGCGGTCCCGCTCGCGTAGGGGTAGTTTTGAGGGATTTAGGATATGTATATAAAAGAATTACAAACAATAATTTCATAGAAAATAATTTTTTATTAATAACCATTATATTACAATACCCGGCATCTGTTGCTATGCCTCGTTGAATAAAATCAAAACAACCAATCAGAAAAATCAGAAAAATATCAAGCAAAATTATTTTTATTAATTTTCTATCTCAAACCGTTTTTGAACTTTGCATTTGGGCCATAGCTGAACAGCTTATGCGGATTATGAAGTCGAGAGAGTGCTATAAATAGTGAGAAATAGGAAAAACTAAGACCTTTTAGATTAAATTTAAGCAAATATTCGATTATTAGTGACGAATGAGAGTGGTGGCGCGGCCTGGGAAGGAAGTTCCATCAAAAAAACATGCCTATAACCTTCATTGGGTGAAAATATGAATGTATACAAATTTTTACGTCATTTGCTGTTGTCGTTTCGTGGTGATGCGCGGATAACGTACCTTCATAGTATAGATATATCATAGATTTTGAGACTTATTCAATTTGACGATTTTGTACAGAATGAGTACAGTTTCTTTGGTTCTTCCTGAAATTTTTATAACTAATTTTTTAATTTTAAAATTTTGTTTTGAAAAAATGGATTTGTTTTGTGGGAAAAAATATTTTTTTACCATTTTTGAAAAATTCCGCCCTCAGCTTTTTTTTCTTATTTTTCCTTTAATAGCTGAGATTTTGCTCAGTACTTCCTGAAAACTTAATAGTAAGATTCCCATAACTTTTCTAGTATTTACTTATAATATTGAAATCCGTACAGCGAATCAGCGAATTTAATATCATACTTAATTAACCGATCTAGTCGTCTATGAAAACCCTGCTTTCTGGCTTAACACAATCGTGCGCCGCTGAAGTCAAATACTTGAAATTTTATCTCACTGTGACTGCTGTTTAAAGTCTTCTTCTTCTTCTTAATTGGCGCGATTTTGGCCGAGTTTAACAAAGCGCGCCAGTCGTTTCTTTCTCGTGCTAAGCGGCGCCAATTGGACACACCAAGCGAAGCCAAGTCGTTCTCCACCTGATCTTTCCAACGCAGAGGAGGCCTTCCTCTTCCTCTGCTACCACCAGCTGGTACCGCATTGAATACTTTCAGAGCCGGAGCGTTTGTAGCCATTCGGACGACATGACCCAGCCAACGTAGCCGCTGGATCTTTATTCGCTGCGCTATGTCTATGGCGTCGTAAAGCTCATACAGCTCATCGTTCCATCGCCTGCGATATTACCCGTTGCCAAAGTACAAAGGTCCAAAAATCTTCCGCAGAATCTTTCTCTCAAACACTACAAGCGTCGCTTCATCGGATGTTGTCATCATCCAAGCTTCTGCGCCATACGTTTGGACGGACATGATGAGAGCCTTGTAGCTGTTTAAAGTCTAGTATATAAAATATCCACAAAGTCATAAGAATATAATGAAGACTGGTAACATTTCGTGTATAATAACGCAAGTAGATACAAATTTTGAACCGAGTTTCAGAGAAAACGTTTCCGAAGGCTTCTAAAGAACTGAATCCGAGTTTAAACTCAGTACAGCACCAGCAAGTCCCGGGCTGAAGTGTAAAAATTACGATTTTTAGGTATTTTGAGGTTTTGAAGCATCAGCAGATATTTTTTTTAAATCGTAACACATCGCTGAGTAACATAAAGCTCTTCCAAATTGAATTCGGTTATTGGAAATAAATAAAACTTTATAGTTTGTGTTCATATAAATTATTTATGAAAAGTCTTAAACGTTAAAGATTTAATTTACACGGCAATGCTCATTTATGAGAATTCCTGCATGAATTTATATTCTCGGCCTGCACACACTCACATATAATATTAACTTTCTCGCTGTGCTTGTTCTCCGTGGCATACAAAAGCGAAAGCAATAAGGAAGAACTTCAAAATGCAACAAAATAGAAAGTTAAAACAAAACCCAACAAAACAAAGGAGGTGAAGAATGGAAGGTTCTTGCGTTTTCACATTCACAGGCGCGAAGAAGAAGCATTCGTATGAATTCATATGAATTTGTATGTGTTATGCTTTTATCCCAAGTATGTATGTGCATATGTGTGCGGGAGTGTTGATAACAATAGTCGCGTCAACGCGCTGAAATAATAAAAGTGCAATAATGGGGCAATGCGGCAAAGCGTTGGAGCGGCTTTTCTTTGCGGGAGCAGCTCCATTGTGTGCGGGCGTCCTTATTACTTATGAGAGAATCCGTTATGGCAAGCAGAGCGCAGACAGCTTTATTTGTGCTTGTTTAAGTTGGAAAATTCATTTCTGTGGTAGCGGTGGTGGCAAAACGTAATTAAATAACAACAAAAAAAAAAAAAACGAAAAACTTAAAGCAGATGTGTGAAATAAAAACTCAATTAGCTTCAGTAAATATAATTTATTAAGCGAGATTTTGTTATCTATATTCAATTTATAAGTTTTTCATTTTTCCTTGAATTCATACGGTGTGTGGCGAAATTGATAAAAAATTTATACAAACTCAGCAATAAGGGTCATGATTAGGTGGAGTTAGAGTTAGGTTACCCTTAAACAAATTCAACTGAAGTGAAGAAAAGATGTTTGCTGCCTTTTTCCTATAATTTCTTCAGCCGTCCCGTTCTCTTATGGCTGTGGGTTTATTTTGGGAGTAGATAAAATTTATGTGAATTTATTACATTTACAAATTGCTGATCTTTGGCTATGCTAAGACTTAGGTAATTTCATCAATACTTGCGATAAGAATCAGTAGAAAGCGGAAGCACTATATACAAATAGAAGGAAGGGGATGCTCCTAACTGTACGTTTATCGATACTAGGCTGAGCTCCTAGTCCTATTTGTGGTGTGCGTCTTGATGTCATTCCACAAACGGAGAGACTTACAGCTTTGGGCCAACTCCGAAAGGCAGATATTTTTTATGACAGAAATACATACTTCGAGAAGTTTGCCATTGCCTGCCGCTTATAAAAACAACCTTTTTTATTATTTGATGTTTCATGCACGGAGATTCGAACCTATGTGCTGCCGAATGGTAGACACACATCAACCCATTCGGCTACGGCGGTCGAATCCTATAGGATGATTAATTTTGCGCCGACCTTTTATTGGGTGTTTGGCTGAGCTACTCTTTTTATTTGTGGTGAGTGGCTTGATATTTTTTCATAAATGGAGAAACCCACAGTTTGTTGTTCAAGAATGTAAGAAGAAGCTTAATTCTGTCGCAAGACAAAACAGGCTTGTACTTATATGGGTTTCAGGACACTCCGGCGTTCAAGGAAACGAAATTGCCGATGAATTGGCCAAATGTGGATCAGCGGTTCCCCACAAGGGCCAGAGCCAATAATCGGAATCAGTTCCGCAGGAATCATGAATTGGATCAGCGATTATGTAGGCAATCTACATAAAGAGCGATGTTCCGGTCTAGAACGCTGCAGAACTGCAAAGTGTTTTGTGACAAGTCCGAACAGAAAACTGTCAAACTTCCTACTAAAACTTAAAAGGAAAGACGTACGGTTAATGGACGGTATCATTACAGGGCACAACCCATGGGGTCAGCATGTGACCACCATTGGAATCATCGAGAACCCGGTATGCCTGTGATGCTTAGAGGAGGCGGATAGCACTGATCACTTTTTCTGTGAGTGTCCTGCCTTTGCTAGAGCACGGCTACGAGTTTTGGGTTCCGATGTCATGAGAATGAGTAATATTCGTTCTCTAAAACTGGAGGATATTTACAGATTTGTCAAAGAATCTGGATAATTTTCACTAATTTGTCTCTATCTCTGTCTATATTCTTTCCTATCTCTTTTTCTGATACTTTTCGCCTTCCCTCCTTGACTATCTACCAGAGTTTTAAATACAATCTGCTTTTTAGCCTGAGTGTTTTAGGAGCCATCAAATCTCCTGGTGTTCCTTGGCTCGACCTTTTCAAATTTCAATTTTCAATTTCTACCCGAATTGCAGACGGGTTTTAACAATTAGATGGTTTACTATTTTTAGCCGAGGGGCCACAGGCACCAAATCACTTCGGTGAAGTGCTTTGGATTAAAATCGAAAGAATTTTATGTAGATTTATTCTGGAGAAACAAGGGTAAGTAGTAATTTGGACAAGAAATTAGTTTATGAACCTAGATAGAGGAAAAGAAGAGGAAGATAAGCGACATAATTTCCACATTTTTCCCACACTGCTACATTGGTCTCCTACCTCTAATTTTCACTTAAAATCATCTAAATATTTAATACTTTATGTGTAAGCAAGCGTTGCGATATTTCTCCTCCACTTTCTACTTTGCCTACATTCCGCCTAAAAAAGGTGATTTTAATAATTTTGATCACATTTAAACGATTTCATTATATTGCGAACCACATTGACTCCCTGTGCCTAGGCCTTCATCACTTTGGAATATTATAGTAATTTTTAACTGCTTTTTGTTGAAGCTTAGGGCCCCACCCACTCACGGAAAACGCTATGTGGCAACCGGCAATTGCAACGCATCGTTGACGCCTTCAAAAACGTCTTTAACAGTGTTGAATGACAGATAAAGCGAAGGAGGCGGAGGAGGTTGCTTATACAAGTTAACAGCAATAATAATGGGAAGATGTTTTGAGCAGCGGGTGCCGTGGTGATTAGACTGCGATGGCGTGGGCAAAGGAGGGATCAAAAGGGAAGAGAGCTGTATTCGCTCAATAATTTAAATCAAATTATCATTTTACGCAACAGCAACAAACAAATAAAATGTAAGTAGAAAAAGGAAAGAGATGTTGATAGAACATTTTTTTGTAATGAAACACTTTAAGAAAAGCAAATTAAAATTAAAAACAAGAGATTATAAAAATTAATGGAAAGTGGGAAATGGAGGAGAAGGAACATGGTAGTCGTTCCAGTTGGCACCTTAATGCCATGTCGATGGGTCGACGCTTATTTCAACTATATAACGCCAACAGAAAATTAGAAAAAATGTATAAGGTAACTTCTGAGCTTTAGCTAAACATATCCGAAGAGAATTTTTTCAAAATTTTTATTTTAATAATATTTTATCATAAACAATTCATATCATTTGTTTGCACCATAGAAACGGGCTGGACTCGAACGACGATCGACATGGGCTTAGGGTTAAGCACTATTTAAATGAATGTCTGCGTGTGAATTTGTTGTTATTGGCAAACTACTACTTGAATCGGCGTTACTAACTGAAGTCATCCGTCCACTCATTTGCGACTGCCTATGTCACCACAATCAGCTAAGCATTGCCCTGATTCTCATTTACGTTCGCAGTTGGCAAAAAAAAAAAAAATGAAATTAAATACACAAAAAAATGCAATAACTTTGCTGCAGAGGCACGTAAATTAGAAGAAAATGTAGAATAAGCGCAAAAAACACAGCCGGTTTCATTATTTATGCACCAGACTTCTGTTCTATTTTTAGCAGCAGTTCAATTGTTAAATTTCTCATCAATGAACTATACTTTTATTATTTTTTTACTAGTAATTTTTCATTTCATTTAACACATCACGCATATGTTTTTTAGCCATTTTTTACTAGCCTGAGGGCGCGACTTTGCTTACGTGATTTTATTCTATACATAAAACGATATCTTTGTTCAAATGCGCGGGGGAGCAAATATTTTTGAACTTATGTTAAGGCACGTATAGTTGCATCAGGAAATTAATTTTTATTAATTTAGGCGGAAATGCCGAAATCCAATAGGTACGTACATACAAATATATTACATCACCCTTGCGTAGTTTTTAATAGACATTGGAAATTTCTAATAAAGTTTGTGCATTGATTAACCGCTTACTGTCTAGTGGGTACTTAAATCTCAATAAAACAACATAGAAAGATGAGTTAGATCACGTCATTTAGATGGAAAAATGAAGCTTTGATTATCTTAGGGTCAAAAGTCACAGATTTCCAAAAATTAAGAAAATATGTTTATGAAGTTGTGTAGAATACTAAAAAATAGAAGAATCTGACAAAATAATGGTGAGTGGTTTGTCTATGGTCTACAGTTATTCTACAGTGATTTAAGCTCTTAAATTTTTTGACAGACTTTGAAGGTATATAAATTAGCATTGATTTTTTACCAAGTCATTCTCTGAAAACTAAAATTTTTAATTTATTAATTTTTTAACGTTACTTGAAATTTTTTAAGAATACAAAACAAGAACTAATGTTAAGGGGACAGATACCTGTAAACGGCCATATTTTCCCTGAATTACATTAAAATTATTTAAAATGAAGAAGTCAGTAATTTTTTTTCGAAATTGGCATACAGTTTATTTATAAATTAAAATAATATAAATTTTTTTTTTTGTAATCATTTGAAATGGCGGATGTACACTCAATTCTTCCAGGAAGGTCGCAGCGGGGCTTTTCAATCGGCGGGCATGACCTGACCTGAATACAAAAACCCAAAATTTTTTTGTTTACCAATGTCATAATTTCTATATGAATAAAAAAAAAAACGGAAAAATAATTCGCGTAATAAAATGCTTCAAAAAAAAAAAAATGAATTTTGGGGCGAATTTTCCTATTATTTTTGCTTCAAAGAAATTATTAAAAATTATTTTCGAAAACTCGAAACACATAGAAAGTAATATCATAAAAAAGGTGTGTGCAAAATTTCAGGGAGACCGGTCTATAACTTTCCGAGTTATCGTGTACGCCTATTCGAAAAATATAGTTTTGAGAAAAACGCGTCTTAAGTTTGAATACATGAAAATTCCTCTCCCAGCGCTCGAACGCAAAGAATAGAGTCGTCACGGTTGACGATCTACATACATATAATATAAGAAATACTTGAATTTACGTTCTAACAATTTTTTGACATATTCTTAAAGGATTATATGATATTAATATTTAATGAAAAATATTTTTTTCCGAAATTTTACAGGTATCTGCCCCCTTAAAAGTTGTCTTCTAAAAAATAATTAATAATAATTAATTAAATAATAATTAAAAAGTCAAAGCCGAAACTTAATACGATTATATTGTATATTTTTATTTTTTTAATTTTTCGAAAATTTATAAGAAATAAATTAGCAAGCATAAGCGTATTTTTTTCCAGAAGTTGTCTTCCTAAAACAAATCATATGAAAAATATCTCAATTGCAGAAATAGAATTCGGCGGCCTTAAAAAGTCTTAAAGCGGAAAACTGAAATTTTTCTCTTAATTTGTTGAAAAGTTTCCATGGATATTAATATAAATATTAAAGTATTTTTATTGGTAGATATCTTCTGCAAATACTCAGCGGCCTGCTCCACTTTAAGGTTCAAAGCGAGTTCACAATGGAAGACTGTCACACATGGACATTCAACCATCTTAGACTCCTACACGGATATACCCAGTGACTGTGATTATCAACCTCCCATTCTTTGCTTCGAAAGGAATTTTCTAATGAAAATCCCTACTAGACTGAAACAGCTTGAAGAAGATCCAACACCCAACACACCCGTTAAGATCTAAAATGTACACCGATGTAGGATCAGAGTTATTTTGCGAAGAGCTTTCTATTTGTGAGTCCTTTAAACTATCTGATCGCTGTAGGGGTTTTCAAGCGGAAATAAACGCTATTCGTGAAATCTTAAAATAGTTAAAGATAAACAGAATATCATCAACAGATATCTGCATTCTATCAGACAGCCAAGCTGCCCTACGAGCCCTGGATGCATTCCAAACAACACCAAGGAGTGTCTTACGTTGTCGCCAATCTCTAAATGAGATGGCCAAGTAATATCGTATAATCTTATGCTGGGTTCCAGATCACAGAGATATAGCAGGGAACTGTAGGGTAGACTAACTTGCAAGAGAAGGTACCTGTATGCCAGACATAAGTAATTTTATGGAGATACCTCTCGCAACTTGTAAGCGTTTCATTAAGGACGCACTAATCAGTCCTGCAAATCAAAGATGGATTAGCGTAAACACCTGTGAAATTGCAAGGCAAACATGGCCAAGGCTAAATTTACGTCTGTCCAAGAGTATTATAAAACTGAGTAGGCTTCAAATCAGGACTTTAAAAGGGGCCCTCACAGGACGTTGTCTCATAGGAAATCATGATTTCTGTAGTAGCTGCAGAAATGAGAAGGAGTTGGAAACAATTCAACACCTTTTTTGCACATGCCCAGCTCTAGCTAGAAGCGGGAACCGATTTTTAAAATCCTACTTCTTAACGAATATAGATAATTTATACACTTTACGTATCAAAAACCTTTTACGCTTTGTCAAAAGCTCAGGATGGTTCAGTACGGCGAGGGAAATGTAGCCCAGCACCCGGAGCTCACAACGGACCCATTTCGTGGTCTAAGTGGCATCGTTGTCTCTATGTGCCATCCGGCTGCCAAACCTAACCTAAGCTCTTTGTGCTTTTTTCAAAAGTAGTCTACTTAAGTAAAATATTTCCACTCGCCTGCAGAAAGTTTGTTTTGCGTACCTGAGAAAGTCCGAAAACTAAAACTTTTTATTATTTATTTTTAAATTTCTCTTTGCATTTTTTCAAAGTTTTCTATGAACATCAATACCAATATTAATTATTTTTATTTATTAATATTTTTATTGGTACTTTTTTTATAAGAGGTCTTCAAAAAAAAAAAAATATTTCCACTCGCCTGCAGATAGTAAGTTCAGCGAACCTAAAAAGTTCGAAAACTAAAACTTTTGAAATTATTTATTTTTAAACTTTTCTTTGCATTTTTTAAAAATTTTTCATGAACATCATTACAAATGTTAAAGTATTTTTATTAGTACAATACTTTCTTCAAAAATTGTCTCCTTAAGAAAAACGCATTTTCATAACTTCCAAACTTTAAAATATACTTTTCTGCGCTTAAGCTCTACGTTAAGTCATTTTTGACATTTTTATAAATAGCAGACAATGGAGTCGAAACCATTTTCATTGTATGCGTACGCTTTTCTCAAAATTTAAATTTCTATAATTATGTGTGGAGAAAAATTGGGGCATGGCAAGCATAAACCTCGTTGGAACGCATTGTAGAATATACAAACACATGCGCATTTGTTTTTGTGTATACACATACATACGTATACTATCAGATAAGCGGCAGAAAAATGAGACACGTTTTAAATTGACATTCTGGGTACGCACACATACTCAGCCATGTGTTGCGGATTGTCGGAGCAGCTCTTTAAGCATACCCAGTACCGTATGTGTGTATGTAAGTGTGTACTTAAGTATGCGCGCATGTGAAAATCCACATTTTCATTTTTTCCCAATTCGCCTTGTTCAGCAACAGGAAAATGCCCGTTTTAGAGCTGTCAAAAGTACAACAAGAGCCGTTTTTCTTTCTTTATTCTTCATTCTTCATTCTTCATTCTGTATTATTTTATGCTATTTTTATTTTTTATTTCTTTGCCTTCGCTGCTCTTTTCTTCAGCGTCTGCTTCGGTTGTCAGCTCGATATATGTGCGTATGTATGCGTATGCTTCTCACAAATTGCGCCTCCTGCTTCCTTTTGCAGAATTTTCTTGTGTATTGTTTTAGTTAAATATACATACGCACTCTATGTATGTGCATATCGACGTTCATACCCGCCTATCTGTTGGTATATAAATTCTTTTCATTTCATGACAGCCTTCGGCGAAGTTTTCAACTGTTGGCTGCGGCTTTGCTTTTATAATCACACACGTACGCACACATGCGTAGCCTTTGTAAAAAAGCATACAGCTGCGAAATACATATGACGCATACATACATACGTATCTAAGTAGTCGAGTGTGTTTGTGCTTGTGGCTGCAGCCTCAGTTCACCCTCGTTCCCAGCGCAACCAAACGAGGAGCTGATATTTCTAAGTTTATATGCCACGGCCTCCTCGTACCTACCCTGCATTGGCCCTTCCATTCATGACCCTACTCTCCATAATGTGACTGCTCACTTCTGGCAACGCTCGACTTTCTCTTCTACAGTCGCAACTTACACTTCGTTCGTCAAGTTTGCTGTGCGTGGGAAGTTGCCCAAGGACATGGACTTGGTTGGTTGCTTAGAATTTCTTTGGTGATGAGTTTTTGAGCTTAGGGAGAGTGATGCATTTTTTTCTACATCGGGCTATGGGAATATGTTTACTCTTCAAGTTAATTGGGGTGTGAGTAAATGTGTGATAAAATTGTTGTTGCCAGTCAAACTTAGTTCAAGCTGAATTTATTTGGTTGCGGTCAAATTGTGTGACAACCACGACAGCAAAACGAAGTAAAAAATAAAATATGAAAATAAAAGAAGCAAAGCAACGGAAAAGCGCCCATTAGGGGGATGAGTGACTTCGACTTCTTGAGTTTTGTTTATGTGTATTAGTTATATGTATTTCTTCTATGTATGAATATGGACTTATAACATGCGATGGATGACAGCAGAGCAAATTTTATTAAAACATATTGCTTTGTTGGATTAATGGATATTTGTTGAGATAGTAATACATTTTTAAGAAAGCAAATAATCGATAATTTTTAGTAGTGAATATTTTATTAATTTTGCTTTCATATGCATTTACTTATTATCACTTTCAATAAATACCCCTCCACAATTTCGGGAGTGTTCCCTGGAAATTTCTTCTTCACACTTCTAGCAGCTCCTACAAAATGGATTATACTATCCTCCTCATAGTTTCCTGGATTTAGTTTTCATTCCTTTCTAAAACAGATGTCAACTTAGGAAACAGATCGAAGTTACTCAGAAAAAAATTACTGAGACAGATGGTCTTACATTTGGATGCTGTACTTCGTTAGAGGCCAAACAATAATTTTTCTAGCGAAAAAAAAATTAAAGCAAATCTGTGGCTACGCTGATTTGGCTATAGAAGCGCAAGTCTTTGCATTCGACGAGAAGTTTTTACGCTAAACAGCTGGTGATCATAGCCTTTTGTCGCATGGTCACTTCTTCTCTATCTGCGATATCTTTTAGTTTAGGAAGTTTCAGAAGACATGTACGCATATCGCGCACATATTTGCCAAAGCCCATGCAATTTAGTATTTAACTAAAGTTAATTTGATCGCATGGAGAAACAAGAGCTAATCATTCGAAGGCTCAAAGCTTTATCTTAAAATGCACTAGAAAAATATTTTCTGATATGTATCCTAAAATACAGTGGCCACATCACTACCACATTGGGTTAAAAACAATAGTACAGGGACTTATAGACAAGAGTGGAAAATATCCATATTTGCTTCTCTTCTAGTTTTGGTATTTTTTTGAAGTTACACTTCTTAGGCGTCGATGGATGAGCGAGAATCAGGAGTGAAATATCAAGGTCATGCAACGTTTTGGGCATTTTCGTTCCGCGAGAGAGAAAACAGAAATAACGTAGAGGAAAAGGAGAGAGAGGGCTATACCTTATATATATCTTAGATACACTTTAGGCTATTTTTCTTCAGTTTTTCCTTGCGGTTGCTAATTTCTAGTCAGAAATAACACTGCCTACTTTTAGTCGCTTGTTTGTTGGTGCAAACTTGTAGGAAATATATTTTTGGTGCCTACTTTTTGCCGTTATATTTCCTTGGTGCCTACTGAGGAAGCAGATAGAAGATACTCAGAAACAATTTTTTTGGCGTTTTTTGGTGCCTACTTTTGGGCCCTTATTTCCGTTCCAGGCTAGTGCTTGTGCGTACTATAAAGTGTTATCCCTCCGGCGTCGGATTTATTGGTATTGCCTTGCGGTAATTTGTGCCGTTGCTGCGGTCCTGGAATCGGTGCGTTTGTGCGGGTGATAAACACTCGGAGTAGTGCGCGTTGTTGCCATGGTTTGTGTCCGGCGGTTACCTACACCGGTCGACCCTTCTCCGTTTTTTGTAAATTTTGTCTATTTGTATTCTCTGCAAATGTTGTGAATTTATTTAGATATACATTTTTTCTCTCTCTCTCTCTCTCTCATTCTCTCTCGGGTCTGTCCCTATTTCTTTGTCTGCCTTGAAAGTTTCACTTCTGTTACTGTGCACTACGCTACATGCACTTTTTTGTTTTTAATTGTTCAATCGTTCAATCCCCTTCACAAACCTTATAAATCTAAGATTCGAGCCTTGTGCATATTTCAAAAAAATGCAAAAAATTGTCTTCGAAATTTCAAACTTTTTCATCAGAGTTTGAAAAACAAATGTCAAGCACGCATTTTCATAGCCCATTAAACATTTTTTTAAGGTAAATAGGGTTAGTTTTAAGCTCCTCCTCCTCCTCCTTGCGAAAATATGTAATATGTTTCTAGTTAACGGTATTGAGCGGTATAGTTAAAAGTGTCGTTTCTTCGCTTCTTTAATAAATCGATGTTCGTACGACCCGTTGAGTTCAAAGACCTTTTTTTAATTTTCAACTAAACGCAAACTTTGCTTACATCTGTTGTTGATGAGCCACAAATGCGCTGTATTAGTTCTATATGTATATCGGACGTTGAAAGCTAATCACTCAGAGTGCTGCCCATTTTCATTAAACTTTTTCCTCTTTTCACTCATTACGACAGATTCCAGCAAAAACTAAAACTGTGAGATATCACATTTGAAAAGGAATGAAAGTATGTACAAAAAAATATAGAAATTATTGGCTTATTTTCTTGCGATCTGTTATGTGAACTTAATTTAATGATTTAAGAATGAAAGTGGAATAATTCCCGTAACTATTTTAAATAATAACTCCGTTTATTTTACAAACATTTCTTGGTTTCCTAGAGAATTTTAACTCTAAAATAAAACTGCAAACAACTCTACGATGTCTGGCAACCGCCGAGAATGTGTGTGAACACATTAAGTATACTGTATAGAGGATGATGTCAGGACGCCGCTGTAGCCTTAAAGAGAGCCAAAAACCAAACCTAGAATATATTTCTCTCATGAAAAAGCATCGCATCTGACTATCGAAGGTGAAATAAAACTGTAGGTTTCCATAATGGTTAGACAGCTTATATATATTATATGTCGTTGTATATATATATAATTGGCACTTACACCCCTATTGGGTATTGAACCGAGCTCCTCCTTCTATTTGTGGCGATCGTCTTGATGTTGTTTTACAAATGGAGGGACCTACAGTTTCAAGCCGACTCCGAAAGGCAGATATTTTTTATGAGGAGACTTTTCCATCGCAGAAATAGACTCGGAGGTTTGTCATTGCCTGCCGAGGTGCGACCGTTATTAGAAAAAACGTTTTCTTCATTTTGGTGTTTCACAGAGATTCGAATCTATGTTCTCTCCGAATTCCGAATAGTAGTCGCCCATAACGGAATTCGCGCATAATAATTTACGTTCGAGCTACTCACTGATTGAAAGATGTATTGAGCCTGCGTATTTCTTTCAATGAGTGAAGGTCTCGAACGGGAATTATGATGTTTGAAGTCCGTTGTGCGCCACGTATTTTATGCGCGACGTCTACATCCCGAATCAGCTTAGTCGAACGCAACCTCGTTCAACACCACGATATGTTTCTTGAGGTCTACAATGAGAGAAGATCGTTTGAATGGACTTGCGTCTATGAATATCCATCGCAACGTGAATGTAGAAATTGACTTGGTATTGAAAGAATTTTTTCCGTACCTTGAAGAGTCGCAATATTATCGGCACATTGATCAGCATTGGGGAAAGTGCATGCAGTCATTAGACTTGGAATGAAACCATGTTAAAATGTTTTCAATAAGATTGAAATTAAAATATAATGACCTAAACCACTTCTTGAAGGTATGCGAGCATCAGAAAGATTTGACGAAGTTACTTTTCATTGCAAAATATTTTTAATGTATATTACTCTAATATATTCATTGTATAAAACAGATCAGAAAAAATATTTTATTTCTTTTTACTTGTATTTCCTGCACACGATCCTTAAACACTCAACAAAAAGGCAATTTTTCTTTACTAACTCTTTTAACGTATATAAAAAGAGGTTAATCGCATTTATCAATTTTGACTTGTGAATGAATTTTCAATCCAGAAACTCTTGAGACGCGAGGATGAACATTCAAAGTGTTCAAGTATTCTTGACTTTAAACTGAGCTTCTAAACACCGCTGATCACTGCTGAAAACTGATTAAAAAAACGTTAATTTGTAATTCCATGGCTATATATCGGAACCATTCAAAATCAATTAAGGAGGTAAATATATCTCAACCGTGAAAACGGTATTCACTTAAAGGATAGCCTTTAGAATTATATTTTCCGAAAGAGTAAAAGAGTATTTAAAATTGTACTTTTGATTAATGATCTGTTCTCTTTATGACCAAGCTAACAAAAATGCTGAAATATTATCGATGGAAAATATTAAACGATTTAGCATTTTGTGAACTTTCAACGCATTAAAACATATCACTCTCTAAAGTCATTAATAAAATTTAATTTAGGTCAGTCTGTACGCATGTATTCGCTTGTTTGACTTGGGTGTTTTTGTCAACAAGCCTTTAAATTTGCACCAGTAAGCACACGAGCAATATGTTTCGTATTATGATGTCGTGGTCATGTCTCAATACATTCAATTATGTGTGTATGCGTTGGCATGTAAGTGAGTGTGTGTGCGCATGTCCATTTATGTGTATTTAACAAACCAAGTGATTAACCAACATTTTCAATTATTTTTTTGCTCCAACAAACAACTCTCGGTTATAATCTGTTTGGTGCAGATCATTACCAACTCTCTGCAATGTTAATCTAACAGCGCTGTCAGTAGTTCCAGCTCAATGTAAAATACCAAGGCATTAAAGTCTCGCATACAAAAAAAAAAATTTATAGAAAACAAGTTTTTGTTGTCTACAGTCAATTACCAACTTCCAAGCAGACAATAACTTTTTCTAGCTTCTCGCTTCAATGCGATAACTTTCTAGTGAACCACGGAACTAACAAAAACTAAGATTTAGTCAGGGTTGAACATAGTGCATTAAATAACACTGTGGTACAAAAAAAAAGTTGCAAAAAAACTTTGGATCGGACATGGTGAGGGTTGTAGCTTATGAAAAACTGGAAAGAATGGTATAGGAAAAATTTCCAATACACCCCCAAAATCTCATTTTATGGCCATAAAACCGTTTTTCAGTAGGTTGATGTGAACAATCACCCCTAACTTCGCCAATTTCCATCCGATTTCGAATTTGCTTTTTTAGTTCGAAAGAACAAAAACAAGCCTTTTTGACAGTGTGTTAACATTTTTTCTGAAATGACAACTGACGAGACTGTAGACGGAAGTATTTGGATTTTTTTTATTTTTTCTCTATTTTTTCAACTTTGACATAATTTTTACGATATTATCCGATATTGAGGATTTTTTTTAGTACCCTACTGTGTTAGTAAATTTAATTTTGCGTCAAATGAGCTATATTTGACTGTAATTGAATTAAAATTAATAGAGTTGTGCGAGTTTTAAGATTTTATTTTTTTTTTTTTCTAATTTGGAATGTTGGTATAGCTTACGCTAAATGGGAATAAGGACGTGTTTTGATGCGTTATTATAGATACGTAATATTTATTGGAGTGTATATGTATATATAAGAGTACACTGTACTGCATACAACAGAACTGGTTAGAACTTACGAAAATATCTGACATATTATAGCACTTTTTTTCAATAGAAATATGAAAAAGCTCCCAAGTGTACCAAAGTTCACACTGTACATTGATTAACAAAAGAAGTTTGTTATTATAATTTAACTTTATTAAAACGTCAAAGTTTTATTGTTTGTCTCATTGAAATCCAAAAGATATAAATCAAAACGTTGCCAGAAAAGTCAAATTTCTCAATATTCTCCGATGATATGGCATCATCAGCCTTATCATAAACCAGATGATTGTTATTTTTGTATAATTTTGTATCATCATTATAAAACTCGAAAGCACATAAAGTATGCTGATGTTGCAACTGTTAAGAACCCCGTAGTCTTGGACGATATGATTGACTCAACTGCAAGTCATGAACTGAAGGAAGTTCAACTCATTGCTGATGATGATCAAACTGATAACAATAAACCTGATGATGAAGAGTAATTTCCGTCTGGTTCTAAGTCTTCAGAACGAGACATTGTATCAAATTCAGATTTTCAGGATCTTTCTCGTGATTTACATACTTCTATCGGGAAGACAATCTGAAACGCTCGCTTCTCGATTTAAACAATGGAATTTAGTTGATGACGACTTCAGATGAATGATGATGATCGAATTTCTTACAGAGAAGTATTCAAAACTGATGAAGAAATGACAAATGTACCGTACCATACTAAACTTCAAAGGGCCGTTTCCAATGCATTTTTAAGTTTGGAACCAGTGCCGTTGTGTACTGCACCGTACCATACCGTACAGTGCTGCACTGCACAATACTCCAATAAATATTATGCGTTTATAATGACACTTGTTATTATTTTCATGCTTCGAAACGCATGCCAAATCTCGTAGTAAAAAAAAGAAAAAATCTTAAAACCCACACAACTCTATTAATTTTAATTCAATTACAGTCAAATATAGCTCATTTGACGCAAAATTAAATTTACTAACACAGTAGGGTACTAAAAAAAATCCTCAATATCGGATAATATCGTAAAAATTATGTCAAAGTTGAAAAAATAGAGAAAAAATAAAAAAAATCCAAATACTTCCGTCTACAGTCTCGTCAGTTGTCATTTCAGAAAAAATGTTAACACACTGTCAAAAAGGCTTGTTTTTGTTCTTTCGAACTAAAAAAGCAAATTCGAAATCGGATGGAAATTGGCGAAGTTAGGAGTGATTGTTCACATCAACCTACTGAAAAACGGTTTTATGGCCATAAAATGAGATTTTGGGGGTGTATTGGAAATTTCTCCTATACCATTCTTTCCAGTTTTTCATAAGCTACAACCCTCACCATGTCCGATCCAAAGTTTTTTTGCAACTTTTTTTTTGTACCACAGTGTAATTAGTGAATTTAGTGAATTAAAAATGTAGGGTTAATGAAACTTGTATTTTAACTACCACTAAAAAATTAGTGATATTGCAATTTAGTGCCCCACCCTGGATTCAGTCATTAGTGCTCCAGTTCAGGGAGTGACTCCTAAAACTCGCATCTTGAGTGATGCATATATTCGCTAAATAAAAGGAATTTGATCTGGTATCACTATGGTACGAAATCGTGTCGGTGTGGCTTCGGCCAACCAGTATGACCTAACCTAACCTATTAGACTAAGAAATATAAATTTTTTCTCAAAAAGCCACTATTTCGTTGACATATCTCAAATTGTACTTGAATCTATTTGGATATTCATGTCGATGGAAAAAGAAAAATTATTACATTCCTTTCAGATTTTTAGTGTTTCAAGCATGAATGAAAAAAATTAAATTAACCTGGTAATGCTCTCAAATATTATATAACCTGGATAAGTGATTATGCAATCTTCTCCTGTTACACTCATTCAACTTTATCTATATTTTTCCTCAAACATTGCAATATGGACCTTTTTTACTTTTTGACATGTATTTTTTACTGATGTGGCAATATAGTCTGCTGACCAGCCATCAAAATAAAACCACACAAAAAAAAAGGATGAATTGAAGGATATTAATGTCTCTGGGGAGTAAGAAATTAATTACGATCATAGAAATTTAAAGAAATTCTAGGGAACTAATTTTACCTTTCTGGGGCCAATACATGCGCAGGGCTCTGGGCTTGATGATGATGTAATCCAAACTGGTTGGGGAATGCCTGACTTCACTTTCGATCGCAACCGAATTCTTTAATATAAGGCTCCTCTGGGTACCTGGCAATAGCGACATTGCAGAAAAAATGCGAGGCGGCCACATGTAGATCGCAAGCGCTCAAGGGATCTTCTGAAGTTAACCAAATATTAGCTTTCGAATTTCGTGGGTACCTTTACAGGAAATTGTTCGCAATGCATGTTGTGAGACTCGTCATTACTTTGAGTCCCTTTTACGTCAGCTGTATGGAGGATGAGGGGAATTCATCTGAGCACCTTCTTCTTCTAGCGAATTCTCTCAAGCACAGGCTGTATTTTAGGTATGACTTTATCGCTGCTTTTCATACATTAAATATCCTTCATCAAAACTCTTATTTCATTACATTGTTGGGTCTTTATGGACCAGTTTAAATTAACACCAATTTTCTAGGCTTCAATTGGTTTTTCTATCAAAGAGAGAAATGAAAATAATATGAAATAAATGGGCACCCTGACCGATATTCCTAAACGTAAAGAAAAAAAGATTTAAAAAATATATTAATCCATGAAATATGATCCATAAGCAGGAACTCGAAAAGCTCATTTACGATGTCTTGTGCCAAAAAAATAACCTTCAACTTTTAACTTTCAGCACAACTTTTTAATATCATACTATGTAAGATATTATGAAAAAGTTTAAAGTTTTTATAAAAATAAAGTTATAAGGAAATGTTTTCCCGTTATCCCGAAAAAATCGCAATATTATCGTTGATATGTAGATACTTATATATATATTTATAATTGCCGGTTAATCCTTTATTGGGTGCTTGGCCGTGCTTCTCCTCCAATTTGTGGTGTGCGTCTTGATGTTTTTTCCACAGAATGGAGGGACCGTACGCCAAACTGTTTTTTATGAGGAGCTTTTCATGACAGAAATATAGTCGGAGGTTTGCAATTGCCTGCAGTGGGGCGACCGCTATTAGAAAAAACGTTTCCTACAATTTGGTGTTTCATGCCCGGAGATTCCAATCTATTCACTTCCAAATAGAAGTCACGGACCAGCCCATTCAGTATCGACGTAATCGTAACGTTACCGTAAATATTAGCGCCTGTAGTACCTGAGGAGGTAGGATTGTCATGTAACGGCAGTCTGTTCCTTCTATGCCAACAAAGTCCACACAAAATTTAAAGATTTTAATTATGTTTCCATGTACTGCGGATCATTTTTCATGTGCAATTCATCCTTCAACTCTAAAGACTGGGAGAAGGTAGGTACATGCATGGCAGGTTTTGCTAGGTAAACCTCATATGTAGAGTTCACATATTATATAAAATTCTAAGAAAAAAAATGTATATACCACCAATCAAAGAAGCCTATAAAATCTTTGTACAGTGACGACATCAACAGAATTACTCAACAAAAACAATAAATATGAATCATCAGACCATATCAAAGGCAAAAAGCGAATTCCGCTACTACAAAGTAACTTAATTAATCAACCTCTCCTCTCTAGCAACTTGCTTTCACCCAAAACGGAAAAAGTGTACAGAAAGATTTTTCTCTTCTCATCAAAATCAGCTCATATGCTCCACTTGCCACTTTACATTCCATTACACTTTAGCCGCACTCTATCTGGGCGGCAGCGCTTCACTTTTCGTGCAACAAATTGCCCCTATTTCTTTATCCTTTGCAAATCCCAGTCGCTCTTCTCCGTCCAACCTTTAGCTTTGTGCTGCTACTGTTCTTTGCGCCGGGTCTTCTCCACACTTTCAGCTCTGCAAACACGCGATTTTCCACATATATTTTTAATTGCGTAAATTAAATTTTCAGCCGACTTTCATGCCCATATTAAGAGATCTGCTACACGGCCTCCCAACGGCCAACGGTCAGCGCATACTATTTCCGTTTGACTATACATATTTTCTGTGCTACCCTGTATTCTTTTATTGGCATTTTCACGCTTCGCTTTCAACGCCTCACTCACTGTTTTATTCTTGCGAAAGGTAAATGTATAAAATTTATGAGTCCTGTTTTATCAGCACTTCCTCCGCTGACTTCCCTTCTCTTCTTCTGGCCATCTGAGATTTACAACTCAGTCTCAGCTCGCCGCATTAACGCTCACATGGCCCTGTTGGGTCTTTACTGGGTCGTGCCTAGGTCGTCCATATCGAGTGGTTGGTCGTGTTGCTTCCACTGCTGCTGCTGTCGGTCTGTAATCCAGCTGGGCGTTGCATTTCCCTTGCTGTTAAGTGGCATAACCTGATGTGCAATTGTAGGCAAATGTGTGTGAGTGTGTGTGTATGTGTGTAGCTGGGTAAATTATGTGTATATTGCTTTCGCTTAACTCTAGGCAAATTGTGTCAGTTTACACAGGCACACACACATATGTACGCGCCTGCAGATATGCCTGATCCACTGTGTAAATGTGCAATAAATGCATTTTGCGATTTTCTGAATTATTAAGTACAGCCATAATGAATGCAAATGAGAGAAAACATACTCGAAAATCGTTGGCATGTAAATTATGAATCGCCATCATTTTTGCACTTTAGTAAGCCAAACAAAAAGCGTGTAAAGTTTTGCGGCATGAGGAAGTAGTTTGGGGGCGAAGTGAATGGTAAGCTCATTTTTCACGCTAATGATGATGAGAAGTTTTTAATTCGTTTATTTTTTTTTAATATCTTTAACGCTAAATGTGAAAAATGTGACGCTTGAAAAACACAATCATCAAAACTCCATAAAAGTTTTCGATAACTAAGTACGCAAACTCCCGAGAATTTGATCACCGTTTTGTCCTTAATTCACTCTCTAATTTCTTCAAATGGCCTTCTTCACTTGTAAATCAATATTTTTCCTGTAAAAGTGTCCTGATGAGTGGACTTTATCGCTTCCATGATGTCCTGATGCATTTTTTTGTCTTAGTGATGAGCTCATTGAGAGCTTATTTTTTCCCATAGTTTGCCTTCCTTAGCTGGCGATATTTCAGAGGCTGAGAAACCATTTTAACTGCGGTTTTATATTTGTAGTTGTATTTAGTTGGCAAGTAGTGCTGGTTAATAAAAATTCCCGCCGCTTTCTTCAACGGCACCAGTACTTGATTTTTTTTTACTATACCTACGAGGGAGGGTATAGATTTAACTCTTTAACTAACTTTGGAGGGGAAAATCCACTGGATCACCGAAATTTAGGTACTGAGCTTTGGCATTTCAATTGGTCCAATAAGGTGGACATTGTCGTAAATTTTTTTGGAATTGCTTTTTTTTGCAGGTAAAAAGTAAAAAAATTTAAGAAATTTTGAAAACACATTTAATAATTTTGAGATTTATTCAATGTTGAAAATTATGGTGTAGATTGAAGAATATCTGTGTTCTTTTTTTGATTTTTAGTATAAAATTCAAAATTAATAAATTAAATAATTGGAAACAATTTTTATGTTTTTGTTCAAAATGTTTGAGATTTTCTTTCGATGTTTGAAAAACAACCCAACCCAGATACTTTTTCCAAAATTAAAATTTATTTAAAGCATGTTTTAAAAGAAGTGTTTGTAAAAAAGACCTTCGATATTTTAGTTTAAAAAGTTTGGTACCAAAATTTTCAACACTAACAAAATCTCAAAATGACGAGAGTCGTTTTGAAAGTCCGTGCAAAAATAAAAACTACTAAATTGTTTTGTTTCAACTTTTTTATGTTTTTCGACATAGTCTCCGTTTAGGCTTATGCACTTCATCCAACGCTGCTTTAGTTTTTAGATCCCTGCCGAATAACAAAATTTGCCCCATCTGAAAAATACACATTCGTTTCTGCACTCATCCTTCCATAGAATAAAATCTTTTTACTGCCCACTGGAGCACAAATGAGTCTGAGGGATCTGTGGGAGCCAAGTTTGAGAAAAGGGGTAATGTGAATCGTGTTGGAGTCCTATTCCTATTAATTTTGCGACCATAACAACTGAGGCGTGTTGTCATGTTGGAAAAGGGAAATCACTCGACTTTCTCGATTCAAACGAATGCCGAACTCAAACAAATAGTCCGATCTGGCTGAAACTTGGTGTGTGTTCTTCTAAGAGATGCTGCTATATAAACGCGCCAGTAGTGCCATTTCTCTTTACTTTTATTACACTTTTACTTTTACTTTTACTTTTTATTACACTCAAGCTTCGAATAAACCAATTTTCAGAAAAAAGACTATGTCCAAGGTACTTGGGTCGCTTGACATGAAATCGCAAAAGTGCAAAAAAAGTGATTGTGACGCTTGTTTATCTTCCACCAAATTTATAATAGGTTCCATGAGTGAAATATTGCGGATCGTATGCATAAAGTGTTTTTTTTATGTAAAAAGTCATTGATCAACGGTTTATTTCAAATATCCGTACAACAAATTTTTCAAATAAAATGAAATGAGAATAAATAAATGGCGTTCCGACTCGACTCCTTTTCATGGCTCAGTTTTTCATACCAACTCTAAGCAATTTATTGAGGGCAACAAAACAAGTTGTTGGGATCATAAAATTTGATGCTTCAATGCGCGATTCATGTTTTACAAAACTATTTGCCGTTGCTTACAAAGCCATAAAAACATATTGCTTACAACGCATACACATAAAATTGTTGACATGAAATTCCACTATTAATAACTTTATATTGATATTGCAAAAAACAGCAGATAACTGCAAAAACAACAGCGCTGACATGGAATCTGCTTTAAAAATAAACAGAGGAAAACGAAACAATCTCACACACACACATACATACTCGCTTTGATATGAGAGCCAAAAGAAAACACAAGAGATAGCAGCAGCGGCCAGTAAAAAAGCAGGATGGGGGGATGCGTAAGTGTGGTAGTGCACATAAGTATATGATGACACTTGTTAAAATAAAAAGATAACAGTAAACTAAATAAAAAGCATACATAAATACATAGATACAAATATAGCAAGCAATAAAATGTTTTATCAAAAGTGAAAAACCAATGACAACAACGAAGGACACAGCTTACATACTCGTTCAAGTACAGTGTGAGCCACTCGAAGAGCAACAATGGAACAATAAATTGTTGACAATTTCATTTAAAAAACAAAGGGAATAGATGCGAACCGCGGGGTGAGCGAAAAACAAGCAGACAAACAAACACTTGCGAATTTATGAAAGCTAACAAAGCTGGCTGAAGCGCTTGGCTGAAGTGGAAGCCAATAGCGGTTGAGACGAAGGTAGAGGGTGAATCAATGGTCTTAGTTATTAGCAGAGAGGGGATGTGAGTAATAGATAAATAAATAAAGATTGCTATCTGCAACAAAATGAATTGAAAATTAACGCCACAAATAGGATTATGCTCACAAGGCTTTTATGTGTACTGACTGCTGAAACCAACTGTAATAAATAATATTTATTTTTGAAATAAGAAATGCAGATATGTACACACGAGCCCCGTATATACTTTAGAAGGCTCTCAACATGTGCGTCCTATCGTATGGCGCAGAAGCTTGGACGATGACACTGCACGATGAGGCGTCCCTTGGAGTGTTTGAAAGAACGATTCTGGGGAAGATATTTGGACCTTTGTACGTTAGCGACGGCTAGTATCGCAAGCGATGGAACGATGAGCTGTATGAGCTTTACGACGACATAGGCACAGCGCAGCGAATAAAGATCTAGCGGCTACGCTGGCTGGGTCATGGAATGGAAACAAACGTTCCTGCTCTCAAAATATTCGATGTGGTACCAGCTGGTGCTAGCAGAGGAAGAGGAAGGCCTCCTCTGCGTTGGAAAAATCAGTTGGAGAACCTCTTGGCACACTGGGTGTGTCCAACTGCTGAAAGTTTGTACGAGAAATAAACGACTGGAGCGCTTTATCAAACTCGGACAAAATCGCTTAAGCGATTTAAAGTGTTTATATGCGTAGAAAAATACCAAGAAGCACACCTTAAATTGGAAGAGGTGCTCTGCCAAGCACCTAACCGAAATGTATACTTATATATTTTATTTAATGCGTATTGAATTTTCAAATTTATGCTTGTTGTATTTTAAGTGCGGCCCCGGTAGTCTAGCGTAAGTATACTAGCCTGCCATCCCAGAGTTTCTGGTTTCGAATCCCACGCAAAGCACGGTCCTCTCACTTTTTCAAACTTAACTACTTTCCTAGTTTATAAAAAAAAAAACAAAAAAAAATAATACCTCAACCCAAACAACCTTATCCTTCCAAGCCTTACTCCCGCACAAAAAGTCAGTGCATTACTTGCTGCTAAAAACAAGCAAAAAATAAGAAATAAAAGAAAAAGACATAGTTACACATTGCATCAGTGGCGCCAGGAAGAGGAAGCGGCCAATCGCGGTAATAGCGCAGACACACCAAATTTAGCCAAGTCCTCAACCATCTGTGTGATCCTTCTGCCAGAAAAATTTTACAAATAGATGGCGCTTCAAGCAGTAAGAAGGCGTTGTTCCAAAGCAACGACAGGTGGGCATTTCCACCTTATAGGACTGGTAGCGGCAGGCTAATCACCTATCCTGTCAGAAATCAAATAGATTAAAGAATCCAACGCAAGACTGAGCCTTGTCGAGGCCCTATGCTCCCGAGTGGAGTGAGCAAGGAAAAAAAAAATGTAAGCGCATGAAGTTAAGGCGCAGAAAAACTCAAAAGAATTACCACTTGTTTTACTGTCACGCGTTATTCTTCGTACATTTTTAGTTCTTTTGTGATCAGTGGAGCAATAAAATTATAGTTTTATTGACAATGACGATGCCGTTTAAGGGTAAGGGTTAGTCTTTCATTACATAAATTTTTATTAAAATCATAATCATTTTATTTCAGAGTATCGAATAACAATGAAGAAATTTTAGTTCTGTGATTCGAAAATTCCAGATGATGAAAAGTAAGCTAAAAGTAAAGTCATCATCGGCCTTAGTATAAGTCAAAATAAAAATTTTTTTTTTAAATAATTTTGGCCCACCCCAAAAAAAATCTTTTTTAAGAGTATTGATATAAATAAAAAATAGTAATTAATAACAGAAAAAGAAATAAATAAAATGCTAATTTATATAATTAAAGCACGTTTATTTTACATTTGTATCGGTAATAGCCACTGAGCCCCTGCATGTATGGGACTATCTCCGAGGTGATTGATGAAAGGCGGAAGAAGTGTAATGTGGATGTGATGATTACCCCCCCTGCATGTATGTTGCTATCTGCTTCTAGTGCTGCAGTAATGATAGCTTACTGCCCACGCTATGCACGCATAAAATACGTGTGACTTAATCCTTGCGAGCAGATTTTGCAGGGACTACAAGTCGGTTTCGGAAACCCTCATTTAATTCCTATTGCAGAAGCTGTGGGGACCTTTCAGAGAAAGAGGCTGTTGAGCACTTCTTCTGTGAATGTCCGGGTTTGGCAGTTAGATGATTGAGGTCACTGGGTACTCCTTTCTTCGACAGCCCAGGGCAGTGCGCCAACCTAAATCCCATCAATCTTTTCCATCACATCAACAGCTCTGGCTGGCTGTAGATATCTGCCTTTTGGAGGTCTCATAATGGTTTCGAAACGGCGCTTTGGTGCCTTGGGGACTGTCAGAATGGTACTTCAACCATTTCACATACCTTCTTGCAAGTGGTTGACGATTTGTCGGTCCGGAACTGGTCCCTGGTGCTGACTTATATTGCGCGCGAGAAAAGTGTATGCAGATTTAATGCGTAACTCATACCCGAACCAAAAGTATGAAATTATTCTATATGCGGCTTAGAAACTGCTGAGAACTACAGTTTTGCTTAAACTACACGTTTTCCATTGAATATACTTCAGCATTTTTATAATGTGGAAAAGTCACAAGAAATTTAGAAAGCGTTAAATTCACTTCATGCGTAGTTAGGTGTATTTGAGGTAATTAGTAGTTGCAGCGACTTTTTCGTTATATTTTGATTTCATGCCTGATTTTATTTTGCAAAATTATCAGGCATACCAAAAATTAATGCAGTATTAAAATAAAATTTCTTTGCTACTAACACCAATGCAGTTTTTGCCTCTTTCATAGCAAACCTTGCTGCCAGCCCCAACATTTAAACTTTCGAGCACTCAAAATGTGTTGTTCATAATTTCAACAGAGTTTCATTGACTTTGTTGTTGGTTGGGGGCCTTTAGGCGTGACCACTGCTCTAAGTGTTTGCTCCAGAAATTTTGCGTAAATCAAAAAAAAAACAACAAATAAAATTAAAAACTACGCTTTTGCGTGGAATTGCTTTCAGAAGCATAAGAAGTGCTGTAGTTTCCGGTGAAAGCGCAGCCAAATTATTTTTTCAAACTAGCCATTGGTGTTTGAAGAAAAATCAGTAAAAATAGCTAAAAATTTAAAAAATAAACTAACGCAATTATTAGTTTCAAATAAGACCGCAATCGTGGGTGCCAATGGCGTCACTTGCAGCGGAAAGTTAAATTATGAATTTATGGAGGTGCGTGCGTGTGTGTGTGTCTTACTTTGATGTGTTTGAAGTGCTGGTGGTGGATTAGTGCGCGCTTATACTCTCAGGTAACTTTGCGCATATTTGCTGGAATTTCAAATCAAAAGTTAAAACATTATGCATGCATTGGTGCATACGCTCCACTTGCAACACGCCGAACTCTATAATAATAATAAGCAAAAAAAAAAAGAAAAAAATCTGCATAAATCCTAAAAAATCAGGAAAGCATAAGTGTACTCGCACATTTGCGCACAAAACAAAGCAACAAAAAATTGTACACTTCGGTTTTTGTTTTTTGAATTATCAACAAAACAAAAACCACAACACGCTACGAAAAGTTGCAACGCACTTGCCATACTTTGCACGAGCCAATGTTGTGCACTTACTTTTAACCACACGCCGCCCCCGTTGCTCCGCCACCCCAGCACTTATTGGAGTCCCGTTCTGGCGTATTGTGCATATAATTTTTTCCTGCCACACCCACTCAGCGAACAAGCAGCCGAGCATTGTGCCGCCCAATTCAGCGCAACGCGCTTTAGCTTTAATTGTTGTTGTATTGCAACTTTTCGCAACTTCTACTCCTTTTTTAAACTCATTTTTTTGTTTGCTTTATTTTTTTTGACAACAACAAACACTTTTAAATGCATTTGCGTTGTTGTTGCTGCGGTCTTTCGCTTTCATTGTTGTAGTTGTATAAATTGTTGCTACTACTCCTGGTGTATTTGCGATTCTCATTGTGGCACGGCATTGCTATTATTGTAATTGTTATTGTTGTTGGCCGCCACCGTCGCTGGGAAGTATGTGTGTGTGTGTGCATGTGCGTGTGCCTCTTTTAATTTTCAACGCTCAGAAATAGGTCAACTGTATGCAATACTGCAGCACCCAACAACACCAACAACAATAAAAACAATAGGGAATAGCAATGAGGCCAAACAACAACAACTACGACGACTACTTTGTGTGTATATATGTGTGTGTGCATGCTGTAAGTATGTATGCGAGGGAAAAACTGGGTAGTAGCTGAGAGTATCCCTGGGCGAACTGGGTGTGGTGTATCTGTATATACACACACACACCTAGGTATATCCATATGTGGCTGCAATATGTGTGTGTATGTGTTCAGCGAGTAGCATTTAAAAATGCAGAGTAAATTCAGGAATTTTAGCAACCCTTTGACTAAAGGAATCTTTAACTCCCAATATCAAAAAAATTCCCTGCCGTTAAAGTGAATCATTTTTTCTTTTATTCATATAATATTTTCATGCTGTTCATACATAAAATTCACGGTGTCATAAATTCGTTTTAACAGGGTGACAAAATATCTTTAAGAGGACTATTCGTCGGCTGTCTTTAGGCTTCTACTGAAATCAGAAAACAAAGTTTGGTGGCAATATTGAAGGCTCAGACATTGTGGTTAAAGAATCATTTTTGAAAGAAAAAAACGGAACGTATTTGGTAAAGAAGTTCTCTAAAAAGGAAGAGTCCATCTTGTTAGGTTGTTGCGGTCATATTGGTTGGTAGCGCATTTTTAAATATTTTGTTGATTATTCAGTGAATGGCTTAAAATTGCCATAAAAAGATACTGAATTGAGCAGAACTTGAAGTTAGGTTAGATTAAGTGGTTGCTAGTAGAGGGCGCACTTATGCGTATAATCAAAACTCGTCCTTTGTGGTACCATTGCCGAGGTAAAATATTAGAAGAGAGAGGGGATTAGGAGAAGAGGTGCGATTAAAACTAATTACGGTTTTGTTAATCGTTTCATGCTATTAGTGAACTTCTTCTGGAGGTAATATCTAGGCTTGCTATATCTGCCGGCGTAGCAAAGAAGTGAGAATTTAGATGTCCGAATTTTAGAGAAGGTAGCTTGTTAAATCTCATTTTCGAGGCGGGTGGCTCCAAAAGGACTCGAAGTAATGCTTCGTGGACAATGACCGGTAAGGGTCACTTACAGTTTTCGAGAACTGAGCCTTTAGTTAATATTAGAAACTCTCTCGATCTCCTACGATCCACCAGTGGCTGGAGGGATTTTGCGACCTTGCAAGCTTGTGTACTAGACCAGCTCTTCCCGAATTGACGCAAAGCTAACTCTTTCCGGAGCAAACCACATGTAGTCAAGTAACCTCATTTCATGGGGAACATACCTCTTGGCTTTCCTGTCTAGCTGGCTTATACACTCAGTTAGATTATATCCCCCAAATGACCCAATGACTAATTTCCCCGAAGCGATTAATGCACCCCTGTTTATCGAAGCCAGAGCTTTAATTACCGCGTGGCTGGCGGAGTAAATATCTACTTATCTGCCCGTAGCTACACAATTTAGCTACTTCTCTGATTGCAGTTACCTCTGATTGAAAGTTTTATGGGGAGCTTCTCGCTGAATACTCCTTCACAAACCCTTCCATCCAACTTCGAGACAACCGTGAGTTGGCTATCCGAGCCCTCAAACGTTGCATTTCTCCCACTCTTCTTTGAGAGAATGGGAGTAGAGAATGTTCCGCTCTGATCGAGCGAGGGTAATCAATCATGAGGGCCATGAACTTGAAGTTTCTGTGGATACTCGAATGCTTTTAATGGAGGTGAAGCTTTTAATTCGAGCCTTTCAGTCTGATTGTGGCAGGTGTAGCGTCATTTAGCATTACGTCAAGCACTAGCGTTGGAATGATTCGAAGCACCATACTGATCCCAATAAAGGCATTCACATATACAGTCTTGTTAACTGATGTCCTCCTCCCGAGTGTTTCTTCCCAATCCTCTCTTCAATATTGGGCTTCCACGTTAGCTTTCTGTCAAGAATCAGTCCTTCTTTCTGTCAGAGAGCACCAGAAGATAAATTATTTCAATCTCCTCGTGAGAAAGACAAGTTTCGTCTTAAGTAAAGAGTTTAATACCTCACACAAAGTTTTCGTAAATCTCTTTAGACTGTTCCTTATCTACTTGCTTGCAGACGGTTTTCCGAAAATCCAGAGTGCTGTGAGGTGGTTACCATCTAGTTAGTTTAATTGAGATCAGAGATGAGCCCAAAGATAGTGTAGTTAAGTAAGAAATGGGGTATTCACTTCATAAGACTAATGAGAGTTGGAGACATGAGAGCAGTCTAGTGAAACCAATGCTCCTGATACGGCCAGTGTGCCATGTATGGATTATTAACTGAGTGAACCTAAAGGCTTGCAGACTTCGAGTGAGGAGTATTGCTCTTATTGGGAATGCTCTAACTGTGGTTGAGAATTTTACGGTGATGATGATCGTAGTATGGATGCAGTGAGCGCAGAAGCTTTTTTTATAAGCTGGTTGAGAGGTGCAGATATGGAAACGAGTCAAATGCGAACTGAGAACTGCATACTTTTAGGTAACTGAAATAATAAGTAAAACTCACCTAAACAAGAATTGCTTGCCTTTTTCTGTGTTTTTCTAGAAATTCCTAGCATCATCAACAGTTATGTCTGTCTGTTTTGTGAAAGTTAGGTCCGTAGAAGCGCGGCAAGTAGTTTTGGGCGCTTTCACACAAACACACTTACACACACATACACTATATGGAAGTTATCGCTGAAGCATGTACACTAATATACACTCACACACATTCGCTCGCAATTAAAATCATTGTTGCAGAAGAAGCATTTTTGCCACATTCCTTTGATCGTACTTTAGACCATTGTTGTTGAAGTTTTAGTGTCAGTAGCAAAGTTGCATTTGGTTGCACAACACAGTGTGGCAAGTCAAGGCTTCTTATGTGTGGCACCAACTTGATAAAGGCAGGCTTGAAAAAAAGAACACAGAAAATTAGAATGCAACGAGTCGAACGATAAGCTCGCTGCCAGCCGGCGGCAGGTGGGGCAGTAGCTCAAGTACAACAAAATTCACGAGTATGCGATTTGAAGAAAATGCAAATAAGTAGGTAAAGGCTCAAAAGGCTCTGCAATGAGATTGTTGCGTATAAGAACAATGAAATACTTTAGTTTTTTTAATGTAAACAAAAGTGAAATTCTTTGCGCCATGCAGAAATTTTCCACTTGGCATTCGCTATAGTCACACACACACACCCACACATGAATAACATTTTGCTATGCTACAGCAATGCAAGTACTCTCCGGTGATACCCGCTTTCGATTAGAGGGCGGGTGTGGAGGTCGGTTGCTGGCGCAGCAAGCGTTGTGTTGCAGTGCTCAGCGGGTGGCTGGAACGAAAAGTGGGTACATAACATAATGTCTGCTTTGGGAGATGTGTGATAGTGCGCGCGTGTGTGAACGTGTGTTAGTGTTGCTCTAAGCTTGCAAACATCGCAATTGTTGCCATATTTTCCACAATTTTCATGTCCTTACATCCTCACTTTGCTCACTGCAGCCTTTTTGTCCTCATATAAGAATAAGAATTTTTCTTCACTTTGACCAAACTTGCCACACTTTGTTGCACATTATACGATACACACACTCCATCCTCACTCACACAAATGCAATCATACGAAGGGAGCTGATGAACCCTTGCCCGTCCATTCAAGCATGCAGCGTTTGTCGGCAGCGGCGTCGCCATTCATGCAACTGGTGGTTAATATTTAATACACAGTTATATGGTGGTGTTGCATACAACAACTAACATGCTTACATTTGTGCGCACACATGCGCGCGAATGCTTGTGTATTCTTTCGAAGGTAGGGAGAAATTGTACAAATATTTTTATGCGCAATATATTTCCAATCTTTTTAGAGTTGGAAGTTTTTGTTGTTGCTGTATTGCACTTTGCAATTTTCTACTTATTTTCCCATGTCACACCGCACATACACATACATTGTATTTCTACTATTTCTGCTATACGTACCATGCAGTCAAACGTACTAGTCCTGAACCTCTGCACCATCAGTTTACTTCAGAGGTTTGCCCTAGAATTTTTATCTAAGCGAGCCCCGACGAAGTGCTAATGCCAATCTCTCCAATTATGAGTACACCACTGAAGGAACTAGGCAGCCTCTCATTAAGTTAAAGTACCAGTTCACGAACTGGCTCATAATAGGCAAAAAACTTGTGGTCCATTTCGTGTCGAAAATCACTAGTTTTGGACTAGTTAGACAATTAAATAAAAATTCATAAATAAAAGAAACAAAATTATTTTCTTATTGTAAAAGTTCAGTTGTTTAAATTTTTTTTATAAAATCTTCTAGTGAATTTCCCTTTTTCCAATTTTCCCCAATCGCCCAACAGAACAGGCCAATCGCCCTAATTTTTGTCTGAGACGAAGCCAAAGATTGCAAAGCTGTTTGAATTAAAATATTTTAACGATTTTTTTGTATTTAAATTTGTTTTGCAGCTTTTTTATTTTAATTTTAAAAGTTGCATGTTTTAAAATTTTATCATTCCTGAAACCAAACTCAAATGAAAATTAAAAAAAAAACTGCATTTTGGAAGCAAAGCCACAATAAAAACAAAAACGAGTATCTGCTTTGCACGCACCTCCAATTGTCATTTCGCAACTAGTGCAATACTAGTCGCTCTCGAACTAGTATGACTTCCTTCAAAAAATACCAGTTTATTAGGTAGTTTGTTAGCTGACTAGTTGGGATTTCCACTGCGGGGTGCTTATCTTTTATTTTCCATTCACATTTTCCGCACGCAATGTTTTACAATTTTCTATAATATTTATGAGTCACTCAGCTTTTCTTATTTCACAAAAATACGAGCAGCTCTTTCCTCATAAATTATATTGTAAAAGCTAGTTTAGCAACAGGAGTGCAATGACTTGCACTTTGTACGATATTTTCCAAACCATAAATTATTGCTCGAAAACTGGCAGCTTGCAAATGAAGAAATATTTAAATTTGTTTATCGGAGAACTAAACAATAAATAACAGGAAATGTACTCTTCATTTTTTTTATTTTATTTATTTTTTTATTACTATTGTGTTTTCGTATTTTCCAGCGATCGGAAAATAAAACTCGTAGCATAAACTCTTTTAAAATAGATGAAAGGGAAGATCAAATAAGAAATATTAGATTATTTAGAACCAGTCAAGTGCTGTTGTGCAGTGAATGTACTCTGAAAAAACGACTAAAATAGCTGGATATAGCAGGAGAAATAGGCGAGCGATATAATTGAAGCAGGCATTCCCAGTTGCACCAGTGCCTTGTTAGCGATTGTCAAACATATGTCTTCAATCACCTGGAGGCGAGTTACAGCTATGACCATGTCATATTCGTTTCTTCTGTGTTAAAAATTGATGATCATACTAATTTTTGTGACAATCGCTTGAACGGAGCAGAAGTTGCTACTCTGCAGCGCCACCTGGTGGCGAGTGGCAACAATGAGCATACTCTACAAACCTTCTGCGTAGAAAAATACATATATATACCAATTTTTTTAATAATCTGTCTAGTAGTTTTTGAGTTCATCGATGACATACAGACAAACATTCATTGTTATATATAAAGATTCGACGTGTTTCTATCCTAGATATGCGCAAGATCGGACATTCACAAAAAAAAATGATTTTACGTCTCAGACAGCAGAAAGGAATTGAAGCAATCCCAAATCTCACTGCTTGAACACGCAACGAAAAATGTTCGGTTGGGATACCTACCAAATTCGAGATCTACGAAGCTTCCTCGAGCACCCCCGAACTACCCGTGAATAGATGGATGCATAAATAGCGTTTCATAAATGGCGCAAAATTTCACTGGCCGTAGTGGTACTGCAGAATCTATTGAATTCTATCATTTTTTAGGTTGACGTCGAACGGTATTTCGATTTCATAAAGTTAGGTGGAAAATTATTTGGCTCTTCCTCTTATAGCCACTACCAGCTAAAATTGAGTGATGAAATGGTTTGGAGTCGCTCTGGCATATAAAAATCGCTATTGACCACAGTGGTACTTAAATTGTTTTACTAGTTATCTAAGCTTTTTATTATTTAAATGCAATGTTAAATGTGGTACCCGTAGACACCGCAATCAGACGAATGGGCTCGGGCTATAAGCTCAACCTCACTTATGGGCATTCAGTGTATAGCCTCGTTTAGTCCAACCGGTACCTTCTCCATTCATATTCCGTCAAGGGAAGAGTGGACGGGGGGCTACACTTGGGGATAGGGCCTGGTGAACTTGTTCAAGGATGGATCGAATTAGGAAGGAAAGGTTGGTGAGGAGTCTTCTGCGAGGAGCTCCCCACCAAACTCAAATTCAGGTTACCGGACCACTGCAGCGTTGTCCAGGCAGAGATAGCCGCAATCAAGCAGGCAGCTGATTGGCTGCTCACATGCGTACTAACAGTCAAGAAATTAAATATTTACTCCCACAGCCAAGCGGAAATAAGGGCCCTCGGGTCAGTGCCGATGCACTCGAAACTGGTCAGGGAATGCCTGACCTCACTTATGACAGCGTCCGAATTTTTTGACATAAGCCTCATCTGTGTTCCTGGTCACAGCGACATTGCGGGAAACTACGAGGCAGATGTGCTGGCCAGACAAGGGACATGTGAGGTGATCTCCCCGCGGTGGGATCCCCCTGACTACCTGCGGTCTACTCATGGAAAGATGGGCATCGCGCCAACTCAACGAGCGCTGGGCAAATGAACAAACGTGTAAGGTCGCGAAATCCTTCTGGTCACGTGTGAACGCTCCGGCGAGGTTCTGAGATTGACAAAATATCAGCTCTCTAATCCCGTGGAATGCATGCTGTGAGACTTGGAATCACCTAGATTCCTTTTTGCGCTGGATGAGATGGAATCATCTCAGCACCTTCTCCTTAGCTGCCCTGCTCAGGTGGAGCTGAGCTCCGGGCATCTTGGCTCGTACTTCTTTGCTGCGCCTGCTGATATAGCTGGCGCTGACATTAAAAATCTGATGTATTTCATCAGCAGCACAAAGCGGTTGACGCAAACGCAGCATAGTCATCGTTCGTAATCCACACGCTCCTAATAATCCCAGCACCACCTGTCCGCGCCCTCTCCCTGTATCCCATCGGTCTTTCTCTTCACCTCACCTCCTTCATAATGGTACCACAAAGGACGAATCCATTTTTTTCTTCGTCCAAGTGTGCTCATTCCATGGGCAACCATACCAACCAAATTATTTAAACCTATTTTTTTGATGAAAAACTAAGATAAAATAGAAAATAAATAAATAGAGAATAAAAAATAATTGATAAATACCTTCGTGCAAAATATCCATGATATTTACCAAACTTTTAAGAGCTGAAAAAGTAGCAGTTGGTATTAGGCGACTCACAACCGAACGCAACTAAACAGATTAGCGCCGGTTCTATTGTTACTTTAGGAAATATACCGTTCCTTGAGAGAGGGCTTGTAGATAATATGAAATATATTATTTATAATTTTTACTTTTTTCTCTTTGAGCTAAACAGGTTTTTTCTATCAACTGCCACCCAGACTCTTTTCCACCAAACTTCACACTAGTCACTAGTCAAGCACTGACTGTTGCAGCTCAGAATTGGGCGCACCGAACGCACAACTGCTAAAAACATCTTTGAAACATAGTGACAACTTAAGACTGTCATTAGCATTGAGGTACGCAAAATGATCGCAGCTCTTTATTTCACCTATTATTTATTGAACTAAATTTGTTAAAGCATAAAACATTGACTTTGCCATTACCTCACCCACCCGAGGCGATCATTACTGAAATATTATTTAAAAATTCGAAATCTGTCTTTCCATTAGGAGCCGATTTGTGAGGCACAAGTCCACAGCTTATTTGAACTTTCTCAAATATGTTTGAGTTAACGACTTAAATTCAAATTAAATTCCAAGCGAATTAAAAAAAAACACACATACACACATGCGCTCATGCGCTCATCCCGACCAAACACAAACACGTATTTTAATCTACCACAAAAACATATCCTTAAAAGCGCAGATGCCCGGCGACCTACGGCACTAATCCTTTGAAAGGCGGTTAGCGCACTTCGCCAAGGACCACTCCGCACCAGCACTCACATGTAGCCAGCTATAAATGCATGAAATATGAGCGAAACTATGCGGAATGCCGGATGAATGAGTGCATGCCACAAAAGGCGGATGTGAGTGGCCACACGAGCACAAGTATCGCCAGCCCAAAATGAGTGAGCGCGCGGGTGCATGCCGGCGCAAGCATTTTTGGCACTATGCCGCCAAGTGCATTCAAATGCAGCGAAGTGTGACTGGCCATATTAGTGGGAGAATCCATTTTCTTTGCTACTTATACGCAAGCGATAGCAGCTCACTGAGTTCTGAGATTTATTTGTTGTAGGTTTTTTCTAAAGCACAGCTGCTTGCCTTTAATCCTATTACCAGCTGATATAGTGAAACGAATCGCAAGTGAAGCTGTGCAGTTTTTGGCAACAAAAGGAAAAAAAGGCAAAGGAAAAAAAATACCTTAATAACATAGCTGTGCATCGAAATGAGCCAAACAGTCGCCGTTGAAATAGGGTTAATGCGAAGGGATAGGGGTGCCACTGGGAATTTAATTGTAAGTACTACCGGCATGTCCAAGCAAACACTTCCACACACGCAACAGTCTGCTTTTACAGAAAATAAAAATTGAAATAAAAACTCTACGCCCGCATGTGCGCTAAAGCAAGCGGTCATGCAACTTTTTGTTGCAGCCACTAGCATTCCGATACTCTGCGACCTGCCTAGCACTATCAACCTCATCTACATTAAGTGCAACAGCAAGGAGCTGCAGGAAATATCAGATATGCTTTTGGCGCCTGCTTTTTATGGTCTCGCATATTTTTGTAATTTTTCTCACTCCCCCTGCTTCTGCACTTTCGAAATACTTTATTAGTTGCAAGATTGTGCATGTAAATGAAAAGATTACCAATGCTCTTTATATCGTAAGTATGTATGTATTTGCTTGTGCTTATGCATGGATATGTTTCAATGGATTTGAGTGTTGCTCCTTTTGCCCCACAACTGAGTTGTAGTTATCTAATGCAAATTTTCATATTTTCGCATTTCCCTGCAGTCCTTTGACATAGCGTGTTGGAAGCATAAGCAAACTGCCTTGGAAATTTATGCACTTTTCGCTGAGGCAAGGAGGGGTTAAAAAAATAATAAAAGAAAGTAATAGTTTTGCTGCGAACTGTAAGGAAAGTCAAGAAAGTGTTAAGGAGTCAATGCAAATTTGTGTGCTTGTGGTGGGAGTTTGATAAATTGGTCAGAAAAGTAGTTAGATCTTTTGAAGCGTGCGGCGTCACAAGAAATGAGCGATGAACTTCTCGGATGCTCTTGGACAGGACAAGCAATGTAGGACACTAATTTTGAAGTTCGAAAAAGTGCAAAGCAAAAACCTGTGCTGGTTTCATTTGAACAAAGAGTTTGAAAAGAAGATTTTGCATATAAAGCTCGTAAAATGTATCCTAAATACAAGTCTCGTGATGCTGGTTCTTCTGACGAAGTTGTCAATAGTATTCGCGCATTGAACTTCAGACTTTTTTTTTAATAAATATTATATCATTTTATCCAAAGGGCGGTTAAACTTTAAGGGCCGATATTGAATGTGAACCACACCTAAATGTCAAGCTTTTTCTGCATTTGATTTGACATTTTTCAATCCTGGACTAACTCAATTTGAACCATGGGAAGACACATAACCGAGCAACGCGTGAAAGTTATTCAGGCTTCTTATGAAAACGGGCGTTCAAATCAGAATGCATATCGCGCACTTGGTGAAAAAAATCATCTTCAGCGATGAGGCACATTTTCACCTAAGCGGATTCGTCAATAAGCAGAATTGCCGCATTTGGACGAATGATAATCCAAGAGTGATTGCCGAAAAACCAATGCACCCACGAAGAGTGACTGTTTGCTGCGGTTTATGGGCCGGCGGCATCATTGGGCCGTATTTGTTCCAAAATGAGGCCGGCCAGGCTTTTACTGTGAATAGTGTTCGCTATCGTGAGATGATAACGAACTTTTTATGGCCCGAATTGGAAGATATGGATGTGGACGATATGTGGTTTCAACAAGACGGTGCCACTTGTACACAGCTAACGAAACAATGGCTCTTTTGCGCGAAATAAAATGGTCAGCCAAGATCATGTGATTTGACACCGTTGGACTTTTTTCTTTGGGGTTATTTGAAGGAAAAGGTGTACGTCGATAAGCCAGCAACAATTCAAGAGCTAAAGAATGAGATAATTCGGCACATTAACGGCATATAACCTCAATTATGCCTCAGCGTCATCGAAAATTTGGACCATCGTATGTTTCATACGTAATTGAGCCATACCAATGTTATCATAATAAAGAGAAATGACAATAACTTCCAAAAAAATAGTATTTTATTCAAAATCAACACCAACCCTTGAAACTTAACCACCCTTTATTTTTAAATTATTATCAATAGGGACAACACAATTTCAGCAATGGCGTACGAAGTTCCATTTTTTACCTCATACAATGTTTTAGATTTTTAGCATACTTGTACAACCTTGCATTCAAAAGTCTCGTCGGAAAGAAATTTAACTGTTGAACGATTCCTTACCAAGTTATCCAAGTATTTTGGACACGAGGTGTGTACAAAAAGTATCGCGAATTTTGTAGTTTTTCAAAAATTATTTATTGATTCATTAATATCTATTTTGTCCCTTGCAAAGTAATCCCCATGAGATATTATGCACTGGCACAAGTTCTTTCCAATCTTCGAAGCACTTCAAAAAAATTTTTTTTTTATCCTGTTCGGCTCCTCCTTCGATGCTGACTTTATCTCGTCAATTTCATGGGCTTCTTCAGTTTCGGGAACAAGAAAAAGTAACAGGGGGCCAGATCTGGTGAATACGGTGGTTGTGGCATCATTAGTGTGTTGTTTTTTGCCAAAAAGTCTCGCACCAGCAACGATGTGGGAGCAGGGGCGTTGTCGTGATGCAAGAGCCAATTTTTTTCTTCCACAAATCCGGGCGTTTCCGGCGGATTGCTTCGTGCAAATTGCGCATAACCTGCAGGTAATATTCCTCATTGACCGTTTTACCCTTTGGCAAGAACTCATGATGCACAACGCCCCTGCAATCGAAGAAAACTGTAAGCAAAACTTTTACATTCGACCGAGCTTGGTACGCTTTTTTCGGTCTTGATTCGTGCGGCAGCTTCCATTGAGATGATTGAGATTTGATTTCCACGTCATAACCATAAACCTACGATTCGTCACCAGTTATGACCCTTTGGAGCAAATATGGGTCGTCGCGGGCAGAGTCCAACATCTCATTAGTAATGTTCATGCGATGCTGCTTTTTGTTGAAATTGAGCAGTTTTGGTACGAATTTTGCGGTGACCCGTCTCATGCACAAATCATTGAAAAAATCGAATGGCACGAGCCAATCGATATGTCCAGGTCCTCAGCAATTTCTTTAACAGCGATTCGACGATTGGCCAATACCATTTCCTTCACTTCATCAATTTTTTCGTCTATTGCTGAAGTGCTCGGGCGTCCGTCGTTCACATCTTTTCGGCCTTCTGAGAACATTTTGTACCACCGATAAATGTTGCTTTGGTTCAAAGTAGCTTCTCCGTATGACACAGTCAACATTCGGAATGCATCCGCGCACTTAATTTCGTTTTTCACACAAACTTTGATAAAGGTTCTTTGATCCATCTTTTTGAATAGGTAAATATCGAAGACCATCGTAACCTGCGAAAATTCAAAATTTGCAATACTTTTTGAACACACCTCGTGTTTTCACCAATTCTAATAAAAAGTGGTTTATTTGTAGGCTTGGGCGTGAAAATAAATGAATTAAAAAGAATTCGAAAAAAATTTTACAATAGTTTTGAGATTTATTTAATATTGAACATTTAGGTATAGAATTTGTTTCATGGTGAATACCTTCGGCTTGTTTTAACATTTTCAGAACTTTTTAATGCTTTGGTATGAAGCAGAGTTGTTCAAATTTAAAGTGACAAACATTTTATTTTCTGTTAAAAATTTTTGGAAATATTTTTTGTTATTGTTGAAAATAATTTTTGTCACAAAAACTAAAAAAAGAATAAAATTTTTTTTCAAAAATGTCAGTTTAAAAGCATGTTTTATACTAAAAAATTAAGAAAAAAAATGTTGAGTGTTAAAGAGTTCTTTCCAAAAATTTTCAATATTGAACAAAAATTAAAATTATAAGATTTTTAAAAAATTTGTAAGTTTATTTCTTATAATGCTCAAGTCTACATATATACAAATTTGCAGCAAAAACTTAAAAAATAAGATGCTCTTCAAAAATATATTTTACCCTAAAAATTAATAAAAAAAATTATTTTTTAATGTGAAAAGAAATAACCAAATTGCATCGCATGTTTTTAGTTTTTAAAAATTGGCGAATTTGAATCGTTCAGTGACCCTAAAAGCCATCTGGGAACGATTTTAAATTCGATTCAGCAAATTAAAAACACTCATGCGCCTTATTAGATCCATTATTTTTTTTTTTCAATTTTTTAACACACGAAATTTGAAAAATATTTTTACATGAGCAACTTTCTTATTTTCATTAGAAACATTTTTTTTAACATAATCTCTTCTGGATGCCGAACCTTTTCAGATATCTGGACACTCACATTTTTTGCTACAGCTGCGGATATAGCAGGTTTAAATATCGCATATCTGGTGAATTTTATCAGTAGCTTGAAGCGGTTAATAAAAACGGAATGAGCCGCTGTTGCCACAGTAGCCAGAGTACACAAATTCTAAGCCCCTGCTTCCTTGTTTTTCTAACTGCTTGGTGCTTTTCTCTTTGATTTTCCTCTGCATGTTGTCACAATGGACGAATTTTGATTCTTTGTCCAGCCATTCATTCCATTCCATCCTGGCTAGAGAAGGCTCACTTGGCGTGGTCAACATTTTTACCTTGCCACCTAAGTGAATTTTTCTTGTGCTGAAACTTCTTTTCGAAAATTCTTCAAATCCATGTGAAGTTCTAATATTTCCTCGCTGCCAGTCAAGTTTCAGTTGATTTTCTAGTTTCAGATAAAATATGCGATATTCTCGGCGAATATTTTCTAAATTTTTCATATTCCGCGATTAATTTACATTTGCAAATAAAATTGTTTCCAACTCACCTAATGCCGACAGCCAACATTTCTCACACTTTGCTGCTCAATTCATAGCACAAGCACAATATTACACTCGCATGCATACATTTGCATATGAAAGGGTCCACTGTGTGTGTGTGTATGTATGTGCGACCAGGTAGTGTAATAATTCATGCGAAAGAGCGCAGTTTTACAATTTCCAAGCTGTAAATTTATTCGCATACTTTTCGGCGCATAATAATTTACGCATGAGTTAATATGCATATGTTGAATGCCGGTCAACGACGCTGCGGGCATTGGCCTCCAATATGCCTCCACATATGCATGTGCGTGAGTATGTTGGTACGGATTTCAGGCGAGTGATTTGATACTGTGAGCTTTTATTTCGATTTTTTTGCGACTTTAAAATATAATCGCACTACTGTTTTTTTTCTAGTTTTTTGCTGTGTTTTTTAATACACTGCACACGAGTTTTTCTGCAGTGGCTATTTTCGCTTTTATTATTATTACTTTTTCCCTTTGTTGTTATTTTTGCGACTAGCCAAGCCAGTCGTGGTATATTAAGCCGCTGACCGCTAAGCATTACTCCTCGGGCACTGCGGTGAGTTTTTCACTATTGTTTTTGCTCTGGCGCGTGTTTATGCGCATTTTAGCCACACTGCAACCCGGCCAACTGGCATTTATTGGCTAGATGCCACCACAATTTAGTTGCAGCCACGAATAGATATTTGAGTGTGTGGACGGACGTGTGAGAGTGTGTATCCACAAGCAGGCCACCAAGTGTTCGACGTTTCGACGACAGTGGCGGCAGTGGTGGCGGCGCTTTGGTTCGTTGACATTTTCAACATTTGCAGCATATTTGAACTGTAAACACAGACAATTAACTCGCACATTTTAGATGTTTTGTCGGACTTTGTGTTGTGTTGCTCATACGCACGGGTGGTCGTATTATTTTATGTGCATACACATGTAAGTATCTACATATCCACATACAATGCAAATATGTGGAAAAAAGTGTACTTTATTGCACGCCATGCCATGCGCTTTGGCCTTGTCGCTCTTTGTGGCCGATATGGCTGCTAACTTTGTTAGTTTATGTAGATTTTTTTGTTTTTGAGAATTGAAAATTTTGTTAGGCCAATTTGTAAGCCACTATCGCACAAATAAAATACACACTTGCAAACTATAAAAAAGATAAATATTTTGTGTATAGTTTTGAATATTTTGCTAATTAAATTTGATGCATTGTTTTTCTTCTCATTACAGGTAAGCGTGCGATTGTCGATTGACAAATAATTTAATCAAAATTTGAATTATCTAAATTAATGTTGGATGGTGAATTCCTGCGTCGCTTAATATGCAGATGTATGAACAGAGTATGTATGCATGTCTCGTTAATGACTATATTGTGTATATATTTAACTATGGCATAAATTTATAATAATTTATTCGGGTATATTTTAAAATAATTTTGAACATTTGCGGTTTGCTCGAGTGATAACTAAAATTTAATGAAATAGAAAGTAAATATATTTTGGTAGTAGTAAATGATTTTAAAGAAACTAAATTACAGGATTAGATAGAAGCAATGTCACAATTCAGATTGGCGGCTATTTTATTAGTGATCAAAACATTCGGTTCTCATTTCTCAGCAAGTTTACATAAAAGTGTAAAATTAAATCTGAAATTTTTTGGCTAATTAATTCAAAGTTTCAAATCAGGAGATCACCGGGCCCAAAGAATGTATGGAAAAAGTAGATATATTTCACAAACCGTTTCAATATTAATAATTAGATGGACAATCTCAGCGTAGTGTCTCTCTTCATGGCCGATCTGATCAAATTTGTTCAAGTTAATAATGAATATCATTTGAGTAAAAATCTCTTATATTAAAAAATTTACTTATTTTTTTAGTATCAGAAATATCGTATTCAAGTCGTTTGACTCCTCGCCCTTTGGTAGCTATCATGTGGACAGGACTACTTCGCTAATTTTGCCCAAAGTTTTAGTCTTCTGGAATGCAACCAACGTCTTGAAATAATTGTTAGACATTGTCCACTCATTTATGCCACATAAACAGAGATAATGTGCCCCATCTCGATTGAACTACTTGATCGAATAAGCACCAAATTTTTCCACTGAGTAACCAAACGTTAAGAGTATAATAAAAAAATATGAAAATGGTATTGGCTGTACCACTAATTAATTTCGAATTTTTTTGTCGATTTGGCTGGTTGTCCTGGCTTCACATATGATCTTTTACGTTTTGGGTTGTCGTAATGAATCCATTTTTCATCGCCAGTGGCAATACGATGCAAAAACGTTTTCTTTTTGTGGCGATTAAGCAGCCTTTCAGACATGCAAAATCGTCTCTCGGCTTCAATTCGTGTGGCACCCGATTTCCTTGTTTGCGAATGTATCCGGCTACTTTTAAACGCTTGGAAAGGGCTTGTTGAGTGTCTTTTAATGTTTTTCCAAGTTCTTATTGACTTTGACATAGATCTTGATTGAGTAATACCTCCAATTCTTTGACTTCAAACTTTTTTGATGGCCTGATCGCTCTTTGTCTTCTGTGCCAAAATCACCACTTTTAAATCGTTCAAACCACTACTGACATACTCTAACCTCGGGAGCATATTCAGGGTAAGTTTCTGAGGGTAAATGATGTGCTTCTGTTGCAATTTTCTTTAAATTGAAGAACAAAAGAAAACCTCTCGGCAAATGCTGTTTTGTTGGAACGTAATTTGACATTTTGACTGTAATAAAAAAAATGTGTGTGTTTACTAATATTCACTGTGATATATTAAATTTACTTGACTTTTTGGCGTGATTTAAAATAGAATACCTGTCACTGTCAAAATATTGACTACGTAAATAGATATGAGGTTAGTAACAAATACGAAATTAATTAGTTGTACAGCCGATAGTTTTTTTAATTTTACAGTTCTTGGCATGAAACTTTCTAGTACATTCATGGGCAAAAAGAAACAAACCATATAAAATAAGTTTTTGGAAGAAAATGTTTTCCCTTATAAATATGCTTGAATTGTATACGATATGATATTTAAAATAAAATATAATTAATGCATAAATTTCAAAGATCTTTACACTCCTGATTTGAGTTTATGGCACAATCTGGGTTCAGTGAGCATATCTTAGTCGAATTAGTTCACTCTACTCTTATTGCACCTCACCTAGAAATGCTTAATTTTTCACTCTTTTCTGTTGCGTACTTCATTTGCTTTTACCGTATTTTAGTATCAAGTCAAATGACAAGCAGTTTTCTTGCCTTTGAATACTTCAAAATAATTTTAAAGGTACTTTTATACAACTGTAAATTTAAATAGAGACGCAGAAACAACATACCTATTCTCGTTGTATGAAATCATGTATTTCTGAATCACTTTTAAAACAAACAAAGAAAAAACGAATAAGTAAATAAATTAATTAATTAATAAATAACTAAATAAAGGGTGGTAAAGTTTCAAGGCGCGGTGTTGATTTTGAATAAAATACAATTTTTTTAAGAAATTATTATCACTTCTCTTTACTATGATAATATTGGTATAGCTCAATTATGTGCGAAACAAAACATCGGCCAAATAGCCGCCACGGCCTCGGCGGCACACCTCCATCCGATGGTCTAAATTTTCGATGACGCTGAGGCATAATTGAGGTTCTATGTCGTTAGTGCGCCCAATTATCTCATCCTTTAACTCTTAAATCGTTGCTGGCTTATCGACGTACATCTTTTCTTTCAAATAACCCCAAAGAAAGAAGTCCAACAGTGTCGTTGACGTTTAGGTGTGGTTCACATTCAACATCGACCCATTCAACATAACCTCAAAGAAAGAAGTCCAACGATGTCGTTGACGCTTAGGTGTGGTTCACATTCAACATCGACCCTTGAAATTTAACCACCCTTTATAATATTCCCTTCATTATTTTATGACACTAACACACATTTTTCATGATTTTCCTTATATCTGTACTGTGCGTTTGTGTCGCTGTCTGCCTTTAAAACCTTTATCAGTTTATAACCGAAACAAAATTTTTCTCGATTTTCCTGATTACCAAAAAATGTTTGATCAGTTTGATTCCAGACTTCAATTTTTCTTTTTCATTTTATTTTCTTCTTAATTTTGTATGTTTTCTACTTTTTTTTGGAATTTTTTTTTCTCATTGAATATTCTTTTCTTTCTTCTTTTATTTTTTGATTTTCTTTGCTTGCCCTTTTCCTTTCTGTTGACCTTTTTTTTGTTTTTTCTGTTTTTTCAATTTTCCTTTTCTTTCATCGGTTCTTCTTTCTGTTTTTCTTGCATTTCCTTTTTCTTATTTTTCGTTGTTTTTTTTTTTGTTTTTTATTCATTTCAATTTTATTTTTTCTTGCTCTTTCTTTTCATTGATTTTCTCCTTTAATTTTTCGACTTTCTTTTTTCTCTTTGCCTTTTAATTTTGTTCGTGTTTTAATTACTTTATTTTCTTTTTAATTGTCGTTTACGTTTTCCTTTCTTTTTGATTTTAATTTATTTTCTTTCCCTTTTCTCTTTGGTGTTTATATATATATATATTTTTTTTATCTTCTGATGTGCCTTTTATCTTTTTCTTTCATTTCCTTTTTCTTATTTTTCGTTGTTTTTTTTTGTTCTTTTTTTTTCTTCCTTTCAATTTTTTTTTTTCTTGCTCTTTCTTTTCTTTGATTTTCTCCTTTTACTTTTCGACTTTCTTGTTTCTCCTTTCCTTCTACTTTTGTTTGTGTTTTATTTACTTTTCATTTTCTCTTATTTTTTTTTTAATTTTCGTTTGCGTTTGCCTTTCTTTTATGATTTTTATTTATTTTTTTCCCTTTTTTTCTTGCTGTTTATGAATATTTTATTTTTATCTTCTCCTTTTCCTTTTTATTCCTTTTCTCGTTTCTGCATCTGTTTTTTTTTTCATTTTTCTTCCCCTTCGTATTGTTAATTTTCTTTTTCTTTAATTTTTTTATTTTTTTCTTTCCATTTTAATATAATTATAATAATTTTGGATTTTCTTTGCTTTTTTATTTTCCTTTTATTTTCTTTCAATTGTTGTTTTTTGTGTTTGCTTTTTTGTCTTTTTCCTTCCCCTTTCTCTCTCTTTTTTTCTATTTGTTTTCCTTTTTTATTTTTCGTTGTTAATTTTTCCTTTTTCATACTTCGTTTCCTTTTCTTACTTCGTTTCCTTTTTCTCTTTCTTTTTGTATTTATTTTTCTTAATTGTCACATGCCACGTTGGTCGAGACCATTCCAGTCGTCTCGTGATCTTGCTAGGCAGCACTAATGAAGCCAAATCTTTCTTCTCTTGGTTATTCCGATACAGAAAAGGGCCTTTCTCATCCTCATCGACTTCTATTGATTGATTTTTGTATCCATTTTGGATTTTACGCCTTGCACTTCGTCTGCGTCGCCCTAAAATATTGCCGAAAATAACTTCTTTTGGGAACTGGGCATTAACTGAAGTTTCAGTCACCATGAGTCCTATGGAAGCGATATGGTGCACATGAAACATTTCTCCGGGCCAAAATCGCTTAAGCAAGACATGAGAAAATCTCCACAACTCCTAGGATGGCTGAAGTGACTTAAATTTGAGGCCTGTGCTTTAAAAAAATACCCAAATATATTTGTACGTGTGTCCTTAGCTGCATAGGTTATATTTATGTGCGCACCAGATCAATGAAAGTTTCACTAAAATTTATAGCTGCTTGGCCGTTGCTGCTTAAGTAGAACTGGTAGTAATTGAATGAGTCATATTCCAGCTAAATGACTTTCATCAATCCGAAGTCTCCGGGCTGCAATGAACCAGTTGGAACGTCGAATACAGCACAACAGCTCCACGGTACACGCACACGCAAGCCCATAAATGCAAGCAACAGTCAGCGTTTATGACAGAAAATATCCAAATGTGTGCGTGAATGCATGCCAGTGCCATGTATGGTAGACACAAATACACACACATGCAAGCATATATGGGTTTATTTGACTTGACCAGCCAAAAGTGTATTTCACTGTTGCTATTTGGGTCAACGCATAAAAATTTTAATGCCTACAGCAACAACTAGTGAATGAGCGATAAACTTTGGATATCGTACTATACTCGAACACCAACATTAACACTAACACACTTGCAAATCAACGATAATATATGAATGCATAGATATGTGCTTGTGTGTGTGTGCAATGGCTTAAGCTGGATTAACTTTTACTTTCGCCACGCGTTCGCTCGTTTGCTTTAGTGTTGGCAAACATTAAATGCTGCGAATGTATGTGCCTGTGTGGTTGTGTGTGTGTATGTTATGTACAAAAGTCTAGTTTTCAGCGCACTTACACATTCAAATGCTGCGTTGGTTACGTTCAGTGAAGTGCAATTCGATTTCGACTTTGCAAGTGCGTTGTGCCAACTAGCTTCCATGGGGAAAATGGGTCAAATATTTGAGTGAAAAATAAAAAGGGAAATTAAAAACACAGAATGATGCGAATAAGTTATAAAAAATGCGACATAAAATTTGCTGGCAGCGAGGTTGAGCGAAACGCGTTCAAACGCGACAAATGCCAAAGACCCATTAACCTCTTTTCTTGCGCGATCCAACCACCCAGCAGTAATTTTAATAGAGTCGCGAAAAAAAAGAATGGATACAACGAGATATCTTTGTTGTAGTAAGCGGAAATGAAGAACAAGTAGTTTTCCAGAAGACGAATGCGTAGAGTTGCGGCTGCTAAGTGGCAATGCTTCGAATTAAGCCATATTTTTTATGTATATATGTGTGAATGTAAGAATGTGCGTCTGTATGTATGTATCTATTGTCTATGTAAATATGAATGTACGTATACACATGCGTTTGTCATATTAACACAGACACACACACATACACGCCCATAGCTGTCGCTAACTTCGGCACTAGGCTCAGCGCCAAATTTGCAGAAAACTACAACAGAAAAAATGATAAAGTGTCCAAATAAGAAAAAGGAACAAAAAAAAACACACAAAAACAGCCAAGCAGCCAAGCAAGTAGCCTGGATAACAGTCACCACGCATCCCATTAGCAGCAGCAGCAGCGAAAGCGACAACATTTGAAGAATATTATTGGCAACGATGATGGCAGCAGCAGCATCCAGGGCTAAAGCAGCATCGGCCAGCAGCAGCAGCAGCAGTGGTACAGAGCATGCAACATTTATTCGACAGCAAAAACTGCGAAGCTTTCAAGTCAGCCAACGCATTTGCTCTTCTTCACCGACATGTGACATTTTGGTAGCTTTTTAGGCGCATGCTCTCTGTCACTTGCTCTTCACTCTGATATTTGCTCTCTTTGCATTTTCCGTGCTCTCTATTCTCTTTTTGAGATGGCAGACCAACAGTAGCTTTGTTTTTGTGTATTTCCAATTGTTGATTTCCAATCGTGAATTTCTTGCAGCATTTTAGGCGCTGCGGAGTGTGCCTACTGCTTTGCGCTAGTTGATGAGTACTGTTTGGCTGTATTTGTATATGCATACATATAAATGTATGCATACATCCATAATTGTTCTTGTTTGCTCAAATACTTTGGTGGTTGGTATTTTATAATTTAGTTTGCTAATTTAATTTACCTACATACTAAGCACCCAGTATGGGTTTGAGTGGCAACTGAAGTGGCAGCAAAAACACTCTTTAAACTGATATACAAAAAAATCGCGCAATAAAGTATCTACTTGAAAGAGCACACGTTTTTAGGTATTTGGGGTTTTCTATGAAATTTAAAAATTATCTCCTCACAAACCAAATGTGAATTTGGCGGGTTTAGGGTTAAAAAAGTCATTTTGAGTCGATCTGCCTTTTCGGTCTTCTGCAATCACCATTCTATCACCCTATCTATGTATTCATATGCAATTGAGAACTGCCAGTTTAGTAGCTTTTTCCGAAATATGCGAGTATAAACACTAAGGCCGTTGGACATACCGATATGATATGAAGTCTAACGGAATTCATTCTTATGGTATATTACTTGGTTAAGCCATTATCATGAAAAAGAAAAGCGCCTTGAGAAAATCTTTCGATCGTCTTTAGTCAACCTTTAGTCAAAACAACCTTATATTTGAGTTGATATGAGGCCGCCAGCAGGCCAAGAAATGGGAGCTAAGGCAATCTTTAAACTCTACTCTCCCCCACGGAAATTCATTCTTATCACGTGGTACCCTTCTTTGAAGTTGGCCCAAGAAGCGACGCGATATGAGTTAACGCTAAGAGGTTAACATCGGAGTTATTGAAAAATTTGTATTTTCACCGTCTTTTTCCAGAAAATGATTTTTCTTATTTAAAAAACCAGTAAAAGAGTGTTTCGATGTAATTTTTAGTGTGACTTCGCATAAACTAAAAAAAAATTAATTAATATCTCAATAATTAATAAAACAATTTTTTCTAAAAAAATTAATTGCAAAAAAAGTAATTAATAATTCAGTAATTAGTAAAAAAAAATATTTATAAGTAAAATTAATTAATAATTTGTAATATAATTATTGTAATAATTAGTAAATAAAAAAGTTAAAAAAAAATTTGATAAAAGAAATTTATTAAAAAAAAACAATTTTTATACAAAAAATCTATTATTTAGATGGAAAGAATGCGCATTACAGTTAGAGAAAAATAATTACAAAAAATCCATGGAGCAATTTCAAATTTGCACTTTAATTTAATGAGGTATAAAACGTTTTTTGGCGTCTGCCATAGACGAATGGGTTGGTGCGTGACTACCATTCGGAATTCACAGAGAGAACGTCGGTTCGAATCTCGGTGAAACACCAAAATTAAGAAAAACATTTTTCTAATAGCGGTCGCCCCTCGGCAAGCAATGGCAAACCTCCGAGTGTTTTTCTGCCATGAAAAAAAGCTCCTCATAAAAATATCTGCCGCTCGGAGTCGGCTTGAAACTGTAGGTCCCTTCATTTGTGGAACAACATCAAGACGCACACCACAATAGGAGGAGGAGCTCGGCCAAACACCCAAAAAGGGTGTACGCGCCAATTATATATATATATATATAACGTTTTTTGTTCGTTCTTGGGCACAACAGACCGTGAAGTCAAAGTGCAAATCTTATTAAGAATGTAGTAAGTCTGTCTACCAAATCTTCTTGTTGAGTAGTGAGAAAAATTGCTAATTTTTATATATAGTGTGAGACTTGGACTTATATGAGCTCTGTTCGACAATGAGCTATACTTCTATGAAACAATAATGAATATTATACAAATACATATACCTATGAAATGAGACTTTCAGCTATCAGTCCATAGATGTCGCTAGGAGTATTTTTAAACCTTCCCAAATGTCTTGTTTTTTTCGTCTGCCATCTGTGAACAATATTCAATTCATTGTTTGTTACGTTTCATACAGCAATGCACTTTTGTCGCTGGAATTTCGTGCCTTCAAACTACGATTTGCTCGATCGTTGATTTTCTGTTATCAATTCGAGAAAAACCCTTCTCAAGCTCATCAAACGCTTATCGAAGCTTATGGTGGACATGCTCTAAGTAGAGCACAGTGCTTCAGGTGGTTTGAAAAATTCCGAAGTGGCGCCTTAGCGTGGAGAACGAGGACAGTGGCCGGCCAGCGAATTCGTTTTAGAGGTATGGTTCCTTCGGCAAAGTTTCTTATTTTGATCCCTAGAATATGATTTTCACAGAGCAATGAGCGATTTTTTTGCCTTCCCACAAATCGACCCGGCCTAATACATATATATATATATATACATATATACGGGTTTCACGGGTTAAAATATTGATATGCTAGCGTTTATCGCGTGCTGTATGTATGCGGGTGGTTTATTAGCAGCTTTGTATACTTTGAAAAACTAAGATTTGTGCGGAAACAACCTGCCTAAGTGTTTCTCCCCCATTCATTTTGTTGAGTATCAACATCAGAAAATGTTTGTTTTGATTATTGGAAATCAATTTTTTTTGTTTATTTGTTTGCGTGAAATATATTTTTACTACCAGCGCTATTTTGTCTGGATATTTTTGGGTTCCAGGTTTTCTTTTTAATTTTGCAAAATCAATTCTGCACATCTTAATTTTTTTCAATAGATTTTATTTTTTGTAAATCCTTAAAGTCGATATTTCAATTGAGCTAACATTTATTTTTGTTATTTTATTCTTGCCAATATAGCAAACAACGATATTATTTTCATACTGTTTTTCAACATAATTTTCTGCTTTTCTTTGAACTTGTTTTCTTTGCGCTTAGTTAACTTTTGTGTGCTTTCGCTTCCTTGTAACTATCTCGTTAACTTCTAACGTCCCGTTTCGTATTTTGCCATAAATTCTACTTAGCAGCTAAGAGCACACGGGAGCTCAAGCACAGTAGGCTTGTGTATCTGCTTCATCTTACACAACCTTGTTTGTTGAGACCACATTTAGATGAGAAACTCCGTCGTTTCAGCAAAACAGCAGCGCAGCATCGTCATAATCGGCAGCAGCACTGTAGGACATTGTAATTACTTTGTGTGTATGTGTGCGTAGCGATTCAAGAAACTCATGAATATACATACATGTATGAGTAACAGGGTGTATGTGCGTATAAGTGTTTGTGTGCTTGTGAAGACCACCGTCAAGTTACGCCCTATACATCCTCCCTCCGTCCTTCCTTATCATCGACACCATTACCATGAACAACATCTTAACAGCAACACCGGTCGCTCTTCGAGCACTCACGCTTCCTACTCCAACCGCCGCGGCGTCTGCTTGAGCCTCGTCAGCAGCGTCGCCATTCATGTCGAGTGGTTGTGCACGGAAATATGGGTCAAGTTTTTGTTATTCCAACTAAAGTGGAATAAGTGGAAAATATTCGGGTGAAGTGTAGGCGTTAGAAGCGCCCTGACGCTGCCAGTGCGGCTGATGCGGCAACAAGAAGCGCACAACAAAAATGAAAAGTACAGCATTTGGAGCAGCATAAACAACAACTGAAGCAGTCGGCAAACAGCAGCCGCTTCAGCGTCAGCATTAACACTAAAAGCAAAAGCGGTGGAAGAAAATAAAGAAAAAAATCAGCAAAGCGGGGTTTCGACAGAGCGGCAGCAGCTCAAGAAAATCATAAAAGCATTAATGCTTGCAAGAAAAAAATATTAAATATGAAATATGGAATAAGAAATAAGGCAAAGGACAAAAAAATCATGAACTTATTTTTTCTCTTTATTACCTTCCCTTCCCTTGCCACCTTCGGAGCGCTATCGCAAATTATGTGCCAACGCATTAATGCATGCACTCATTATCAATTTGCCCAGAGGCGGCCAGAAGACAGCTGCCGGCAAAAGATTGCGAGCCCAAGCGGCGAATGCGGGTGTATGTTTATTCAGTGCATGCAACATACATACTTACTCACTCTTCTATATAGTCATATATACATCCATGTATGTAAGTGTGTATGTGTTTCCGCACCTAGTGACATCAATTCGCTGTCAGAAGAAAGTGTGAGCTACATATTAACCTCACTTGTGCCACTACACGCCACGCAGCCTTACCTCGTGACCGAGCATTTTGTTCACTTGACTTAAGATGCTCCAAAAAGTTTTTAGAACCAGATACCAAAGCATTAAAATTACTAGTGTGTGTGGCTGTCGAACACTACCTAATTTTCTTAAGAAATCTTGACCCATTTAATGAAATTGAAAAAAGTACCTTGGAGTGTTTCCTTACAACACCAAAAAAGGCGCTGTGGTTGTTTACCACCAACACTGGCAAAAGCGCTTATCAAAGGGCAGCAGGGCTTTCGGAATTGCGAGTTCCACTTCACATTTACCTTAAAAGCGAAGAAGTGCGCTAAAGACGCGTTAAAGAAAGATATTTGAAGAAACATTTTCTCTGTGGTCAAAAGTAATAAGAATTTACTGCGGAGGTGTTAAATGGTTAGTGGAATCATAATTGCTGCTGTTTAAAACCACCAACGAAAAATAAGAAAATAAATAACAAAATAAAAATAAAAAACACGAATAGTATAAATACACGTTAATACGAGTATAACTGGTTTACCCCCTTTTCTCTGTCTACTCTCCAAACTAATTTTCACACGATTTTCGAAGAAAGTTTTCTGCCAACTCATGAATTAGTAGTTTATTCGGGAATGCATTTTCGATCATTTACAAAGTTTGAGCAAATTATTATGCCAATCGTTCGCAGAAATTTTATCAAAAATCACGTCGAATCCAAAGCAGCTGCAAGGACAACTACGTGCATTAATCAAGTGCACTAAAATCGAAACGAAAGACTTCGAGCACAAACACTGAGAAGCAACTGAAAAGCGTGAACGCGAAAAAAAAGCAAGAGCAGAGGAGGAAGAAAAAATAGCGCTGCATGTCTAAGCAGTCCAAAAAATGTAGAAGCGACTGCCAAAATGCCAACGAACCAGCATTTCTCCAAATAAAGTTGAGTTGCTTTAAAATAAAACACATCTCGACGCGCAACCTGTTTTCAATCCACACACCTATTCAGTATGCGCATCTGACGAAAGAAATTTTTCGTCGCGGGAAATCCGGATCAATTTTGAAAAATGACTTAAAATCCGTTTCGCATTTCGTTTTCGTTTTCATTTGTGCCAATGACGTTAAGTAATTGCGTCTAATATGCGGATGTGCAAAGCACGCGAAGCTACGTGGAATTGTGCGAGTGTGTGTACGTATGCAGCTACTTGCTGCGTGATTCTTTGCCTAGGTTCACTTTCGGATAATCAATCTATGTACTTTATGTACACCTGTGTTCACAATATTAGCAGCGCGCCAGTTTCAAAGCATTGACTGTTAATTTATTTTTTATTTACTTTTTTTTTAGTCAGCATTTTTGCAAAAATTCTGGTCATGCAGTTGTGTACAGGGTTGCCCATATTCGACGGACCCGACGGATTTCGATGACTGTTTGAGCCCAATCCAATCGACGAGGCTTGTCCGCAGGCAACAATCTTTGCGTCAATTGAATCTTATACGGGATTAAATGCAAATCAATGCGGATAATTCGTTGTAAAGTGGTCCGAGCAATGCGCAACTGCTGAAAACGGCGATTTTGGGATGTTCTTGGCGACGCCTTGGTCGGTTTTGATTTGAGGTCTTTGGATTAGAAAGAGCATCACCAGTCGAAAACCTTTCACACAAACGTTTAATGGTGTTCTTAGAAGGCGCACTTTTCACATTATTTAATTTTTTATACGCACGTTAAGTTTTCACAATTGACTTCTTTTGTTGAATGTAAATTTCAGCAATTTGGGAGCGCTCGTGCGGCGTGTACTGTTTCATGGTAAAAATCTGCTTGGATTGACGCTTCCAACGCGGTATGTCATTAAGCGATCTGACGTCTCTGTCAAAAGATACAGGGTTGCCAGATAGGTCCGTCGAATATTGGCAACTTAAAACTAAACAACTTAAAATTCAGGTTAGGTTAGGTCTGGTAGTGCTGGTTGATGTGTTAAAAGATCGCCAAGGTCAATTATGTTACTACTGCTACGTATTTGGCGAAGAACAATTTAATGTAATTTTTATTGCCCGTCTTCGCGAGCTTTAGTAACCCGCTCAGGCTTTTCAGCAATATCTTTCAAAGATGATCCATCTAGGCACATATTTCAAGTCTTACAAAAAGCAAGGCAGTGGCAAAGGAGATGTTCCAAAGTACCCCTAGCATTTGCTTCGTTGCATGTGTTGCACGATTCGCTCTAATCCTATTTTGGCTGCGTGGTGTGGGGTGAGACAGTGCCCTTCAGTGCTCCAATCAATATTTTGCAGTATTTTCTAAGAAGTGATAAAATAAAGTTTGCAGTTTTCATATTCCAAGTCCTTAGCTTAATTTTCGTAGTATTGTACGAGATTGAGTCCCATATCGACTGCGTTTCCAGAGATAGTTTCTCATCTAGCTCTGCTTTTAGAAAGGAGAGTGATAGATACATTTCCGATGTGCTTACTTTCGGCAAGCGAGTACCTGCCTTAGGAGCTCATCGGCTGTCTCATTCCCGTTTAGTCCTTTGTGCTCTGATATCCAGTAAATGGTGACCCATTTTTGCAGAGTGAATCCATTTTGGATCTGCATTGTTGAACACATTTCGAGTTAGTCCAAAACCAGTTAGAAAGCTTTAAAAATTGATGAAAATTTATCGAATTTCTTTGAAATTTTGTACAAAGTTTGAAACTACGCCTTATATGGTTTTTGTTGTAGTATGAAATATATTTTTATATACAAATAAGAAAGTGAAATAAAAAATAAATTAATGGTCAAAACCTTCACAATATGTCGCGCTGCTTTTATTGCGAGCATAGGTGTAGGTATGTTGTACGCGAGAAAGCAAGTAGCTGTACTTCAATGCTCAAGCGGCTAGTCCAAAATCGAGTTGTTCAAATAATAAGAAGTGTATGGCAAATATATCGCTGGAAAGAACTCTCTAATAAGCAAGCATTTACTGTTATATAGCTGCTCTCACGACTAACAGTAATATGTTCACATATACAAGCGCAAGTAAATATGTACTTATAAGTAATTTACCCATACTCGCACATTCTCAGCCAACCAGCCATCGATTTTGTGAGTTGAAATTCATTTTTCATTGACAGCCGCGCCAAAGTGACAGAAATAGCATGAAAATCACAAGGCACAAATTGTTTGGTGAATTGTGTGAATTGAAAATCTAACATTCCATGGAGTTGTTCGAAATGAAAAAGTGCGACAGTTTCAAAAGAGTGAAAAAGAAGTGTTGATGTGTTGCGCGAGTTACGGCTTGCGTTACAAATTAGAAAAATGTCACTGGCACCTAAATATTTGTTGGGTTTGCAATGATTTTTGTTTGCTCGCTAACTTAACTGCGCTTTGCTTGGAAATTGCAATTGAACATTTAATTCAACTTCTGTTTCCTTCAGTCTGCTTTTAATATCTGTATATTTGGTGAATTAAAAAGAAGTGTGCGCAAGATGTCCGCAAGATGTCTTTTGTGTGGCACGGTGTAAAAAGTGGCACTATGCTTTATACACTTTCAACACCTATAATATAATATTGGGTGCTTTTTTAAGAGCTTAAGAACTTAAAATGATAATACAAAAGCGAAATATTGTTGCAATATTTTTTTCTTATTTTCTGTTAGATAACTATGTCCATGATATTTACTTTTTCAATATGCTATCCGACATATGTCCGCGGCGCCTACGAGTTACATGGTCTTCTCGATCAGACCAATAAATTGATTGCTAAGCGCAATGGCAAGTTGCGCCGTCTCGTAGGCTAAAAATGTCGTCGATGCTTAACTGATTAGTTTTTAGTAACAAGAATTCAGTTGGCAGAGCTCGGTAAGGGTCGCCATTCGCTGTAACGGCAGTTCCTTCTGCATTTTGAAACAAACAAGGGCCGATGATGCCGCCAGTATTTACTGAACTTCGCGAACAGATTTTTTTTTGTTTTTTTTAAAATTAAATTTCCACATTTGCTGAAGAGAAATGCCAACACAGCTGCCAAATCATAGTTATCGATATGGATAGCTCTCATGCATAAAAAAATACCCATTATCTATATATAAATGATGGTGACCGATATGAAGTGTTACCTATTCAAAACACCATAACTTTTTTGTGCGAAATTAGTTTTTATTGATTTCAAAGACAAAATTGTTCAAAAATGATTACAATTTTAACGTATATTCACTTTAGCTCGATATGACCACCTTTTACCTTCAAACGGCCAAGAAATGAGTTGCATGCTGCGCGAATGTGATCTTGAGGTATTTTGGCCCATTCTCGTATAATCGCTTTTTTCAGCGTATACATACTGGCATATTTTTTAGTCCTCATCTTGCTCTCCAAAATGGAATAGTTCATCGGATTAGCGTCTGGCGAATTCGAAAGTCATTGTGTGGACGAAAAAACGATTGGAGAGCGTCCATCAGCGGTCACTGCTGCCCAAACCCTTACTTGATGGGAAATTGTTTCGAGTGGCCATACGTAGGCTCAAATTCTCGTATGAGCGTTCGGTCAAGTAAACTCGATCGGTTTGAGTGTTTATTAACTGCTTAATTGGGAAATTTTTTTCATCAGAAAACACAATGATAGGCAATTCGCTACGTTCGTGCAAGCGCAACAACTCCTTTGTTCTTTCGCACCGAATTTTTTTTCTGGGGTGAAAGATCGTGTGCTTTTTGGAAATTGTAAGCCTTGACCTGGGGCTCATTTTGCAATATGCGTCGAATGCTGTCTTGCGATATTTTCAGTTCTTTAGCCATTTTTCTTCCACTTCGACGTGGATTTCATTCAAGTCGAGCCTTCACTTTCCGAACCATTTCGGGCGTTGTTGCGGTTGTTTTTGGTCCACCTTCATAGCTTTTTGCAATGCTACCAGTATCATTGTAATGTTTTATAGTGCGATACACAAACATTTTATTTACTGTGAGGTGACTGAGCTCACGAACAAGGGCTGGTTGTGATTTTCCAGCCAATCACGCAAAAAACGCAATCACACTATTACGTTTGAATTCCATCACAGAAAAAAAAATTCAACAAAACTGAGACGCAAATGCTTTTGATGGCTTATAAACAATATATTGAACTGGCATTAGAACAATTTGGCGTTGATGTCATGAGCTGCTTTATAGATACAAGCAGTGTGAAGTTGGTAACACTTCATATCGTTCACCCGGAACCGATTTTATTGAAATTTTCAGGAACGATCTAGAGTAGTCAGTAGAGTTTCTTGTGAAGTTTGATGCTGCTTGTATAAAAAGTGATGCCAACTATCTGAAAAATAAACATGTAATTTAATTAAATAAAATGTTAAAAATTGGAAGCTGCTTGAAACAACTTCAATCCAAATTAACTAAAAGGGTTGCAACTCATACAAGAAATTTGTCATTGATTTAGAAATCAGTTGAAGGTTATTTCGTTTCAAATAGAGTTCAAACCACCTAGAAGTGAAGTATAATCCACTAAATTTGAATCAGACTGAGACACCTACACTGACAGACAAAATAAAAGCACAAAATTTTTATATATTGAGAAAATTTGTAACTTTTAAGAACATTTATTCTGATTAGGAATTTGAAATTAATTTTATTTATTTTTAGTTTGATGATAATTTGTCGAATTTCTATAAATCTTGTTCAAGGTCAGAAATTTTTACTTATATGATATTTGCTGCGGAATGAGTTAAGCATATAAAAAAATTTGCGGATATTAAAAAAACAGAAAAACAAAACAAAGTCAAAAACTGGTCAAAATAAAGCAATTCGATTTTTCTTCTCCGTCTTTCTCCCGTCACTCCTTTGAGGAGCACAGAGCCCCTACAAAAGCATTGTCCCTACTTATGGAATATAAGTCATGCAGGTGGGTTATTTTTCAGGTATTTTTTGATGGGCCATGTCTTCTGCTTTCCAGAGAATTCAAATCTGTGACGCTTTGTGGCGATTATATAAGAGCGTGGAGGACGAACAAAGTATATATGTACCATAAAACATGCAGAATTTCTGCTGTGCACGCAGTGATTAAAATGTAAAAAATTTCAATTTGAATACATGCATACTGGCTCTAATGAAATACTTCACCGCACTCTGCAAGATTTTGGAGGAAAAAACCATTCGATGGGTGGCGTCCAGTGTGCGCTTAAAATCAATTTATCTGAAGGAATACGAAGAAAAAATCAAGCTCTCGACGAATAGATGTGGACATTTGCTGGAAGGCACGTTTGCTTAAATATTTTGAAAACAATTTTTTTTCTTTGGAATCGATTAAGTTCCAATAAAAATAAAAAAAAACTTTTCTCTGACGGTGTTGCCTATTTTGTCCATATAAAAAATGCACGAAATTTTTTTATGAAGAAAATGGCCAAAAAATGCTCAGAAGTCCCATTATCGACGAAGTAAGGATCAAAGAGACCGTTGGCTCAAATCCACTGCAAAGAGCAACTTTTTGTGGTTACATCGCTATCTGGTAATGCTCGAGTAGATTGGAGCGGCCTCATATACAGCAAACTTACTTGTTGATTTGACCATGAATGCAAAAGTGGGCCTCATGGCTAAAGATTGGTTGAGGTTGAGAGAGTTTAATTTATCCGTAAAAAGCGTAAAGTAGAAGTTAGTAAATGAACACATTTTTCCTTCAAAGCTGTTGAATATTGAAGTAATAGTCAGATATTGCATTTGCTTTCATAAATTGCTAAGGAAGGCATCCAAGAAAAAAATAAGAAAGATTAAAGTAGTAAAGAGAATAATACAAAAAATTTAGTAATAAAGCTAAATGTGTGGGAGGCCGGCATTGAGTCTCCAACTGCACTGCTTTAGCCAGGCTGTCAATCAGCGCGCCGGCCAGTCGTGTGGAGTAGAAGTATTTAGCACAAGCAAGCACAAGCAAGCACAGACAAGGCGGATAACTACATGCCAGCATAAAGAAGCATAGAAGCAAGTGCAGCTATGGCGTCAAAGGCGACTTGGGTTGCATCAGGGCTGCTACTTGCCGCCAGATTGCTGTGTCATAAATAGTTTTGTTTGTGTTTAATTTAAAGGCAGATTTTTTGTTTTATTTATGTGTTGGCTTTTTTGCTCTGCTTGCATATTTTTAATATAAATTTTTTTTCCTTGGATGAGTATTGGTTTATGCTGAGGAAATGGTAAAGAAAGCTGTGTTGTAATAAAATTTGTGCTTGGAGCTTTGTGTTATTTCCTTCCTTGGATAGATTAATACAACGGAAATAGCTGGACATACGTCATCATATGTATTCTTATGTATATCCATTACATTTGCCGCACACATCCTTTTGCTGGGATATTTGGTCATACTTCTTCCCGAATGTCTGATGTGTAACTGATATTTTCCCCCACATATGAAAGGATCTCTAATTTCATGCCGCCTCCAAAAAAATATTTTTTTCGTGAGTAACTTTTTGTAGCGGAAATGTGCTTAGAGGTGAACTACTATCGAATAAGTTATTCATTTATTTGTATTTCTTTATTTCTTTTATTGTTATTTATTGCCTACCGATTGCTCTTATATATTTAACGTTAGTTAAAAAATATTAACAAATTTAACTTACAGCTAAAGCTTTAACTAACCCTCCGTTAGACAGCTTTTTCAAAACCTTCGGATGGGAACCCTGGTCTGGACTTTTTCGTACTGTTTGAGGATAAATCGATAGAAAATTAAATTTTAGGAAGCTAACTGGAAGCTCAAGTCGTTTGCTATAATAGAAATATGTTAAATTCATGAGCAAAGTCGAAAGTGTCAGTCTGGTGCTTAACGAGGGCTTAAATTCATAATTAGTCGTCATCGAGTCTCACAAAAAGGACCATTCGTTTTTTCAATTTCATGCAATTCTTGCCAATTAGAAAAAACCATTGCTTCCCTAGTCCACCGCTACTTGATCATGCAACAACAAAATGGGTCTTCATTTTCCGCTGCCCCTACGAAGAAGGAGTTATCGGTGAGCGAAACGTTTTTCACATTTACACCACAGGCTTTAATCAACGGAGCCTGCAGTACATACATCGTTTCAATCATATTCGCTCTAGCTAACGCGTCATGAGCCATTTATTTTTTACAGAACCTTTCTTCCTGAATCCTTCAAGCGCTATCCGCAATATCTGAATTGCAATCGTAAATACTTCTAAGTCCTCCGAAAGTATGGGCATGATGAGGAGCATATTTTTTGACTCCATTTGTTAAATATAGCGTGGGTCATGTAAAATTTTCTTTTTGAACGACTGCCACGACTGGCTTTACAGTAGGCCATTCGATCAGCCCAATTTTCAAGCACATTTTCGATTGTTTGGGCTCCAATTTCATGAATGGCAACATCGATTTCGTGTTTTAAAGCATCAATCGTCTCTGGATAGTTCGCATAGCATTTGTCCTTAACGGCTCCCCACAAAAAATAGTCCAACGGGCTTAAATCACAGCTCCGAGGCGGCCAATTGATATCGGAATTTCAGTATAACATTTAATTAAAATTTTGAAAAGATGGCATGAGTAAGAACTCCCAATAGAGTCCATTACCTAAAGTCTACATTTAACATCTTTGTGGCAGACTAGTAGGCATACAAGCTTTAAGTTTGTGCGGGGCGGGGGCTTGTTGTGATAGGTTTAACGCCCAAGGATTTGGATGGTTTCCAAGCCGGTTATTATATCTTATGTTGATGTTACCAATTTCTTCATGCACCGATAGCACTCCAAGATCCAGGAGAGCCAATAAAGGAAATAGCGTTTTATTCTAAGCTGCTTCCGGATTTAAAATATACGGTATCGTCGCACAAGACGTCGATCAAAGTGAGTGCCTAAGTATCTAGTGTGACCTTTTTGGGGTATCGCGTAGTTGTTAAGATACACTGGGGGAGCGTGAAAGTTCTTTGCGCTGATTTTTCTTCATTGGCTTTAAACGACATTTGTTTAGCCAAGTGCTCAGGCTGTCAAGGTTTTCCTGAAGTTGATTGGAAGCAATAGAAGCGCGACTATTTCTAGCCATTACTTCAGTGTCCTCTGCATACATAGCTGTATGTGTATTTACTGTAGGTAGGTCGGCAATAAAAAGCGTATAAAGTACTGGTCCCAGGACACTTCCCTGCAGAGATAGAGATTGGTAACTGCTTCATTTATTTTAACTCGAAAATAGTTGCTTTGTAAGTGTGATTTTAGAAAACACGATTCACTTTTAGTTTATATGGCAGGCTCTCGTGCCATACCTTGCCAAATGCTTATGATAAGTCTAGGAAGACGGCGTCACAGTAATCTCTGTTTTTGAATGCTTCTCAGGCGAAATCATATACAGAGTTGATCTACTCGATGGTGGAATGATGTTTCCTGGATCTAAACTGTTGCGTAGAGATAACATTTCTTCATGCAGTTATAAGGTTGACCCGACTTAGTAAACGTTTTTCGAAGGCGTTTGATAAAATAGGACGCAGACTTATTGGTCTATAAGAGTACGCCGCATCCATGGGTTTTCCTGGATTAGGTACGAGTATTAGGATTACGTACGATAGTTTTATTTCCGCTGGAAAATACTCTGTTTGAATCATCGCATAAAACATATACGTGACGAAAGTAAAGCCGGTAGCCGGTGTAAGTAATTCCGTCAGTACTTTATACTCAGTACGGTGATTTAGAACTTTAAATAATGCGCCTTTTTTTACTTCCGAGTAAATTTGGGAATTGGAAAGTCCATTCGGAAGGGGCTTTCTGAGCTTTTGCTAGGAAAATGTTAAAAAACTTCTGAAAGGTAGTTAGCAAATTTTGAGGCTTTCCCTTTTTCGGGCATATAAAGTGTAATTTTTTCTTCCGAGGAAAGATTTCACTGCTCAATATCTGCCTAGTCCAAAGTAGCACTTGTTGGCAAGAGCGATTCTCCATTGTATTTCAGGCCTGACATTGTTTTTGCTTGCAATTTCGGCTTTGAGTTTCTTTATTGAGGATTGAGGTACGAAATTATCACCCTGTATAATATAAATATAATACGGCGGCCGCCGTAGCCGAATGGGTAGGTGCGTGATTACCATTCGGAATTCACAGAGAGGTCGTTGGTTCGAATCTCGGTGAAAGCAAAATTAATAAAAAACATTTTTCTAATAGCGGTCGCCCCTCGGCAGGCAATGGCAAACCTCCGAGTGTATTTCTGCCATGAAAAAGCTCCTCATAAAAATATCTGCCGTTCGGAGTCGGCTTGAAACTGTAGGTCCCTCCATTTGTGGAACAACATCAACACGCACACCACAAATAGGAGGAGGAGCTCGGCCAAACACCTAACAGAAGTGTACGCGCCAATTATTTATTTATTTATTTTATAATATAAATAATATATACAATATACAATAGATATAACTCCATTTTTACTAGCACGCAAACTCATGTTGATATGTCCGCGCCGCCCAGTGTTGCCCACCCATCATTGCTTACACTCGTATGTGTGTGTGTTTGTGTGTAGCCGTGTAGGCGTGTGATGATATATCATTATTTGCGTTTAGCAATCACTGGTGTGCTTTTGCTTTTGTTGTTTACTTCCCCTTTGGGGCTCCATATCGACTTTTTTCTTTAGTCACTGTTTTTTTGTTTATTCGCCATATTTTGTTGCCTTTGTAGCGCTTGCTGGTTTTGCATGTGCGCCGGTGTGGAAAAGCGCACGCATGCAGGCATAAATAATGACTGGTAGAAAATTATTAAAAAATATTGTCTGAGTCGGTCAAGTTGGCATACAACAGGATATGCATTCAAAGCATTGAAAATGACCGTTAAATGCCTTGGCAGGAGCTATGCTTATCCTTGTCCATAAAATTCTTTCTATTTTTAACATAACAAAGCAATATACACACATTTGATTTGGGTTTAATAGAATGGACATGCATTCAGACTGATGGTAGTGCTTATGTATGTATGTATATGTAGTGTAGATACATATGTGGCTGTATTATACTACCTTACATTGTGTCTACGCATTTGGATGAGTTGCTGACTTTGCCATTCGTAAATATGCGCACAAATAAGTAAATGTGTGGGTATTAATGTGTTTTTTCTGAAAACTTAGACAACTTTATGATTCACTAACTCAGTTCAATATATATTAGTCTGCTTTGCTTTACAATTTTTCTAATAGCGGTCGCCCCTCGGCAGGCAATGGCAAACCTCTGAGTGTATTTCTGCCATGAAAAAGCTCCTCATAAAAATATCTGCCGTTCGAAGTCGGCTTGAAACTGCAGGTCCCTCCATTTGTGAAACAACATCCAGACGCACACCACAATAGGAGGAGGAGCTCGGTCAAACACCCAAAAAGGGTGTACGCGCAGTTATATATATATATATAAACTAAATAGGCGATGAGTTAGGTTTGCGGAAAGCATTTACTGAGCGCAGTTCAAGTTCAAATATCCGAATACACCGGAATGCAAAATAATGTACCGAAAATATTCGAACACTGAAACAAGAACATAAAATTCTTGAAAATCAATTTTTTTTTTATTGAAATGTTATAAATTTTTATTTACATTCCATAAAGATTACTCCTAGTATAAAACTAACAAGTAATTTTCATTTCACAATTTGAAGTAGCTTAAACAATATTGACAACTAAGTCTTGAGGTTTCTTTCTTTTTAATCTTCTTTTTACAGTTGCTTCATCGCTTAGTACGGAAGCTTCTGCGTTAATGTGTTTTTTTAATTTTTCAGCATGCTTAACTGCACAGAGATTGGCTGCGTCTGAGACGGTTTTTAAATTTAAATCCTTGTGCAGATCTTCATTACGCACGTACCAGGGAGCAGGGAGCAGAAAATCAATGAAATAAAAAGAATAGTGGCAACTTCCAAAATGGGTTTTTTTAATTTTACTCAGCCTAAAGCTCATCCCCACGTTCTTTTTTGGGATCATTTTACTTTGCATAGTAATAATATAAATATTTGAACTGCAAGTCAGAATATTTGGAACAATTCGTTCTACCAGGAGCGCATTTGTCTGATGGCCTAAGGCCATAAAGGATCTAATTTTAGGGGCAAGTCGAGTTGAGTGCAAAAAACCAAAGCTTGAGCTTCGTTGTTTGAGCTAAGCTCTGGCATATCAAACGAGCGAAATTTTATGGATGATAGCAACTGTTTAGTTAATGGATATTTACGTATTTAATAGGCATTAGACAGATATATCTAACCTATAAGTGGATTCATAAACCCTTATACTGATTTATATCACTAGAGTACAAAAATGAAAAAAAATCTTTGGAGACCCACCAGCCACCGAGCTATGCTTAGTAAGTTTAAATTACGATATTACTTTTTTCTATTAGAAATATTTTATTTTCCATAATCAGAATCAACGAAAAAAAAAATATTATATAGACTTGGATTTCTCCGCATGCTATTTCTATTATACGAATAAAAAAATCGAAATATTTATATCAGCCAACCACAAGGCAATTTCGTGCGCCCGCAATTGGGAATTGAAAAATCCCACTTGACTTCGATTTATTTTTATGATAAGCCAATTTGACTTCATAAAATGGCTGGCTGCAGTCATCGGAGAAGCAACAATCCAACAATTGCAAACAAATTAACTACAACGCTAACAACGGCTGCAACCGCGATGTGACCCAAAGCAGGACGACCCAGGTGCCTAAACGACCAAAACACCAAACAAAAAAAAAAAAGCCGCAAGGCTGGGGAAAAAGCACTCAAACCAGCGCTGCTTGCAAACAAACAATCGCATGACTAGCTGCAGGCATTTTTATTTTTTGGCAAATTGCCAATGAACACGCCGACAACAATGACGGGCAACAATTGATGGTGGTGGTGGTGGTGGTGACGCGCAATCAAGTTTAGTTGCTCAACACTCTGGCTGCATGACTGTTTGTCTGCTGTAACGAGATGCTAGACATTTTTATTCGTGTTGCTTTTGTTGTTTGAGCAACGATGACAACAACCGGCAAGCAATAAAATTCTCAGCCGGCAATGCAGCTGCAGTGTGAGAAGGCAAACAAATGTTAGTGAGCATTGAGCTAACTAAAAAATATCACAGCTTTATTTCGCGGTGGGTCGGGGTCAGATCAAAAGTGCAGGTATGTTCGTATTGCTCACTACCATTCATCCATTTACTCATGCATTCATTCGTTCATTCATTCGTTGATTGCACCGCCGCGCCATTGCATGCTGGCTGTCATATTGAATTGCGCAATATTCAGCACGCTGCTGCAATAATACCTGCTGAATTCAGCTATTACCCACTGCACTGTATTTGCAGTCGGCAACCGGCAGCCGGTGTGTCTTTGTTGCCGCTTATTGCTGTTGATGGCTCATAATGCGGGCATTTTCCGGCATTTTTACGTCTGCTCGGCATCATCACTTTCAAATAACTGTAATGCGACTGAGCATACTTGTATGTGTGTAGCAGTGCGGCTGTGGTAGTGCCCCATTGGTGTGCCGAAAGCTATCAAGACATTTGCTGTCGCAATGTGGCCATTGCACTATTGCACTTTCCCAGCTGGCAGGCCAAGCTTATTTGTTATTGCAGATCCAATTGTGCAATTTTGGAAAATGGGGGTGGGGAGGCGACAAAAGAAATAAGAATTTTTAATGTACACAAATGTGCGCTTATATGTGTTTAGTGCATGATATATACCCTCATAGGCCATGGTACACCGCGTGGTATGAGTAACACGAATTTACTCGCCAGACAATGGCAACTATTGTTGTTGTTGCGGTTGATGCTCATTCGTGGGTGCTTCACAAAAACTATACATTTCTATATACACATATATATATATTACACCGCCTTCCCATCCCTCCCCTCTTGCCCTTACCGCTTTCTTTATACTCAGCTCTTTATACTATTAAAATAATATTTTTTGTATCTTGCGGCTGAATATTTTAACGTCTTGAGTTGTATTCTCTTCTTTTGTATTTTTTACGTTGTCAGTTTAAGTACAATTGCACTTTTAAATGGCAGCCAATAAAAGCATGAGTGTTGTGCTTCGCTCTTATCTTTGGGTCTGCCACTGAGTGAGCGGGCCGAGGTAATGCACAGCGCACAGCGTGCCTTTAAATGTCCTTGCGTTATAATGTTTGAACGAATGTGAGCTGCTCAGTTGGTTACTTACCTATTTTATCGCTTCATTGGTGCTTAAATATTACCAGCTGACGGGTGGCATTAAAAGTCTCATGTGAGTTATCAAATTAAACATAAACAGCACATTTTTGTGTTGCCCCCTCCGAATTTTCTTGGTGACTGTAGTGGTATTGAAGGATGTCTCTATTTTGCTTTATTTTGTTTTCGGGAAACTATTAAGAAAGTGAAATAATACCTTTAGATCACTCTATAGCTTAACTCATTGCAATTTACACACCGTAAGATATAGAATTTTAAAGGCTTCTAGTGGAAAACGTTTTACCCTTCTTCAAATGCATTTTTTGTCCTTCATATGTACAAATGCGGGTGAATTATTTAGATGGCATATGAAGATCTTGAAGGGATAATTCGTAAATATTTAGCATGCACACACACACAAAAATCTCTTTAATGGCGTATGTTTATGGCTTAATTGCTTTATTTGAAAGTCCCACATATGTTTTATTAAATCATCGGTCTACGTTGTTACAATTGAAGTTTCAAATTTTCAGCACTTCTTTTCACACATTTCGCTTCCTGTGCGAGCACATTGGATCCATAAAAAAATCCCATATCCACCCTAAGCATAAATTGTGATGTCAAGTTAGCTCATTTAATGCGTGCTAAGCATGTAAAAACCCGCTCATAATTCCACTAAAACACTAACAACATAACAAAAATTAGATTAGCAATAACGACAGCAGTGAGCAGCACAAAAAAGGTATCCAATGAAATAACAATAACACAATCATTAGAGCGGAGGAATGTAGGTGAATAGGAAGGGAAAATAAAGAACATATGGAGGCCGGTAGTATAACCGTAAATACCTATGCACACACACATACATAGAAAATACTTAAAGGCTTTTGCCTTGTGTGATTGTGGGTGGCGTGTGTGTGTAGAATAAGAAGAAAATAGGGTTGAAAAGGGTACTACAATGGCAGTTGAAAAGGTATTATGGCCAGTCAACCGAAAAAACTGCCATTCAAATGGTGAATCTGGTTAAGCGAAAGCTTCGTTGGCTAACGCTGGCGAGTTGTTTATATTTGAAGGCATAACGGCCGTAAATATATATATGCATTAGGGTGGGGCAACCCCAAGTATAAGTATACTATATTGGGTTGGGGAAAAAGTAATGTCGTATTTTGTCAATTGAGCGCGACATTTAAACATATCTTGCGTTGTACTTATTGCATCGGGTCACACTAAACGCCGATTTGAGGACGACAATCTGTACTACAAGTGTCTCTTTGACAGTGTTGTACATCGTACATTTCAGTCTTAAGTTATAGCGCCTCAAAGACGGAGTCCACCAAGCAAGAAATTCGTCATATTTAACGTTTTTACTACCTTAGAGGTAAAAATGCAACGAAAGCGGCGGCAAAAATTTGTGAAGTGTAACAATTCGCACAGCACAGCGTTTCGTTCTGGTGTAGTAGATGTCGAAGATGCACCCCTTACTGGTAGGCCAATCATCGTAGATACTAATAAAATTGTTGAAATTATCCAAAGAGACCGGCATGTGAGCATTCGCTCGATTAGTCAGGAACTAGGTGTAGACCACTAGACGCAAAACCGTTTGGATCCATTTGCAGAAGATTGGATTCCAAAAAAAGCTGGATGTTTGGGTGCCACACGTGTTGACGCAAAAAAATCTCTTGGGCCGAATCAACGCTTGCGATTCTCTGCTAAAACGGAACGAACTTGACGCATTTTTGAAGCGGATGGTGACTGGCGATGAAAAGTGGATCACGTACGACAACGCTAAGCGAAAAAGATTGTGGTCGAGAAGCGGCGAGCCGGCCCAAACCATCGCCAAGCCCGGATTGACCGCCAGGAAGGTTTTGCTGTGTGTTTGGTGGGATTGGAAGAGAATTATCCACTATGAGCTGCTTAACTATGGCCAGACCCCTAATTCGGTCCTCCACTGTGAGCAACTTGACCGTTTGAAGCAGGCGATGGACCAGAAGCGGCCAGAACTGGTCAATAGGAATGGTGTTGTGTTCCACCAGGACAACGCTCGTCCTCACATATCTTTCATGACCCCCCAGAAGCTACGGGAGCTCGGATGGGATGTCCTATCACACCAACCATATAGTCCGGACCTGGCACCAAGTGACTATCATCTCTTCCGGTCCATGCAAAACGCTCTTGGTGATACCAAGTTGACATCAAAAGAGGCTTGCGAAAACTGGTTGTCTGAGTTTTTTGCAAATAAGGAGGGAAGGTTTTATAAAGGGGTGATAATGAAGTTGCCTTCTAAATTACAACAAGTTTGCGAACAAGACGGGGCATATTCGACTTAAATCGGATAATTCTAAGTACCTTAAATAAAGCGTGAAATTTCGATCACAAATACGACATTTCTTTTTCACCAACCCAAAATATGCATTAGGGTGCTACAACCACGCAGATAGAGATTCTATATAAAATTATAAGAAAAAAGTCTATTAGAGCTGAGTTCTAAAGCAACTAAAACACCATGAACGGTATTGTTTTTAATAGAAACTTGTGCTTCGGGATTTTTTGATACGAATAATTTATTTTTTATCTCTATTTTTCGTTTAAAGAATCGCAAGATGATTTTTTTTTAATTAAGAATATATAAAATTTATTTGGGTTTTACATTCTTACATTCGTTTCAATTTAAACTCTAGATGTCTTTTATCTACTTTTTATCTTTATAGACATAACTTTCTCTTTATTTTCGCATCAGTTTACTCATTTTGAAATTTAGTGCACTCAGTATTGGCATTTGAGCTATGCTCTGAAAATAAACATTTTATTTTAGAATCATATATAGAATCCGCATATGCTAGGATGCATGTCGAAGAAATCGTTCCATACAAATTCACCCACCCTAATGAACATATGCTTCCATACTAATAGAGTAGAGTACAGTGGCTTCGCTGCGGAAAACCAAGAAAATCACAACCTTAAATAAGAAGACACACACATACGCACATGATAAATATTTTAGAGATGCATTCAGGAAAATATATGTACTTAAATACATTTATTTGCCGACGCAACAGAAAAAACTCGCATAAAAAAACCGCACCAAATGTGCACTATTTATTTTCGAAGTGAAACTTTCACTCTGTTTTCGATACTTAAATGTGTTTACTTATGTCTTTGTAACCTTATATGGCTGAGTATTCTTATTTGTATTCGTCTTCATATAACCCTCTCCCATTCCAGAAATATAGTCAATAACAAACAACAGCCATTTTGGTACAAGTGTAGTTTGCTCAGCACACATCCACACATGCAATGGCAAGGACCGCCATCAATGCCATTGCCTAAATAATCGGTTGGTTAGCTTCGAAGGAAAACATTGCTGATCACGCACATTCGCTGCACATAATTTTGGTGAAAGCAGAAAAAGGAGTAAACAAATAGAATGAGATTAGAAGAAAATGGAGCAGAGTTTCGAACAGAAACAAATCAGGCTACCAAACTGCCGGTTATATTATAAAGTGGCTATTGTAGTGTATTATTGCTGTTGCTTGGTATTTGGCGTAGTAGTTAAAATAGTTTGGTTCTTGTTTGTATGCATGCACTCAAACCCAATAAGAAAAGTGTTTTGCCCCTAATACAGATGCGATCTATTCTAATAAAGGGTGGTTAAGTTTTAAGGGCCAGTGTTGATTTTGAATAAAATACGAATTTTTTAAGAAATTGTTGTCATTTCTCTTTACTATGATAATACTGGTATGGCTCAATTACGCATGCAACAAAATATTGGCCAAATGGCCGCCGCGAGCCGAATTATCTCATCCTTTAGCTCTTGAATTGTTGCTGGCTTATCGACGTACACCTTTTCTTTCAAATAACCCCAAAGAAAGAAATCCAACGGTGTCGTTGACGATTAGGTGTGGTTCACATTCAACATCGGCCCTTGAAATTTAACCACCCTTTAAAAACGCTGGAATGTTTTCGCAAGCCTTCCATGTGATGCTTTTCATGTCGAACATACCAATGATGATAAAGTAGCGTAAAGTTCAAAAAAGTGTATGAGTGTAAAGCCTATTGCTTTTACTGGGCATTAAAAACATTATTTAAAAATCTCTTTGCATTTGAATTTCATATGAAAAACGGACATCCGAAGGCCACAGAGCAACAGTTTATTAAAAATTATTTAGATATTGATTAAAAAAATGTTTCAAACCGCTAATTAAATTATTTGAAATTAAAAAATAGTCACAAACAGTTTCTGTACTGAAACTATAAAAGTTAAGGCAAATGAGCTATTTTGCAATAAAACCGCAAATTTAATGGTATTCCCATTTCATTGCACACCGCCGTGTGCGAGGAAGTTCCCACAGCAAGGAGATGGTAGCTCAACCAACCAACAACAAAAACTATTTATGCATAGTAAAACAAACATTAAAGATAGCTTAAGAGAATACCAAATTCATATATATACATTTACATATAAGCAGGGGTGAGTATGTGTGTATTCTCTCTGTGAAACAGACACTTTCGCGCTACATTTCTTGCCAACTAAAATGGCTTCAGGGATGCGGTGTCAGCCTTACAGTACAGTCTTAGAGATTCAATTTTCTCTAAATCCTCAAGTTTATCACTTTTGCTGACCGTTATTAAATTTCCCACATAAACACATCTACACTATATATAATTAAACTGTATGGCCGTCGAGTGTGTATAGTCAAATTATTGGGATAAAATGATTGTGGATGAGATAAAGTAGAGTAAAAACGTACAAGAAGGCCTCTCTCGAAAACATTGTCTCTTGGTCTGTCTGTTTGAAATCGTTAAACTCCGTGTTTGATGAAACGAGCTTTACGGAATTTTAGTTTAGAGGTAGTCTAATTCTATGAGCAGGTTATAGGCTACTATTTACTCTGAAAATCTTATTCAATATTTTTATATATATATCAATATTTTTAAAACTCCTTTTTCGGCCCATATTCAAAGCATCTTTAACTATATCAAAGCAAGCAAAAACCTTTTCAAAAAAATGGGCTCGCTAGGCGGTGCTTCGGTCATTAAATTTAAAAAAATTCTGTTTCTGTTACGTTTTAATAAAAATTCAGAGTGGATGTCACTAAGCGACACTTGTCTGGATATGACAAGTACTAGAAGATGCTTTTACTCCGCATTTTTCTTTTCGGGGTAGGTAAAGTAGATGGGCTTGCCTTGAATGCTGATCAAATTGAAGTTTTTATGTCATGAAAAATGAGCAGATTTATAGCTCATTGACTTCTAGTGCTCAAAATTTAAAAATTCTAAGTAAAAAGTTCTAAAATCCTATTAGCGTTTCCACAACATTTCATTGACACATCACCTACCTATCAAAAAGACAGCGTTCCCACGGCAGTTGGTTCTACGTTACCGGAACAATCCGGATTTAAAGTTCATCCGGCCAAGGACTGTCACTCCAGCAGCGTTCCCCATAAATGTATGGGAAGGCTTATAATGCTACAACAACAACGAACACAGCAAAATGTTTTAGATATGATGATAACAAAAAGAGAAACATTCCAAGTAAACCTCAGGTTTTTGGGGTACTGATATACCCCAAAAAAAATTCTTTGAGGAGAGGAAAAAAGTAGTCGAATATACAACAAAGAAGGCCAAATACTACATACGAACCATATAAACATGTAAGCATGTAAAACAGGCTGTATACCGAACAAAGTTTCTTCGTTTTTTCAAGTTTTTTGTAAAAAGTGCGAACACAAATTTCTCAGCAGGTTGGTCGATAAACAAGGCAGACAGAAATATCAAAGAATTACAGGTCATTGAAAACAGCAGCCGAGACTATCAATACTCATTTATTCACACTCTTACCGTATCTACTTGTGTGTGTGATTGTGTGTAACTGGGGTTAAGTCGGAGTGCAAATATTGGTTTGCTTGAATGAATCCAACAAGGAGTTTATTTATAGTTGTAAAGAAGTTTTCGCAGCAATACGGACCTCTACTCCACAGCTAGGCATAAAGTAACGCACACATACGTAGATATATTACATGTAAATGTTTTACAATACATACACATATACAACAACAAACATTTTCAATAGCATTTAGAACACGAAGCTGTTCGATAGGGCCGAAAACAAATGACATGCCATAACGGTAAATGGTCAGTCAAACAGAAGCTTTACACATACATACACGTATTTGTATATATGTGAGAGTGTGTGTGCAATGTAGTGTATTTTCTCCCTCTGATATAAATAGCTGTCGATTTGCCCCAATGCAGAGACAAATGTGGTTGCTTTTGATTCCACAACGAGTTTGGAAGTTTACTACAGTTCGTATTGTATATATCTATATGTGCATTTGTATGTATGTATGTCCACATACATATGTGTTGATACACCTACGAAGAAACTATTGCTAAAGATGCGGCATCGTTTGCGGGAATGGTAAGGGGAGGAAATCGATTGGCAAATCTGTTAGAATTCATAGAGCGATGTAGACAGTTTATGAGATGCAAATTCAGTCTGCTTTATGATTTCGCATTCAAATGCAATGAATGTTAAAGTAGACATGCGTCTGCAAGGGTTAACGCATACCCATAAGCTTATCTGCTTGCAGATATAAAATGTATTTGTGTGTAAGTACAGATGTGTGAATTTCAGCCACATACAACGCATGTGGACAAACAAAGCAAATCTACACTAGCCGGAAAATAACTAATTTATCAAACTATGAGGGTCGTTTGAAAAGTGCGTGCAAAAATAAATACTACTTAATTGTTTGGGGTAAACCTTTTTTATTATTATTATTTATTTATTGAAATATATTTAAAGTTATAGATTAACCTAATGTAATCGTACCAGCTATTAGGGCTATCGGTTAAGCCTTTTTTATTTTTCGACAGAGTCTTCTTATACACTTCGTCCAATTATTCCAGTTTGTTGATCACTTTCGAATAATAGGATTTGTCCAAGTCTGAAAAATAGCCATTCGCTTCTGCTATCATCTCCTCGTTTAAATAAAAATTTTTTATCGCCAGCCATTTCTTCAAATTGTGGATAAAATAGTGATCCGAGTGATCCGAAGGAGCCAAGTCTATTGTACAGACACAGGCAGATGTGAAACGAGTTGGAGCTCTATTTCCCACATTTTTGCAACCACAACTGCTGAGATGCGAGTGGAGAAGGACCACACAAAATTCTTTTTTCCTTCATTCAAACGAATGTTAAACACAAAAAAATATACCGAACTGGCTGAATATTGATGTGTGTTCTTCCAAAAGTTGCTACTAGCTAAACGCGCTAGTATTGCCATCTCTATGACTCTCCACGGACTTTCCAAATGACCCTCGTAGTAAAGACAAGTCGAGTTATATGAAACATTTATCGGCTTAGATATCTTTGCATATTTGCTGAAATTGCGACATCGTAAATAAGTCAAAGTTAAATTAGAGTGGAGCGCTAAGAAATATGTAGCTGTAGAGCGATGGATTAAATTGAGTCACCAATAAATGTATCGACCAAATCCATGCCAAGACTAATTAGAGATGTTCTGCACATGAACGCCTTGCGGCGATCAACTGGTCATCTTTTGACAATTGAAGAAAATTAGACTCGACAGATGCTAGCAGCTTCTTTGGTGAGATGAGAAAATTTTTACTGTTGAAGAAGTTTTTAATAAGCAAAACGACAAAATCTATGCTAAAACTTCTAAAGACTCAAAAGATGTTGTTCCAAGGGTTCATCCAGCCTCCGTTTTGATGGGGAGTGTCTTGTAAAAGCATTACAACTCTTAATTTCTGCGAGAAAAGGGTAAAGACCGGGAAAAGTGTACAAGGAGGATGTCTTAGAAGGAGAGTTATAGCAGTTGAGCAGTACTATACTCAATGGAGAGCGTTGGATCTTCCAGCAAGATAAAACAAAAACCCCCGAGCAGTAGCTGGGTTCTTAGCCGTAGAATATTGGCCGTCTGGAAGTCCATATTTGAATCTATTACACTACAGTTTGCGGCCAGAGTTAGAAACCATGGACCCACAGAAATTTGGAAAGTCTGAAATAAATTTTTTCTCAAGCATCCACGCCAATATCCATGGAAGCTGTGCGTGCAGCCCCAGCTGAATGACCTAATCATTTCAATGCTTCTGTAAAAGCAAATGGTAATCATTTCGAATGAAAATTAGTAGTTTGTTTTTAATATTTACATGAATAAATAAAATTAACTTCATTAAAAAAAGTATTATAAATTCATATCTATAACCGACTTAACTTTAGCTGACCATTAAAGGCGCATTTATATGTCATCAACAACACCAAAGTAATATCTAATTACAGCAAACATCCGAATGCGTTGTTGCTAGTGCCGTGCTTGGTGTGTAATTTATTTATTTATGTGTATATTTCACTTAAATAATTAAATTATATCATTGCAAAAGCGAGTTTGGTTTTATGTGCATCCAATAATTTTAAAGGGACATTAAACTTCATTGCTTTAAGCCTTTTTTAAATTAAATGCATAATTTGAAAGTGTTATCTGCATTTAAAGCCAGTAAGAACGCACTGTTTTTGGTAGACTGAAGAAGAGACAAATAAATAAATAAGTGAATAATTTTTCTCCCAGCGCAGCCTAGTAAGAGCTCCATGCAGAAAATGAGAGTTTATTTAAAATTAAAAAAAAAATTATGATTTTTAATTAAATTTCTCTACGCGGCTTTCGTTCATGAAAGCACTTTCATATATTAAAAAATTCACAAATATTTTAAAATACCATTAAATTCCAACTATTTATACTGCACTTTAAACTATGCCAAAAAGCTCTATCCAAATTAAATTTTCATATTTCGCTACGTAAAAGTGAGTTGGCAAAAACGATTTGTGAAAGAATTTACAGAACAGCAAAAAAGTGCTCAGCAAACGTTGGAAACAATTAATAGTTACTTGTTAAAGCAAAACGTGCATTCTAATCTTTTAAGGGAATTTTGTTGTTTCAACTTTTTTTTGCTAGCGAAAATTCGAATGTGCAAAAATTCAATTGGAAAGTAATTAACAAAGAATGTGGCAACGCTGCGTGACGCTTGAACCAGCACAAAGCGGTAATGAAAAAGCCGACAGTTGCAAAAACTGGACGAGAAGAGGCAGAAAAAAACTAAAAACGCAAAACAAACAAGAAAAAATGAAATAAAGTGAAGTATTTGGATGTTTGCAATGGGCACTTTGCAATACCGAAAATCAAATACAGACAGCAAAACTGTGGAAAACTCTTTGCTGTAGAGGAAGTAACGATTCTTGTACACGTAGATGTGTGTATGTATGTATTTGGGCGTAAACTGCCGGTAGGAAAAAATATTGACTAGCGAAACCAATTTCTAGCTCCGAACGAGTAGAAATAATTTAGCAAACTGCGAATGACTTTGCCATTCATGATGGGTATGATTTGTAAGATGATATCTGTGCTCAGAACATGGCAGCGTGAAACTCGTAAGCTGAGGCGGTTTTCTGAATTTAAGAAACGGGAAAAATTCTATAAAGTTTCAATTTTATTGAAAATAGAACGTAAAAAATTATAAAAATTTAAAGTTAAAGTTTACATATATTCCCCGACTAAGGCTGAATTATTAAATTAAATAAAAACAGAAAATGTATTTGTCAAGTCCAAGAATCAGACTCAGAATATCCTGAGTGGTACGCCAGTAGTTTCTCCATCGTCACTACGCATATCGAGAGCTAAAACTGCAAACAGCTACGCACGAAGCGCACATTGCAGCCAGTTTTAAATATTTTATATTAGTTCGAACCAGTCAAAAAAAGTGTACCAAACCTACTAGTTTTCATTTGACGAAAAGGAGTACGTATTCCGAACTATCGCAAAATGAATGCATTGAATTAAATTGAAACTTCATTGGTGACTCCCAATCCTATATAAAAGCCCAAATCCTATATAACAGCCCAAATCCTATATAAAAGAGAAGAGAAAGAATGCGAGCCAGATATTCTATAATAATAATAAGAAATATACTGATCGCTGTCCTTGCGCCCAGTTGACTTGAGAGGCCCAGTTACGGCTCATTTTGCTTTTGGCTTGGTGCCAAGAAATACAGATCGGGGGCTAAAACTGTATGGCTACGGATAAAAGTCTCTTGAATGAAGAGATGGTAATATCGTTTTCTTAGCTGTGAAAAGCGAACCCGAAATATTAGTCGGCTGGATCGAGTGTTATGCACTTGGCACAAGGTTCGAAAGGGCTCATTAACGCCGTATGGCGTGACTTTAAAAAAATAGTGGTAAAATACCTAGACGCCTGAGATGGCACTTTAACTACCTGCAGAAATAGCAGCTGGCACTTGACCTTGTGAGCAGTTTATCTATAAATATTATTCTTAGTAAAGGGTGGTTAAATTTTAAGGGCCGATGTTGAACGTTAACCACACCTAAATGTCAAGCCTTTTCTGCATATGATTTGAAAGTTTTCAATTTCAGGCTAGCTCAATTTGAACCGTGGAAAGACACACAATCGAGCAACGCGTTAAAGTTATTCAGGCTTATTATGAAACCGGGCGTTCAAATCAAAATGCATATCGCGCACTTCGTGATTTTTTCGGCCAATTTAATCGTCCAAATGTGCGTACAATCGGAAAAATTGTGCAAAAGTTTGAGCAAACCGGGTCTATAGGAGATGTGAAAACACCAGCGCATGCTCATACAGCTCGTACTGCAGAAAATATTGCGATAGTGTAGAGCCGTCCACCTCAACTCGTCGTCGTGCCCAACAATTGCAGCTCTCACGCTCGTCGTTGATGAACATTATGCATAAAGACTTGCGTTTACACGCTTACAAAGTGCGGTTGACTCAAGAACTAAAGCCTCTTGACCATTTAAAGCGTCGTCAATGGTCAGAATGGCAGAATGGTGGCAGGAAATGGCAACAGTGAATGACCAATTTTCGAACAAAATCATCTTCAGTGATGAGGCACATTTTCACCTCAGTGGATTCGTCAATAAGCAGAATTGCCGCATTTGGGCGAATGATACTCCAAAAATGATTGCCGAAGAACTAATGCACTCACAAAGAGTGACTGTTTGGTGCGGTTTATGGGCCGGCGGCATCATTGGGCCGCATTTTGTCCAGGCCGGTCAGGCATGTGAATAGTGTTCGCTATAGTAAGATGATAACGAACTTTTTATGGCCCGAATTGGAAAATATGGATGTGGACGATATGTGGTCTCAACAGGACGGAGGACATTGAGCTATACCAGTATTATAATAATAAAGAGAAATGACAATAATTAAAAACAAAAATTGTATTTAATTCAAAATCAACACCGGGCCTTGAAACTTAATCACCCTTTATAAAAGGGATCTTTCAGCTAGCAACTAAGTTAAAAAATACTTTTTGGATGAACTGATTTTTATGTTGCTTACAACTTTTTCGCAGTTCTTTATACAATTTTAGATTGGCCATACTATTTTTCGAGCGACGGAAAAAAATTTAATAAAAAATCAACACGAAAAATATTCACAGTAAAACAAAAAAAATATTCGCCGATCTTAAAAATTTTCACATGAATCTGCTGGAGCTGTTCAAATGCGCTCCAATAATAACAGTGGCAAAAAGTACGCAAAAAATGAGTACACCCGAAAAGCCAATAACACCTAAAGCAAGAGCCAATACAACTTGCATGCGCCACATTGTTTGCCCGCGCCGTTGGCCCCCCCGTTCGTCATCGCCTTCTTCCACTTTGACGAGCACAGCTGAAAAATTATTTCGTCTGCAATGCGGCGATCTGCTACCAGTGTATGTATGTGTATGTAGTGAGTTGAAAGGCGGCCAAATATGCCCCACTGCGCAGCGCGTACCACAGCACAGCTTTCAAAATGGTGGCGATTATTTACGCGCCTCGCCATTATTCTTCTGCCGCATCTCGCGTTTTTCCCTCACGCAGCTGGGCAACCCTTCATCACTTGTCTACTTTTTTATGAGTGCTATTTTGGTTTTTGTTTTTCTTGTTCGTCATAGTGTTAAGTGCTTTAACAGGAAAAATAAAGTTAAAGGTTACAATGCGGTATAGCCGATCCGGCAACTTTCAGTCGAGCAAGCACAGCGTGTGCCTTGTCGCCGGCCTTTAAAGATAACAAATGTAATTTGCGTTGCATTCAAGTGAGCTGTGCGAAAGAGATGGCTGATGCCAGGTAGGTGGAGTGAAATGATGGAAGAAGAGTTAACGACAGTCAGCCAAGTGAAAATTGTCAATTTTTAACAGCTGCCTGCTCTTTCTTTGGTTCCCTGTGGTTATCTCTGGTTGATAGCTAAATTTTTGTTATTGTTGTGCGCTGCTGCCGTTCTCCAAATTGAAAAGTACTGAACACTGGATACTGGAGATGGTCAAAATGTCACTATTCTTGTTGTTCGGCGTCCTTTGGTTTAAGTTTACTAAAGTGAGTGCCTCGGGCGCCGGCAAAAATTTTGGCTACATGCAAATGGTATTTGCAGGTGGAGATGAATTGGGTCACTTTTAATTAAAGTTGAAAGCTCCAAAAGCTAGTAGTTGCTGTGCGCACTTGGCTTTCTACTCGCTGAGGTTTGACATGTCAACAAAGAAAAAAGAAAAAAAAACAGCAACATTGTTAGTGTGGCAGTAGTCGTCGTCACCTGGAACGTACGTTCTTATGTGTGTGTGGGTAAATTGCTGTTGAGTGATTTTTAACTCCATTGATAAGAGCTGGGGCATTAAAGGTTGTAAACGTGACTGGAAATCTTCAAACTTAAATGAGTTTCTAAAGAGCAGCCTTTACTGGGTATAAACTTCAATGCACCGAACTACAAACTTTAAAATGAAAGACGTGTTTCTGCTTTGCAATATGTTTTGGTTTTCCTGCTTTGTGAAAGAACTCAGTTTCATTGTTTCATTATATTCACATGTGTTGCTCTCCAGTATTGTCACTATGTGATTGCATTCTTTTTGGCTTTTAATGCTTTTTGAAAGCAAAACCATTTGTTACTATTAGAAAGCAGTGAATAAGACTAGATCACTTGAATCAATTCCCAAGTCACTGTTTACACTTACCATTTCAAAGAATTGGCCATAGTTAAAAACAATTTACAATAGTACCGAAAAAATTGGCTATTTTGAAATTGCGGAAACAATTCCATTTGATACAATTTTCATGATTCTATGCAGGGCCTCCATACCTAAGCTAAAGGAAACGATGCTGATGATGATGCAGAACCTATTCTACGCACAACGTCACCAGTCATTTTAATGTGTGAGGGAAGTTTTCTGCTCTTAAGCGCTTCTCACAGGAATATCAATCAGTAATAAGCAAGCTGCGTAATAAAGTTGTAGACAAGCAATGGTAGTTAGTGCCAATTTGAAATGAAATATTCTTACAGGACCACATAGGACCACATTAAAATCTTCTTAAACAATAATTTTCTAACAATGTTTTCCAACAAAACTCAACACATTAAAATTTAAATCTAAGATATAATTAGAAGTGAAAACGCAATATTTTAGAATCATTTTATCTATTACACAGTGCAACAAACTTTAGCTTTTTTCATTTTAATTTGTTTTCATACTTTATAGTTTTCGCCATCACTCCAAGACTCGTCTTTAGGAGATTAATTTTTTAGTTAGAACCCAGCATTGAAAAAATTATCTTAATTATCTAAAATTACATATATAACATATCCATATGGTATCAAATGAAAAAAGAAGGTCAAGAAGTTTCAAACATATTTTTTTAAATAAAAGTCTTTATTAGTTATATTATATATGCGATTTGATACCAAGTGGACTAAGAGGTCAACTAAGATTCACTTTCGAAATCTTTTTTGAACTTACACTACAAGCTTTTTTTCCTTAGTCTGCTTAACCACGGCTTAGTTGACCAAAAACTGGAAAGATTAACTGCGCCAAAGGGTCCCCTTTACTTGTTTGCTCGCCTGTCACTGGTTGGGACAAATTTAAAAATTAGGGGTGAAAAGAGGACTAGAGTATTTTTTTTAAGTTTTTTTTTTTCAAGTAATAGCTTAAAGGAATTGGAAATGGAAACAGAAGCGTGCTGTTATACATACGAACATTTTATATGGTAAAACAAAACACAAATTTTATAGTATATAACAAAAAAAAAAATTATTCATTAATCCCAATGAATTTACATAGGAAAAAAATCCACTTTTCCATAAATTTTGTATAAAGTGTTTGTAGATCGATATTACTTAATCTCCTCTTTCTCTTCAACAAAGATAAAAAATATTAGGTGCGCACCTAAGTTCCCGCTGTTTGTCAATAGATGCCGCAAGCAGTGTGCGCTAGTCTATTCTAACCATTCATAGGAAGGCATCAAAATATCTTGATCCGTGGATAGCCTCAAAAGATGAACAGTGTTACCGCGACGGTATACCAGATCTTCCAGAAGGAGGGGGAGAAGTAATAGCAAACGATTTGCAATACTTTCAATTATTCACTTGTAGCCATTTTTTCAGAATAAAGTTGTATTTTCATCAAGAAAAAAACAGCGAGAATTGAGTTGAACGAGTTGCGCACCTAATAAAAAACGAGACTAGTTTTTTTTCTTTTTAATTTACAAACCATTTTTTAATTTTGGTGGGCTTCTTTTGGGCGTTATGAAAGTTTTAAGGCGAGTGTGAAAGTTTTTTAAAGGGATTCAAAGTTTTCACCTTGTGCATATTCTTACGGTAAACTGGCATTGAAAACTAAGGGCCCTTACATTTTAGTTACATGATGTGTTCATCAGTTCTGTGTAAATAATGACGGGGGAACATTTAAGAGAATATTTTAAGGCTTTAACTCCTCAGTATACACCAAAGACCAAAGTTCCATTTAAACGCCAAAAATAACTTTTTTATTTTGGTCAAATTTCAGTATAACTTACCTCAGAAAATAAGCTCCATTGCTTATACACACAATCCCTTTAGCAAGTTCATCTTCGTAGAATCAAAATATACGACAAAAAAATGAAGCAACTCATGTAAAGTAGATAAATCAATATTATTTATTTATTTGTATGCATTTGTATAAAAAGGATTATCAGCATATTTTCAACATCACGAAAGCATCGCTTAAGCCAGGAGAACATAAAATAAATAAGACGAAATGCAACAATGCAAAGTATAAAATATCTGTTATTGCTGACAGCTGAGTAGCAGCAAGTTGACATTTATTGGTTATGTTGACAGGACTGACAAGAAAAATAACATATAACAATGCAAACAACACAATTTATAAATAATGCTGTAATGCGGGACAAAATACTAACAATAAAATATAAGCGAAGGCAAGAGCGATCAAAGTCACATGCAACATGACACAGATATATGACCCAGATAAGGGGACATGCATGCATGTAGTGGTGTGTATACGAAATACAGGCATACAGTTATGTAGGAAAATAACATAATTTCAATAAATTGTTTGCTGTAGCATTTATAAAAAAAAGTTTTAAATTGTATTTGGGATGCTTCCGGGGCTTAATTTTACATGCACACATACACACGCACATGTGAAAATAGCAGTTAGCGGAGCGTGAAATTAATGGCCAATTAAATATAATTATTTAATTGTAAAAAGTACTAATTGTGAAAAAACCTTTAGAAACATTAAACAGGTTGTTGTAGTTTTACGTATAATTGAAAGGAAAACAAAACAATAAAATACATAAAAATTAAAAATCTTCAATTACCTTTTAATTTGATTTTACATGAATAATATCAGGTGCGATAGCAAGCATAACTGAATACATGGTGCTTTTTTTTATATTAATTGATTTTCCAGATAACATTTTGTTGCTATTTTTTTAATATTGTTCATTTTTTAACTAAAATCATATAAATAAAACTTTCAAGCTTAATAAACAACTAGCTGTACCCGGCGCCCGTTGCTACGCCAACAACTACAGGCCATATAGCGTTTGCTTTCTGAACCACCTATTTTTTTGAGAATGGTAACAAAAATTACATGTCAAATGCGTTCATAATTAACTTAAAGGTTTGTAATTTACGACATGGGACGCTATACGCTTGAAAAAAATTGGGAAATACTGAAAACCTATTTCCAAAGTGGTGAGTCTTCTACTCAAACTGTGAGAAATTAAAAAAAAAAAATTCCAAAACAAAGATTTGCCAACAAGACAATTTGTGGATCAATTTGTTAATCGTGTTCGTGAAAGTGGATCGTTAATGGATAAAACAACACGTGAACGTGCTCCTACAATGCGTACACCCGAAAACATTGCTGCTGTAGCCGAAAAAGTGCGTGAACATCCATTAACCTCAACTCGTCATCGTTCTAAAGAATTGAACATTTCACTCACTTCTTTGAGGAGAATTTTGCATAAAGATCTCGGTATAAAGGCTTAGAAAGTTCAATTGGTGCAAGAACTGAAGCCTAATGACCATCCAATGCGTTTTCGGTTCGCTCAATGGGCAGAAAATCGTTGCAATCGTTGAAAATGAGCATTTTTTCCGAAAACTCATCCTTTCTGATGAAGCTCATTTTCACATCGGTGGCTACGTCAATCAGCAAAATTGTCAAGAGCCGTTAAGGACAAATGCTATGCGAACCATTCAGAGACGATTGATGCTTTAAAATACGAAATCGATGTTGCCATTCATGAAATTGGAGCCCAAACAATCGAAAATGTGCTTAAAAATTGGGTTGATCGAATGGCCTACTATAAAGCCAGTCTTGGCAGTCATTTGAGCGACATTATTTTTCATTCATAAATGACAATTTTCAATCTTCAAAATAAAAAAAAAGTTGGAAAAAATATTGGTTAGTTTTTTTTTTTAAAGCCGATTCAAAAAGCAAATTTTACATGGCCCACCCTTTAAAATAAATTTAGGAAAAATAACTTTAAAGAAAAATCAGTACACAAATATTCAATTCATTCTAGACCATTTTATTGATTTTGTTTCAATTCGATGTTTATTGAAGTGCTGTGGGATACACAATATTTCTTGTTTTTCCATCTGGTGCATAGACGAATAAATCAGAAGGTTTTCCGACACGTGAGCAAGCCACATAGAGCTGTCCATGTGAGAAGCATGGATTCTCCAAATTTAATCCCCACATTTGTAACGATTGTCCTTGTGCTTTGTTAACAGTCATTGTGAAAGCGAGTCGCACCGGGAACTGTAAACGTTTGAATTCGAATGGCATATCTGTCGGGATCATTGGGATACGGGGCAACAGTACGTCTACACCTTTGATTTTTCCAATCAAAATTGTTGCCTCCATAACATTGTTCATCATTTTCTTTACTGAGAGTCTGGTTCCGTTGCAAAGTCGTTGATGTTTCGAAGAAGAATGATGGGTACTCCAATTTTCAATGTAAGAACGTGCGGCGGCATGCCTGGCATATCAAGCGAATTCCAGAATTCAGTTGAATAGTTGACAACCTCGTCTTGATTCTTCACAATATCGATGGGATTATATGTTGTCGTTTCACTGGGTATTCCATGCTGAATGGTGAAGTTGATGGTATTGGCATCGATGTTTTTGGCTGCTAATATAGCACGCGTACTGAGCCACTGATGGTTTTTGTAGTTTTGTGCAATGTTTGGGAAAACTTTTTGCACCAATTCGTCGATGCTTTCTGTGGTCTTAGAGAAGTTCCTGGCAGGGTGATACATTGTGTAGATTCATCAATTTCCATTCGCCCTATAGCAATGCAGATGCGTCGCAGTAATTTTGGTGTACCTCCCAAACTTTTTGCTGCAATCGATTTATCCCTATTAATTCTGTAATGACTTTTCTCGCCATCTCTTCTATATTCTATATGTGCCTTCCATAGTAATTTTTGATAAAATATTGAACCCAAGAAGTTCCCTTACCTTTGTTTTTAAATCAATGTTTGCTCTATTGTATTTTCTTGTGAATGTTACGCCAGTTTTGCTGAATTCATGTGCTATCCCATCTTAACACCAGCTTTTGGTTTCAACCCCAACTGAATTCTGTTACACAGATCCCCTTCGAATTTATCTCTGCATATCGATTGCCGATTCAGCCAATTTTTCAGAACGGTTGAATATTTTCAGAGTGAACAGTTTAAACACTAGGAAGCAAGCAAGCGTTTCAAAATGGACAAATTTCAAGAAAATTAGATGCAAGAAATCAGTGCAAGTTCTCAGCATTGATTACTTGCTATGCTACAGTTTTTTATATTTCAATCGTAGCCACTTTAAGTTCTTCAAATTAGTCAGAAAACTACTTGTAATTTTTTCGTTCAGTACTAAATACTAGAATCGTTTATTTCTAAACCTCTTTGGGCTCTTTTCTCTACCTTTTATTTTGCGAACAATACTCGTACGTCTATAACAGTGTTGTATAAGAAATCAGTTTCCTTACACTCATCATCATTATTTTTGGCTTTTAATTACAAGTCACTCTTCTACCCGAATACTATTTTCATTCCGAGCTTCCTTATAATTTTCATAAATAGAAAGTCACTATCGACTTAGCCAACTCATGTGCTGTAACTATGTAAGCGAGTAACTTCGTTCTTCAACCAACACCACAACTTTAGTCATAATTTGTTCAACTTAATTACTGCACTTTGTATTCAACCTTGAAAGACTTGTTTGATTACCCCCAGGTGAGTGGAATTATGAAATGCAAACGTGTGTAGAACAGTGCAGGGTAGGAGGTGAAATGCACATATGCAGGTATACGCCAATAAGTTGCAACACGTCGGTCCTTGCCATGATGCCTCATGGGGGTGAAGCTGCCAATAACCTGTCAGCTACAATTTGGCCATGCTGCACATACACAAACTCCGCTCAAGCTGCTGCCTGTTTAGCTGAGGTGAAACACACTTGTGATTGAATATGCAATGTCGTTGTCCTACACACATACATACATACCTATATACATACATACAAGCATAGCACGTAAAATCATTAAATTGCTATCACTTGGGTGATATTCAATGTAGGGCTTGTCAAAATTGACAGAAAAGTAATGAAAATTTTTATCACAAACTGCTAGAGACAAGCTGTTTTTCTTCAAAAATTTTCCACACGAATATTTTGTGTTGATTCGTTTCCCTCCCTTTGTTTGTTTGCCTACCTTTTTGCTACTCATACGAGAACACTTTGGTGTTAAGCGCTCAGATAATATTGGCTGACAAACGTTGCAGCTTAAAGCGCGCGCTGGGCTTGGCACACAGCAGCTGTGACACATGCCAACGAAGGGTGACGAAATAAAGGCAAATGTGTTGTAGGCGAACAGCGTTGGGCGTATGCAAAAATATATTCTTACAAAATTTCTCTAAAGGTGACATTTTCATACCCCCAATCAACGCACACACACATAGGCTTGCTGCCAGCAGTCTTTTTAACGCCTTGACAAGTACCTCAATATAAAACTTTGTGCTACTTACATACCTACATTTGTGTGCGTGTGTAGCTCCCTTTTAGTTGCGCCTAACTGTATGCATTTAAAATTTAAAATTACAAGTTAAACACCAGCCATACCGTGAAGCGTGAAGGATGCACAAGGACAACGCTAATGCCGTCGCTCATGCAGCAAATCTACACGCTGCGGCGCCGACGTCGGACTCAGGCTGACAAACGGCGTGTCATTTTCGTCGCTTAAATCAAGGCGATGCGGCAGCTCATAGCTGTTGATATAATGAAGGTATAAGTACTTTTCCTACCAAACTCATATATTATTTAAATAGAAAGGCATGCAGTAGCTGCTGGCTGCTTGCTACTGCAGTCAAAGTCAGCGCTAAAATGTTAACGCGAAAGTGTTGAAAATGAAAAATGTATAAAGTGTGCCATACGTGGGCATTCTGGCGTTGCAGTTAGCTGCTGTAGTAAGCGAAAGTTTTAATAGGTTTAGTGGTTTTAAGGTTTTAAGCTCAAGTGCGCAGAACTTTAATGGCTTGATGTGCTGGTTTACGTAAAAATACATAGAAGTACACACAAATACATACATAAATACATACATTCAAAGGTGTGCAATGCAAACCCCAACTTATTCTCCTGATTTAGTAGTAGTATTGAAATTATTTATTTATTAAGCGGCAGAGGGATTGCCAAGGACTGCAAGTATCATTTTTTATATATTCACAGCAAATTAGCACAAACAAAAATATGCAGAGATTTCCTTCAACTTTTTAATGAGCAAGGATTGTGGAGAGCAACTATTTTGTGAATTTTTTATGTTAATGCAGATAAATAGATTTCAAGGAAGTATTGAATATTTAAAGCTTCCGTAGCTCTTTTCATGGATATTTCAAGTAGATTTGAAAATTAAAAATAATATTTTCAATACACAGCAGTGAAGTTAACCCTGCCAGTAAAGCAGAAAAAAATGTGAGGAATTGGCCTGCATTCTGTTTCGAATCTTTCGATAAAACCGGAATTCTCAAGATAGTAGATAATATCTACTATGCAACTGTAAGGGAAAAGTCGATTACATACCAACTCAGCTACAAATCCAGAACGACTAAAAGTACAATATTTATTCCAAGAGGAGCGACACTGTAGCAGCCAAAATACTTCACCCGACTCCGTCTAGGATACACAACTATCAGTCACCAACACCTTCCGATAGGAATTTCTGTCCCAATTCGGTCAGCGTGTTACTCTGCACTGTCCATTATTCACATAATAGACTACTGCACTAAGTACAACAACGGCAGAAACAACATCTTTAAAAGCAGGGAACCGTCAGACTTGCTAAAAAAGATTTAATAAAACACACAATTTGATTTTATTCTAATAATTCTTTATAATTAAGTAAAAATCTTCTTATCTACTAGTGCCCTTCGTAATGTAATATAATCCTTCAAAACTCGTAAGAAGTCTTATTTTTTGTTCAAAAAAAGTCTGAGATTCAAAGGCGCTTACTGACAACAACGATAACTTTGAACTAAAGTGCGGAAAATACTAAAATAAAATTGAAGAAAAATCAAGCAAAATAGGATTCGAAATCTCGTTAAGTTCTCGAATTGAACCCATTAAAATCGCATTTCCTGTGTAATTCGTACTGATTTGAGAACTGAAACGAAGTGCTCTCGCAGGAATAAAATATTTAATAGCCAGCAGTAATGCTAATCAATCGATTTCACCACTAACCAAGCCACGCACACAAGACAAGGAAAGAATAACGACTATTTCGAGGGACTGCTTTCGAGGGACTGCTTTCGAGAGACTGCTTTCGATAAACTTAGGCTTAATCAAAAGGAGGCCTCTTAGTCCCCAAAGATGAGCGGGCTTACTTTCGAGCGCATTAAATTCTTCTATTGAAATAAAGAAACTTTTACTGTCATATAACGGAGGGCATTAAAATTTTAATAGGATTCTCTTCTTGTTAATTGGCGCGAGAACCGCTTATGCCATTTTGTTCAAATTTGACAAAACGCGCCATTCGTTTCTTTCTCATGCTAGCCAATTGGACACACCAAGTGAAGCCAAGCTTTCTCCACCTGAGCATTTCAACGCCTTCCCCTTCCTCTACTGCCACCAACTGGTACCGCATCGACTACTTTCAGAGCTGGAGCGTTTGTAGCCATTCGGACGACATGACCCAGCCAACGTAGCTGCTGGATCTTTATTCGCTGCTCTATGTCTATGTCGTCGTAAAGCTCATACAGCTCATCGTTCCACCGCCTGCGATATTCGTCGTTGCCAACGTGCAAAGGTCCAAAAATCTTCCGCAGAATCTTTCTCTCAAACACTCCAAGCGTCGCTTCATCGGATGTTGTCATCGTCCAAGCTTCTGCGCCATACGTTAGGACGGGCATGATGAGAGCCTTGTAGAGTGTTAGTTTTGTTCGTCGAGAGAGGACTTTACTGCTCAGTTGCCTACTTAGTCCAAAGTAGCACTTGTTGGCAAGAGAGATGCTACGTTGGGTTTCCAGGTTGACATTGTTATCGGTTTTAATGCTGGTTCCTAAATAAACGAAGTCTTTCACAACCTCGAAATCATAACTGTCAACAGTGACATGGGTGCCGATATGCCTGTGCACCCTATTTGAATAGGATTACAATTCATAAAAACCAATCAGAAAAACCTTAAAAACTGCAAGCAATTTAATTAAAATATACTTTGAGTAACGCTCCCATTTTTGGTAAGCTTGAATGAGTGCACGAAACATTTTTTTTTAAGAAAATCAGCAATCCGTTTCTCCCTTCACTCAACGAGTTTCCGCAACATTTTCTAAATGGCTTCAAATTAATTTCCTTTGCATTGCTTTTACTCAAATGTTTTTCCGCAGAGCTACTTGAGCAACTTTCCCATGCGACTGTGCATACAACCACACACACACAAGCGAGCAAAAGCTGACACAATACCTAGTAACTGCTGCGCACCACGAGGTGATTTCACTGCAATTGGCTTCCTGCAGGAAAAAATCATATAGTAATAAGAAAACGTAAACAAAAATGTTCAAACTACAAAAAATGGAACAGCTCCGTTGCAAAAACTTACAACCGAAGCTTGCACTGCAGCAACCACTCGTTGTAAGTGGGTTGTGGAGCTGCTTGGCTGCGACATTAAATATTTAGTTGTTAGTTTTCTTGTTTCATGTTCTGCTTGCACTTTTTCGCCAAATCTAAATATTTATTGGCTTTTTTGTTTTGTTAAATTTGCTTTTGTTTTCGCAAGTTTTCGTTTTTTGCCAACTGGTAATGGCAATTGCAATTGTTTGTTTGCAATAAAAATTTATTTTTATGATTGTTGCTTGAGAAATTTCAAGTGTTTGGCAAGAAAAGTTGTAAAGTAGTTGGAAATCAGCAGAAAGGCAGTAAAAGGGTGGCGAATTTGGTCGCTAATGAGGTTTTCAGTTGATTGCGTACGCACTTATATACACAGATAACGCGTTTAAGTGAGGATGTGTGTATGTGAGAGAGTGCGCGTATGCACTTAAAAGCACATCAGCTTGTCTCACTTAAAACTCCCAAACCTCTGCTGGCCCTCACCAAATGGCATCATAAAGAAAAAAATAATAAGCATACTTAGCGGCGCTAAGCCAATGTACTTAGCTTTGTGTCTTTTCCGGCTCATGCGCACATTTGCTAGACTGGCACTTACGCTGTATATTGCTGATGCATTTTTAATGTCCCTGGCTATTGCTTTGCCAAATCCATGGCCGCCTATAAGCGCATTAATTGCCGCTTTATGTCCGCTGAGAGGGCGAATGTAAAATCTCATTTATGCGTCTTCAGGCAAGCACGATACTCAACTCAATGCATCTTGGCGCTTTGTTGCAATTTAAATTAATTAAGTTTTGTGCTAATTCGCGTAAAAGACTCGTAAATTGAATAGAATAGTTTGAATAGAGCGACGTAGGAGATTCTGCCCGCCGCGTAGGATATTCCTTTGATGGGGGAGCTACGCGCATAGACTGTGACGGAAAATGCTTTGTGGAAGTGTTACAATCAGCTTTGCTTTTATATTCAAACTGATTCACACTCAAGTTGCTGCATTTTTTATCAAAGTGGAGACTAAGTTTCTTCTCTTTTGAGTATCTCACACTTAATTAAGCTGGTTTTTACTTTGGTTTTTTTGCGTCTTTTCCAACGCAAATAGCAAATGAAGTTTGAAGCATATGGCATTTTATATTTGACAAGAGCTGCCACAGAAACTTTCTAAATATATGATTGATTTCTTGACAATATTCGTGTAATAAGTCCACACTTCTGAAGTTAAAAGAGCAATACCACTTTTGAAATGCCTCTTACATACAGCTTAAAAAAATCGCGCACTCTCTTCCTCCTCCAAATTTACACAACACTTTCATGTGTACACTTCCTGCCACTTTATCACTCATATTCTTGAAAACTCTTTTAGAGATTATATTCCATTTAAGTCCGCGTACAATCACTTTGACATTCACTTGACTTCAACTTTGGCTTTGACTTTTTCGGCCATTTCGTCATTTTGAATTTTGCATTTTGCATTTTGACATTGTTGTTGCTAGCAACAAACCCGTCATTTTGCGAATTGTATGAATAATGTCGGAAGCAGCACATGTCGCTTTTGCATAGTCGTCGTTGTTGTTTTCATTATTGCGAACGCTCTGACAAAGTCCTGTCAAGGCAATGTCAGCTCAAAATGTCAACATGCACTTTCGAGTTAGAAAAGAAAAGGCTTTGTTTGTTGGCGCATACTATGCGAGCTGAGAGTTTTTAGCACACATACATATGTATATTCGCACATTCATACTTTCATATCAACATACATCCGTCTGCACTTAGAGTTTTCATGCATGTTTCAGCATATGTTAGTGGTAAAGTGCCTTCCACATGTCTCTTGTCACTCCAAATGGCGGTTTAGTATTCAGGCGTATGCTGCCATTGGTATTGTCAGTAGGCGAGTACGGGCATACGTGAGTGCCTACTTTTGAAGTGGAGAATGTTTTAGGATTCGTGTTTTCGGAATTAAATAATTCTTATATTATTTTGAAAAATAGTTTTAGAATAGAATTCGATAGCATATTAACAACTTCGAATCTGCGTTACTCCAATTAAATGAGCTAAATAAAACTGCATAGCACGAATCTTTCTAGGAATTCTAATTAAAAACCATGGAATTCTGATGAAAAATTTACAGAATTTTTCTACTTTTAGTACAAAGCTGGAAATTTGGGTTGAAATGGTTTTTCCTGGCAACGTGAGCTTTACTTTCATATATGTAAAACTAACGAACATTCAAAGTATGAGAAGGTTTTCGATATATGTGGCGACAACTCAAAGAATTAACCTTCATATAACCTCAGAAGACCGCCGTAACCGAAGGGGTTAGTATCGATGTACTTTCCCATCGCTCTTGCATAGTAGCACAGTCAAGAAATAAATGCTCTGAAGTCTCTGCAGTCATATCCCAAAAGTGGGTTGAGTCACTTAAACATATGTTGAGTTTGCGTAGATGCTCTCTTAGTTCGCAGTTTGTTAAAATACCCTATGATCAAAAGTTCCGAAAATGTATAATGTCCTTATTTTTGTCTAATGTTGGTAGGACTGTAAGATACACATCTGCACAATAGATCAGCTCTGGTCGCAGTGCGTAATGGCCTTCTACACATCCGCAAGGAGGAGTTCTTTCTCCACTACTATGGTCCCTACTAGTTGATGACTTGGTGCAGCACCTAAACAATAAGGGACTTATAACCACTGGTTATAGGCAAAGGCAATCATGAAAGGACACTAACAGACTTAATGCAAAATGCCTTGAACGCAACATGGGAATGGTGTAAAAAGGAGGGGTTGTCGATCAACCCTAACAAAACCACAATAATCCCCTTCACAAGAAAAAGAAAGTTAAAGTTTCATGCATTGAAACTAAATGAAACAGTGATAGAACTAAAGGAAGAGGTCAAGTATCTACGTTTAACCTTAGATAAAAAACTCACTTGGGAGTCACATATAAATAATATAACAAAAAAATCCACGAAATCTTTGTGGACAACCAAAAAATTACTAGGGAGATCCTGGGGCCTCAGCCCTAGTATGGCCCTCTGGATATACACCCAAATGGTTAGACCAATCATACTGTATGGGGCACTAGTATGGTGGAGCAAATCTATTAAAAAAAAACGGTAACCAAACAGGGAAAAGTACAAAGGCTCGCTTGCCTATGCATCACAGGGGCTATGAGAACTACCCCACTAGCTGGCATGGAAGCGCTCCTTAATCTCCCACCACTTCATATAGCAATCCAAGAGGAAGCAGTTACGCAAGCAGTCATGCTACACATGAAACAAAATTTCAAATTAGGCAACCTCAGCGGTTACCTAAGTATCCTTAATAAAGTCAAAAACACCATAAGCATGGCTCAAGTTTCAGACGACATTGACCCAACCCTCTGTTTCACAAAAGGAGAGGATCGAGTGGAAAACAAACCCAAAATGGATGAATGATGATTCACAAAAATGGTACACTGATGGATCAAAAACACTTTATGGTGTAGGAGCAGGAGTAGTGGGGCCCAGAATCCACAAATCATTCACTCCCACCAGGGACACCACCATTTTCCAAGTGGAATTATAAGCAATAATGGAAGCAGCAAACATCATGCAACGTAGAAACCATAAGAGAGTAAAGATTAGAATACTCTCGGACAGCCAATCAGTTCTAAAGCTTTTAGCTATATAGCTATACCTACAACTCAAAAACCTCTTAGAATGCCACAAGGCACTCAATAATCTGGCATCCAAAAAAATGTCTCATTAATTTGGGTACCAGGACATGAGGGATATGACGGCAACGAAAAGGCAGACTTTCAAGCAAAAAATGGGGCAGATGTAAATTTCATCGGACCTAGTCCCATGTTTAGATTTAACAAAAACATCCTAAAACAAAAAGTAAAATACTGGGCCAAAACTCTAATAAATCAGCATTGGAACAACGTAGAGGGTCTTAGACACTCCAAAAAGTTCCTAAGTTTCAACGCTAAAAAAGCTAACATGGCCCTCACGTTAAACAAAAAGCGCATTCGCACTCTCATAGGCGCCCTCACGGGTCACTTCACCTGCAACAAACACTTACATAAATTAGGCATAACTAACACCAGCACCTGCAGATTCTGCTGCGAAGATGAGGAGTCTATAGAACATCTAATCATCGAATGTCCGGGGTTGACGCATAAAAGGAAAAGGTTTTTAAACAAGTTCATGTTTCTAGATGAAGACCTACAATCATTCCCTCAGAAGGAGCTGGTACAATTCATAAGCATACTAAACAGTCAATAGACGGCATAGGGTGCACAATAGATCAATATGGTCGCAGTGCTAAAGGCCCATACCTTAACCCTTTACTACCATTAACCATTAACCATTAAGGTACACATATGTCACTTTTTAGCGCCACCGAATCATTAATGCCTGCCTGGCCGGCCGGAAATGTGGGCAAACAATTCTTGGAATTTGCATGACTATAGCGCGCCATCGCACCGAGCCCAAACACCATTGTAGTTACCATCGTGCAAGCACCGTATTCACCTGGTATAGGCCTCGCGACTTTTTTTTGTTTCCTGAGTTGAAGTTACCACTTCGTGGAAGCAGATTTCAGTCGACAGAGGAGATCAAAGAGTATGCGACGAAGGAGCTAAAGGCCATCCCTTTGTCGGCCTACCAGGGGTGCATGGAGGACTGGGTTAAACGTTGGCACATGTGTGTTGCTTCAGACGGGTCAAATGTTGAATGAGATAAGATAAATTTGCCTGGAATTTAATCTGTTTTGTTTTATTTAAACACTTCCGGTACATTCAGATTATACCGTACTCATCAGCATCTTTAAAATATTCTTAATTATCTATCCTATCTCTTTTCGAGAAAAATATTTTGCCTTCATACTCTCTCTTTTGACCAGTTCTGTCCCCCGGTATGCTTAAAGTTAAGTTCAAATAATATTCTCTTTTATTTTCTGAACTCTTATTTGATGGTATGTGTGGCCCTTGCAAAGATGTATTGAATATCTATTGCTGTTGTTGCTATTAAAAGAAATATTACTTCAATTATTATATTGTATTATTGTATATATTTTCTTATTTCATACTATATTATTTTTATAAAAATATTTTTATTCTTAATGCTTTGATGCAGATAATAATTTGAAGGCCAATTAAGAAAACATATCAAATATCTAGCAATCACTTCTCTTTTGGTTTGCAGCATTCGAATTCAATTATGCAGCTGTACTCTGATTTAAAACTAATAACGCAATTGCTTGTGCTTTGATATGAAATTTAGTAATTGCTTCTGAGAGCCAAAAGCGCCTCAAGTTACAATTTGGCTTAAGTTATAAGTATCCTTGATTCACAGTTAAAGGGATGGAAACTAGCATATTTGGATATATGTATGTGTATTGTTATTGTTATACCAGTATCAACAATACAAACAAGCCAATTAGAGTAAACGTTATAAGCCAATGGCATTTTTTGGCATTGAAAAATAAATATTTTTCCACTTACTGCCAGTAAATATTGATGGAATATTTTTGAAGTAAGTCAATATATTCAGTGCGCGCGGGAGCGATTATTTTTTCGTACATAGAATTTATCATGTGCTTGGGTCGATCGCCACGGCAGCACTACATGTAGATAGCAGAATACGTGTTTGGGGTCAATCGCCCTCTCTACATTACACTTCGTCAGTCCAGAGACAGTCCATTGTGGTTACTTTCCGACTGGAATGGAAGACAATGAAAAGTAACTTCATAAACTGCGATTTAATGTGTTTGAATTTGCATTTTCGCCGTTTTCGATATTTTTGTGTACTGTATTTTAAGTGCGTGCAGTTGCAAGCGAAGACTGAAATATAAGCCGTAAGCTCTTTGCACGATTTCATCCATAACTGCTGACTATTCACTTTCTTTTACTAGAACTTTGAACTATGATTGCTAAAAAAAGGATTAAAAGCTAGACAATAACTTCAGACATATATATATCGCAAAATTTTAAATATAAAAATTTAAGCTAAAATTATTTGGCCAAACGGCAAAACTAAAGTCGACTCACTTTAGCATTTATTTAATTCTATTATTAGCAGCGAATTCATTGTTCCATTTCTCCCTATTTCCTATTTGGTCACGTCAGTGTCAGTCCGGATATGGATTATACAGTAGGTACCCTCGATATTAGACCTTCAAAAACCTTTTATTATATCGGAATTCAATGGACTACAAAACTGCGTACTTGAATTTTTTCTAAAAACTCTATTTAACAAGTTTGAATTTTTGTGACGACTCGTTGAATTTTTTTAAGTTTCAAACTTAGATACATCTTACGTAGAATAATGAATTATATTTTTATAAAAAGATTCTTAGAATTAAAAAAGAAACGAATTCTTACCAAAATTTTTCTATAAGTTTTTGTGCTATATCAAGAAAATTTGTGAATGAAATCGTGTTAAATTCCATTTTATTTATGTTATTATGTTTTTTTTATGTTTACATTTCTTCATTTTATTAAGCGACCCTTTTGTATGGGATGGGATCAGGGAGAACAACTTCAATCCCTTCAACCTCTTTAATCCTTTCTCGTTAATTCTGCTTAGATTTTACGGAATATACTTTAAGTGAATCTTTATATGATGTTATCCGAAGTCAAGTAAGTTTGTTTCAGTACCGGTCGGCCGTATTTATCAAAGGCTGTGAAATTAATTTTGATATAAAAAATCAAAAAAAAAATTGCATCTAACTTTCCCAGCTGCTCTATAATTTTTTAATTTTTTCCGCATATTCCATATAAATATAAAAACTCCCAGATTTTGCTTCTCCAGTTGACAGCTACAAGCTGTATTTCTGAACACGACATTCACTTGCCAGATTTAACATTAATAAATTTACTGCAAAACAAGTCAGTCATTAAATCAGTGCGACAAATTCACTGATGAATAGTAAAAAAAAAAAGAATTAATTAAAATAAACGCGTTAATAAAATTACTCTTCCGCCATTTGATCTCCCCTAGAAAGCTTCCTCAGCTAACAGCAATGCGCTGCTCAGCTCAATTTCCACTTCATGGCGTTGTTTATTTGCTGTCAAAGTCGTTGAATCTGCTACTAAACTGACAGTGAAAATGACAAAGTTGCGGGGTCTGTGCTAAGAAGCAAACATATTTACAACTGTGCTGTCTTCTGACGCTCCATCCAAGCTGATTTAGTGACTCCTCCATGCTGCTTCCTCTCACATATATTTTGTTGTTTCACTGCAGTCGCTTGCAGCGCTTTGCTTATCCGTATGTCAGTACTATTGCGCTTAGAAAATGTCATGCAACCTCCTGCATCTTGGTGGGTGTGTGGCTGTGTGGCAGTAATTACCGCACAACATGTTAATCCAATTGCAGCAGAGTACGATTTTAGCAAACTTTACTTTGCAAGTGTAATTTGGTGGCGTCAGGAAACCAGTTAGTTGCAGCAATGGTAAGCAGGAGCAACTGCAAGCGGGAGCAACAAAAATTTTCACTGTTTTTGTGGTTATACTCCACTATTGGTTAATATGTAAGCCAACGCTCTCAGCCAAAGCAACAACAATGTACGAATTTATGCTAGCAGGAAAAGCTCTAAAGAAGGAGTGGCTGGTTTTGTATGGTAGCGAGTAAAAATTTCCAAACATTCAAGCAATTAAAGTTGGTATTGAAGTTACACGAATATATTCATTTATTCTATTTTCTAACATTCTTATGCTGTTGTTTTGTCTTTGCGAATATATTACTGCTGTGTTCTCTGATATTTGCCGCATTGTTGCCGAAGTGAATTTGATTTTTCGAATAAACACGTGGCGTTAAATTTCGGAAACATAAGTACGTATGTATATAGAAAGGATATACTATATTAGGCGTGTCAGTATTTTTGAGCTCTACTTTTCGGCTTGGTATTATTTGCATACTTTCATGCCCTCAACATTATAAGTAATTTTTTAACGTTTCACAGCGCCGTATTCTCTTACCCTACTGTGTGCTGTCGTAGCTGATAATAACTTTGAGGCTTTATAACTGACTATGGTCTTGTATGCCAATGAAGATGTCGGTATAAGCTCACAAAAGACCATCCTAGTTACTTTAACAAGAAAGCATAGAAGGTACTTACCACTGGTCACATGGGGACAATGCTGGAATAGACAGACGCCACCGTGCGACAGTAAAAGTTGTTCCTGAAAAATTTCATATATACGTTAAGAGGACAGATACCTGTGAAATTTTGACAAAAAAAAAAAAAAATTTCATAAAATTGTAGCAAAATTCAAGCCAAAATTCATTTTTTTTAAGCATTTTATTCTGCAAATTTGGGTTTTTCCATTTTTTTAATTCATATAGAAATTATGCTTTTTGGTTGCTTTTTTGTATTCAGGTCATTCACGCCGATGCTACAATGCCCGCCGATTGAGAAGCCCCGCTGCGACCTTCCGGGACGAATTGAGTGTACATCCGCCATATTAAATGATTAAAATTTAAAAAATAATGTTATATTATTTTAATGCATAAATAAACTGTATGCCAATTTTGAAGAAAGTATATTGACTTCTTTATTTTAAACAATTTTAATGATAATCAGGGAAAATATGGCTGTTTACAGGTATCTGTCCCCTTAAACTATAAATAGACTTTACATCGTAATTCTGCATACTCAGTTTCTAATTTTGTGATCAAAACATGTTCTAAAGGACTTCAAAGCTTCAAAGGAGTAAATTTTCAAATACTTAAACTCCCTCAATGATGTTAATATGGATATCAGAGGAAAGAGAATATATCTCGCTATTAAAGACACTTTTTGGATACGTTTTGCCGGAACAAATATAGCGCAATAATTCTCTTTTAAAAATTTACCTTTAATATCCTTGAAATTTTCTAGTGAATTATTTTGAAAAAATGATAAATTTTAAAGGTAAACGCAGTAATACATACCTCAACTTCTTTCGCCTTATTTTTTTATAAAAACGCAAAACAAAGAAGTTGAATTTTCCCCCTATAAATATAAGCAATGAATACCCCTGTTTCCTAACAGCCTATTGGCTCCTTAGAGTGGCTATTCAAGAGTAATGAACAGAAATCGAACTTATTGTCCTTCAATCACCCGTAACTTCTATGCCACGATTAAGCTATTTAATATTATTTTATATAGATTTATTAACATTTAATTGTATCTTTTTTCTTTTACACCCTTATTCTTAAATCTTTACAATGAAATCCAGGAATGAAGCCTTTAAGAAATTTTATTCTTACGTTTGTTTTTTCCCCTTTGCGCCGAAAAGTAAAAAGATTTTACTTCTGATTATTTTATTTATTACAAAAAAAATTTTGCTGAGCGTCTCATATAGCAATTTCGCTTAGTGTATCTAGACACCATTTTCACCTAGAGGGCAATATCTTCAGAATAAAAGGTAGTACAGTGTATGATAGGAAAGTAGTCTGACTGGTATTGAAAGTCACCAGGTATTGAAAACCCACGTTTGTCCCCTCCTCGTCGTTCTTTGGAATTAGGCATTCCACAAACGTCATTACACCGTATTTTGCAAAAAGATTTGGATTTTAAGTCTTATAAAATCCAGTTAACACAAAAACTCAACCGGCCGATCATCAACAACGTCGTGTATATGCTGATTGGGTCGTTGAAATGCATGAACATGATCCGGAGTTCCATCGAAAAATCATCTTGAGTGATGAGACCCACTTCCAACTCGGTGGCTTCGTCAACAAGCAAAGTTATCGGATCTGTGGCTCAGAAAATCCAAGAGTTATTGTTGAAAAGCCTCTCTACCCTCAACGTGTGACTGTTTGGTGCGGTTAATGGTCCGGTGGAGTCATTGGACTTTACTTTTCGAAAATGAAGCTGGAGCAACAGTTACGGTGAATGGATTGCGCTATCGAGAGATGATTAACGATTTTTTATGGCCGGAATTGGATGGTATTGATCTAGACAACGTTTAATTTCAACAAGACGGCGCTAAGTGCCACAGAAGCAACGAAACCATTGATCTTTTATCAAAATAACTCGTCTTATTGGAAAACCCTTTTACAAGCAAAAAATAAAGACACTTGTATAGGAATAACCACATGGCATTTATTTTCAATTTACAAATAGACACTCTACGCTATTAATGTATAGAGGGTAGGTGAGTAAAATAGATAAGTAAAAAATACTGCTACCCAAGTCTTCGGAAAAAATAGCATGATTCAATCAAATGCCAAAAAACTATAAAAACTAAAAAAAATGTACAGCAATTTCAAGTTATCACCAAAGAGTATAGCTGTAGACTTGATATTAAAGCAATACCTGTAAATTACCTCCTCTATGATTTCCAAAATTTATGATTGAATATTAAAATAAGAAACTAAAAACACCGTCAACCCTAATGCCCCTCTATACACTTATACACAGGATACATACATACGCAAATCCACACAAGCACTTTGGGCATCCAAGTGGCGTCATTTTACAAATTGATTATTTCAGTTTACCCTGCTGTGTTTTGCCATACCTTCAGTCCATTGCAACATAACTGCTGTTTATGCTTTTGTTGGTGGTATTAATGTTGAAGCCACATACGTACACACATTACGTATTCCCTTTTTTGGTTATTTGGTTTTCGAACTGGGAATTACATTCGAGATTTGCAGGGATTTGCGGAAGAAATGAGCAACCGATGTACTCGCACACCACACAGGCAGTAATTTTCTAGTACATACATGCATGTTTACACACACACATGTACACACTCGTATTTATGTGCATAGAGCGCATTGACATTCAGCTTAAGCGCAATGTGTAAAATGCTTAAGCAAACTTGTGCAACCAAACATGGATGGCCGAAAATATATTTGCACGACAGTGTAGTCACAAAGCATTATCCTGCCCCAGATTGTGCTGGCTAATCTTGTGGCATGCATTTACAGTTGTCATTTTGTATGGTGACATCGCCACCATGACAACCTCAATTGGGTGGCTTGGGCAGTAGGTTGAAAGTATGTATTTATTGGATTTTTCGTAAACAGGAATAATAACAAAGGTATTGCAACATATTTTTATTATTTCGGAATTTATACATCAATAAATGGTGTACAAATAAAAGGATTTAATAATACTTGCAAAACCTCATCAGTAATTCTTTCGGGCAAAAATTTAAGTTTTTATCATTCACGAAACTCGAGAAACTCAAAAGTTTATGTGCTGATTTTTAACAATTTTTTTTAGCATAAGATGTTTAGCATTTTCCTCCATATGAGACTTCACAACATGCACCTGTCTGGTAACTGTTAATAGGTGTTAGCGATAAGTATCTAGACACTGAGGAAATACTTGCTCGGTTACTCGTCGTACTTGTCGCTTTCAAGTTTATTGTTGAAGCCGTTTGTTAAAGCACTACTTGGCATTTAAATTTAGTTCTACAACCTGTGTTGTTGATTCAGATAAAATGTTTATTATTGTTACCATTGTTATTTATACTCATAAAATATTCAGTATGTAGGTGTAGATGCCACAAATTGCATTCTCCACTCAGTGCATAGCCTACGACTGCATGATGCTGTTTGATGCTTTGTCAATGCAAATGAGCAGTTACGCACAGTGGCACACACACACACCCACACATTTTTATAAGTTTATTGAACTCATTTAACGGTATATGTATACATGCATATACGCATACATATATAAGCAAATGTGTGCAAGTTTAGTGCTGGGTTGTACCCTTAACCATCAAACCGATACTGGCTATGCGGCTCAAATAATCCCCATCGATTTATTTATAGCATTCGAGTTAAAATAAATATGTTATTTTCACACTAACTTGCTACATACACATACATGTATAAATTATGAGTGTGTATATGCGAATACGTATCGCTATTTGTGGTGCGACTGCATTGGCATAGAGACACACAGGACCATATGGAACGTGCCGGAAATGCCTTTAAAAACGTATGGGTATACATGTATGCGTTTGTATTTATACGTGTGTGCGATAGTGCGACCGAAGCAAGTGGGCATTTCAAAGATGGCTAGCAGAGGTAAGCAGTAACTATTCGTTTGTAAGTTTAAAGCCCAACAGGATATTACTGATAAAGCATAAGCACGCACATACACACACACATCCATGCGTACATATGTTTATGTAAATTTACGGTTACGGATTTATGTATATGCATGCAGACATTGACGGCGACACATGTTCATATTTATTTATTACAAATGATAGCAAAAACAATACCCGTAACGAACACACAGCAACAAACAATAACAACAACAACAATAAAAGTAATAGTAAAAAGACAAACGTACACGTAGATGAGCTTTTCGTAAGCCCCAACGGAGCAAATGAAGAATGCAATAACAGCAGGCAGACTGACAGATCAAGCACATAGCGTAGAGGGGGGGAAGGGGATGAGAGAGGGAAGGAGAAGCAGAAGGAAAGTGTGAAGAGCAACAATACAAGCTGACAGATAGTCGAGGTAATATTTGTAGGTAAACGTATGTATCCACATCAACAGACAGGCGAAACGGAAATATGTCGGCTCAAAGAGGGCTTGGAAGCAAGCCCCGCATGCAACCCTGGTTCGGCGTATACTGATGAATAGGGCTCATTGTTATTTCTGTAAACATTGTATCTACTGTTATTCTTCATTACAACCATATTTGTTTTTGTTTCACTTTAAATGGCACACTGAATACGTATGTACGCAGGCATGTGAGTTTCAATATATGCATGTACGTATTTATTTATGTATGTATGTGTACTTTGGTGTAGGAAACCCAATTCATTGGGTGTGGTAACAAAGCAAACTTGAAATGAAGCAAATACGTATACGAGTACATCTTCGAGTAGCAACAACGTGCAAGGGTTCGCATGGCCCATGCCGCACACAGGGAAACAATAACAAAGTAGGTATGCAAATAAAAATGTCTGATCGGGTAGTTAGAACGATAAATCAGGAAGCGATACAAATAAATTATGAATATGAATGTGATGTGTCTGGATGGGTGCGGCGTGGCGTATGAGTAACATGACATTTATATTGACGTCGGCCAACTCAGCTCAGGGAGCGGGAGCAGCAGTTGAGGCGTGAATTTGTAATATTACATTTTGCAGTATTTATTGAGATTCTAAAGCGGAGCTTGCGGATGGAAACGTGCTTGCTGGCTTAACCATTCGACTTGGTGGGGTATTTTTGTGTGCCATTTGCAATGAAAAAGCGCATATTTTCCAAAAGAAAAATATTTGAGATTTAATGTTCTCACCGCATGCTCATTTTAAGCCCTTTAGCATTATTTATTATAGTGAACTTTTTTTTTTTGTGATTTTTCATGCAACGGATTACGCAGTGGAGCAGCTGTTTTAGAGCTTCAGCCAAATCAGTTGGCTAAGTTTAAATTTTGTGGCCAAAAACGCCACCATAGGACATGAAATATTGCATCTAAATAGAGTTAAAATGCCGCTACTATCTTCAAAAACCTTTACTTTTATTTAGAAACCAATATTTTGATAGAACAAATGCCTTAACTCTTACCTGGAGGGTCTTATGGACCCCATTTTTGAAGAAAGCTATAACGTGACAACTATTTAAAAGGAGCGAATGAAGAGTGCGAAATGGTATATAAAATTCTAAGCGAATTATTTGACTGGTAGTCACCAAAGAAAAAAAAAAAACCTAAACCATTTTTTAACTAGTAATTTATATACCAGCAACTCATTTATAAAATCTACAAATTTAGTAAATTTTGATTCAGATATTTTTTAAATCCAATATATAAATGAATAATATTAGTTCTTCTCTCTCTTAATTGGCGCGATAACCGCTTACGTGATTTTGGCGGAGTTTAACAAAGCGCGCCAGTCGTTTCTTTCTCGTGCTAACCCGCGCCAGTTGGAAACATCATGGGAAGCCAAGTCCTTCACCACCTGATCTGTACAAAGCAGAGGATGCCTTCCTCTTCCTCTGCTACCACCAGCTGGTACCGCATCGAATACTTTTAGAGCCGGAGCGTTTGTATCCATTCGGATGACACAACCCAGCCAGCGTGGATCATTATTTAGTGCGCTGTGTCTATGTCGTCGAATAATATTAGTTAGGGAGGAAAAATACATTATTTTCTCGTACATCTAGTAAAGTATCGATCAACCAATTTAAAGTTTATGCTCGTTGTCAAGGTGACATTTCACACTAAAAAAAATTATTTTGCTGCTTTTAGTTTGTTCCATTCAGTTGTTTGTTGGACGTCAACAAAGGGGCAATTCGGTATATTTAACAGGTTTTCTTTGATAAAAAGCGAAAATGCAAACCGAGTCGCTGGAGTTGTGAATGGTATTTATGATGCCGCTACAGTAACAGCTAATTACATACAATTTTAGTTCCGTCGATTCCGTTCAGGATTTTGGTGTTAAAGAAAATGTTAGAAATAGTCGAAGTTGACTGACATAAAGAAAAAGTTTAAACGAAAAAGTAGTGAGCAATAAAATAATGAATCAGTAGGAATAAAAATCAAATAAATTATTTGACTATAATTGTGTACTCAGTGGTGTTAAACACACAGGAAGCATGCACACAAGCAGAAATTTATTGAACAAGCGCTCCTTTTGATTTTGAAATTTAGTAGTGGTAGAATATAATTAATAAATTCTGTTAATGACGACTGATAGTAAATCTTTCAAAGTGTTGTAGGAACATATCAGTACTCCCATCGTTTAAGGTGTTATTAAAAACATAATTTTATTAAATGTTTTAAAATTTTTCTTTCAAGTTTATTTAGTTTCAAAGTACATTTATGATTTTTTTACCTAAGCATTTTTTTTGTTTTTGGAAATGCATACAATTGATATGCAAAATAACTTTTCGAAGCATTCTGTGCATTTCTGTTATATATTTTAGGCTTTATTTTATAAGATGTACAAATGTACTGGCGCCCACTTAAGTAATCAAGTTTTATTTTATTACTTCTTATTATTTTCACTTTTTATTCCACAAAATATCCGCTAACAGTCTCTACAGTCTCCTTTTCCAACTGATAATTATGTGCAATCAAAAATACCCCAGTGTTTCCAGTGGTTACCAGATA